>CM055078.1:20118193-20366499 GCA_029204045.2 Tillandsia leiboldiana
TCCTTAACTTTTGAAATGGACACCATTCATGTGATCCACAAGTTGTGCCAACAAATCACGTCCACAATAATTGTTGTTAAGTACACTTCTCTTGCAACCAATATGGCAACAGCGGGTGTTTCCTAATAAAGCTAAAAAAATTCTTACTCTTAAGATCACCATATACATGGCTATATCGTAAAGACGACATGTTTGGCTTTACAGTTATATACCTTTAGTTTAGGGGAAAAAAAAAACAGAAAAAAAAAGAAAATTCGATCTTGATGACATTTTTTTTTGTCACCTTCGTTTAGTCCACATGTATATATATATATATATATATATATATATATATATATATATATATATATATATATATATATATATATATATATATATATATATATATAATATTATTGCCATAGAAAGAAGTTGAAATTAATCAACTTTAATTAATTACCAGATCAAAGGGAACGCTTAATTTTTCTTTAAATTTAGTTTTCATCTGCGCTGAGTGACTATAACTAGAAAGATAGTAAGAAAGTTTTAATATCTTTTCATTAATTTTAAGGAAACAACTTTTTTTTTTTGCAAAAACTGCAATCATACTTGATTGGTGATCAGATCTTTTAACTAATTAACTGGATTTGCTTATTCCTCACGAGTAGCTCATGTTTGATTGGAAACTCGATCGACTTAATGTTTACTTACTTGAAGTACTCCATTTACAGTAGAAATATATGATATAATTTGTAATCCAAAATATCGATCTGTAGAATCAAATTCAAATTTTTTTACAATGAAAGAGGTTTAAATCAGACCGACACTAACATCGTATTATCTAAAAAATCAATTCAATATGTAATACAACATAAAATTAGCTAGTCTTTAGATAATGCACCAACATCCTCTAGTTAAAAGTTAAAACATGCTCCAAATTAATATAGTATCTTGTGTTATCTACATTTTAGACATAAGGCATCTCTACCGGTTACAATGTCACAGCACACATGATTAAAGAAAATGTAACACAAGCCAAAAGGATTGATTTGATGCGCATAAAAAATAGTGTATTTACACGATTAAAGTTCAGATTGTTGTGTGGTTGATCATCAAAAAGCGACTTCTCACGACTGACAAACTTGTCAAAAGGGGGTGGACGAAAAACATTCTGTATGTTGTGTGGTACCGAGTCTGAATCGGTGCACCACCTTTTTTTGAAATATATCTATACGAAATTCGTAACGTGGACGGCTTTATCGAATTTGGACTGTGAGGATCCCAACTACGACCTCAGACGAATTTGAAAATTGAGGTCGGCTAGGGATGGGTCCGGGTTACTTAAAAGGAACCTTATTGGCCAGGCATCAATTTGGTGGGTCATTTGGGCTGTTAATTAGAAACAAAGTAATTTTTCAGCACTCTAGTACTGACCTCCTTTCCGCTATCAACTGGGTCAAAATTTTGATTATGGACTAGGGATTGATCGGAGAGCTGCTTGGTGGGCGCGATCATTCTCTGTAACATTTTTCTATAATCTTTTTTTGTAATCGTCTACTTGAAGTGATCGATAAAATTCACCCCACCCTTGGATGGGGTGGGATGTATACATAGCATTTTCCTTAATTTTACATACATGTCAAATTATAATTTACATACAGTAAAGTAAAAGAAAATATTCTCCAAAAACATGAAAATTAAATTAGAAAAAGAGACTATATATATATATATATCCTGTGTATTAGATTGTATATTTTGTTTCACATATTAGGTGTGACTATGCGAACTAAGTTCTGAGATCATGTAGGGTGCGGATTCTCTAAAATTAATCCTACCAATAAGATTGTACCCAATGCATTTCCCATGTTATTTCCTGTTTTCTTTGTTTGTTTTTTTTTTAATTAGGTGTGTCATTTCCTTTTTTAAATACTCCTATTGATCCACGTGATCGAAGAATCTAATTTTTTTAAAAATAAATATGTAAAAGAAAAAGGGAGCTAGTACAGAAATAATGCAACCACTCTATATAATTTTAGTCCATACGACCTTAATTTTAAATCGTAATCTTAAATTTTCAATTTGTATATATTTTAGAGGTGCACTATAAGTTAATATTAATTGATTGGTATTTAAAAATACAAAGTGTTGAGAATTCGAAAGTAAATATAAATAGTTAAGAAAAAATAAATAGTATTATTTTTATTTTTTTTTTAAAGAAAGATAGTATATTACTGTTTTGTTATTTTTTTTTAAAAAAAAATTTAAGTGAAATGGGAAGCAACTGGCCCACTATAATAAAATTATATTATAGCGACATTTTTAAAAATTTATAAAATATAAAAAAAATAGTATTGTCAAAAATACCGATACTTATTATTAGTGTCGTTATATATGCAGTCGCTAGAGTGTATAGCGACACATTATTTTAATGTGTCCAAAAAATATATTTTTATAATCTAATTTTGGATATAGATGAAATATAGATAGAACACTTATATAAAATTGTCACAAAAATATGTTTATATAATCTAATTTTATTGTAGCGTGGGTTTCGAACTAGAAACTTTGGATACCAACCACACTACAATAAAATTAGCTTATAGAGACATATTTTTGTGATATTTTTGTGCAAATATTCTATTTATATTTCATCTATATCCAACAAATAGATTATATGGATATATTTTTGGAACACATTATAATAATGTGTCGCTATACATTCTAGCGACTGCACATATAGCGATACTAATAATAAGTGTCCGTATTTTTGTCCGTGATATTTTTTTCAAAATTTTAAATTATTTAAAAATATCTTTAAGCTTTAGTACGTAGTACCATCAAGTTTTTTACCACTTACAATAAGATCAATCAGTAAAGCAAATAATATTGAAAAATATTCTAAAAGATTAAGAGATGCACAGATATGACCATGGAAAATACTACTTGTACACCCGTAAGGGGTGTACATCTCACACCCCCACCCATCTAAGGGTGGGGGTGTGATGAGGGGTCACTTGATGTGACCCGTAAAATACATCGCCACCATTAAAGAGATGGAGATGTAAGATGTACACTCCTTCGGGGTGTACATATAGCATTGCTCTATGACCATTAAGAAAATTAGTAATTTAAAAATATGCCGACTAATCGACGAAAGAGTGACGGGACGAAGAATAATTCTAGAGAACCGGAAGAGCCACGAGTGGCGCGGAGACTCGGGCGCAGGCACTTTTGGGTTTTATTTGTGGAACTTTCTTTCGTAAAAAAAATTTGTACCAGCTGGGCGCAATAGGCTCCTCTTTAAGTGAAGATCCCTTTCTCCTTTTTGTTTTTTTTTTTATTTTTGGGCTAAATTTACGAGCGGGGACCAAAAAAGAAGTTGTGGAGCAGAATGAAGAACAGAGGACGGACAAGAATGTGCGAACGTCCGAGTCGATCGCCACCTCCATTAATCTGGATCCCGCGAACGTGACAGAAACAACACTGGCGGACTTGTGAAGAAACTTGTACGATTGCAGAAAAAAACTGAGGCTGCAAATGGCTTAGCTGAACACTCTTGTCGGACGAAAAAGTAAAAAAATACCACAGACAATATAATATTTTTCATCAATTATATTTAAAATTTATTTATTTTGTCATAATTTATAGCAAAATATTACTAACTAATCAAATTTTGACCTCAGAGTTTATCCATCCTATTATAACTTTATTTTTTTTAAAAAAAAAATTAAGGTATAAAAGTGAAAAACAAATCTGAATTAATACTGTATAGAAGTGCACTTCCAATATATGTTTTTTTAAAAATAAAAGTAAAAAAAAAAAAAAAAAAACTGAATAGTGTATAGGAGTGCATGCACTTTCAAGTTTCAATATATATTTTCTAAAATAAAAGTAAAAAGGAATTAATTTTAAAAAAATTATGTCAGACTGGTTTGTTTTAAATTAAAAAATTAAATTAAACAAATATTAAAATATATGACTTGATTATAATTTAAAAGAAAAAAATAATTATTATTTTGAGAAAAAGATAAAGCTATTTTGATAATTAAAAAATTAAAATAACATAATATAATTTTTATATTCTTTTTGAAGAAAAAAGTATTTGAAATACATAGCAACAAATTAATAAAGTTTAATCCAAATACATCAAATGTCTCAAATAGCTAGAATACTATATGATACATAAGAAAAAAAAATATAACATATTCTACTGTCATATGTACTCCAATATAACTTTTTTAAAAAAACTTGCATATTCTACTCCAAATAGAATTAAAATTTATAATTTTTATATTAAATTTTTATTATTATTATTTTTATCTTTTTTTTTTCTCACTTGTATTTTTTTTTTTTTTTTTTTAAAAAAGCCAACTGGGAGGAGCCAACGACGCTCTCAACAGTGCCCATTTGTTGGAGCCGGGGGCAAAAATTGTATAGAAATATTATATTATTTGATAAATAATTCTTATGACTAAAGTAAAATAAATCATCTTGTAAATAAAATAGAGAGTAATGCATCAAAATCAAATGTATTAGCCCTCGCTAGGCATGTTATCGTTTTTTAGTTTTTTTTTTAAAATATTAATTATATATACTTTGCATTATCGGCGGGAGGAATTTATTATTATTATTATTATTATTATTATTATTATTATATTATTATTATTGATGATTAGTTAATTTGATATACATTTTTGCTCTGAATGACAAATTGTTTAAAATAAGTTAAAAAGCTAAAAAAGAAAATGTTATTCTTAGATATTTATTTTTGTTACCAAACAAACACATAGGATGTAAGGATTGTAATTAAGTAATACACTTTCCATTATTATACTGTTTTATATAAAAATTATATTAAAAAAGAAAAAAAAAATAATAGTAATCACGCCAAATGAGGCATTCACACTATAACAAAATTATACTATAGATACTTTTAAGTATTTCTAAAATCTAAAAAAAATATTTCTGGCAAAAATACCGACACATATATTATTAGTGTTGCTGCCGTCGTTAGGGTGTATAGCGATATATTTTTGTAATGTGTCCAAAAATATATTTTCATAATTTAATTTTGGATATAGATAGAATATAAATAAGACACTTATACAAAAGTGTGTCCTATAATCTAATTTTATTGTAATGTCACTTGCAATTATATAAAACAAATTTATGTAGCCAATGAGCAATTTCGACATCCAAACAAATGTTAAGTGAGTAGCTGGTAATAGTAGTAGAATTGAAAGAAAACTACTTAACTATTTTTTGAGAAATTCAAGCAAAAATGCTATGTATAAATCCAAAAATAAGAAGTAAATTTTTCACTCTATGTTTTGAAGGAAAGGGAATGGCTTAAGCCCATCCCAGTCCACAACGTGGGCTGAGATTCTCAGCAGTTCTTGGTCCGAGCACTTGCAGATGCAATTGTTGTGACAAAATTGTAACCCGACCGGACCGACCTGTGCTATGAATGTTTCTTGATTTGTATCTGACCTGGCCCATAGATCTGGTCCAAGAGTGCTCGATAAATTAAATTATCTCACAAGAAAAAAGTTTCATATTATTTTGTTATATATATATATATATATATATATATATAAGAGATGCCATCCTCCTCTTACTTCTTTTTTTTTTTTTTTTCGATTGTTCTTGAGCAATAAAATGGAGTAGAATGATCCTATTTTATCGAAAGCACATACAAAAATTGTATTTATTGTAAGATGGATGGACATTGAACTTAACATAGTTACCTCAATAGATACTTTTTAGATTAAACCATATTTTTTCTAGTTCTCACTTTTTTTTGTGTATCCTTAATAACTAATCGTAAACAATCTATTTTATTCTTATTCAAATTGCACACATCATTTTTTCTAGTTCAATAGATACTTTTTAGATTAAACCATATTTTTTCTAGTTCTCACTTTTTTTTGTGTATCCTTAATAACTAATCGTAAACAATCTATTTTATTCTTATTCAAATTGCACACATCATTTTTGTCGGATCGTTGGCGCTAACCATTAATCCCAAAAACTCGAGTTGTTAGAAATACGCAACCAATTCACTTAAAACGTACAGACACAGCGCCCACGGGTCTCGACCGGACTCAACCCACCTGGACGTTGGATCTATTGTTAGTCCTCTTGCCGTTAGGTCTATTGTGGACCGCAGTCCCACTCAACTTATTGGGCTCACCCAACTCAACTTATTAGTCTCCTGGGCCTATTGTCACGGGCAGGAAGTTGGACCTATTTTTAACCCATAAATAAATAGCCAATAATTTTTGATATATACATTTCAGTACAAATAAATACAAGAAAGAGGGTACCAATAAAATAAAAGAAAAAACCAAGCAAGAACCTTTTCAGTAAATTTGTTAGAATATTTGATCTTTTTTATTTAATTCTTTTTTTTTATTTTAGTAATTATACATGTTCCGACAAAGTAAGGATGAGACAAAATCAACAAATATATTTTTTTATAATATAATATATATATATATATATATATATATATATATATATATATATATATATATATATATATATATATATATATATATATAAAAGGATTGGTGTGCTCCGTGCTCCTTCTAAGTCATTTTCGATGATGAGACTTTCGAATCGATTATCGGCTTCATAAGACTTGATTTGGCATATTTGAAATATCTAGAAAATAAATTTAGTAATTTTTCGTTATCATTTACCTAGTAATTGAAATGACTAAAAATGGACAGATAAAAATATTTTTTTTACAAAAAGTAATGATATAACACTAAAATTTTCAATCAGATATATTGATCTTACTGTAGATAGTATAAATTTATTTTTTAATCAAAATTATATCTGATTTAAATACTTCTACATTCTTAAATATATAAATTACATACATCAATCATTAAAAATTGTTAATTTTGAACCATTTATATCACTGGGTAAACGAAAACGAAAAACAACAAAATTTATTTTCTACATACTTTAAATACACTATATTAAGTCTAACAGAACCGATTATTGATTTAAAAGTTTTATTATCGAAAATGATTTAGGAGCACGGACTCCGTACTCCTAATAGCACACAAATTCTACTATATATATATATATATATATATATATATATATCCATTATATCTACTATACTGTTAATAGTATTGAGCATATGGTACTATCAAATTTTCTGTTGTTAGATCTATTTATTTGATCATTTTCATTTCTTAGATTATATTATTTCACCAACCACCTGTAAAACTGTAAGTTTTCAATATCGAAGGAGTTCAAAATCAATAATTTTAATAGTCATGGTGAGCCGTTTGCAAGTATAATGGTGTAGAAATATTCAAATCACGTAAAATTTTGATATAAATTTGTTTATATTATATAAAATAATATCAGTATTTTTTATTTAAAATTTTAGCGTCATATCATCATATTTTGTGAGATTTTTATTTTTAATCTTTGATTTTATATCATTTTGATCATTAGATAAATAAAGATCGAAAAATTATGAAATTTATTTTTTAAATATTTTAAATATTTTAGATCAAGTCTACTAGAGCGGTTTGTCAATTCAAAAATGTCAACATCGAAAACAAATTAATAGAATGAAAATTTCTGTACTTCTAAAAATACGCAAGTTGGACTCTTCCTCTCTTTCTCTCTAGATCTCGATCTCTATCTATATATATATATATATATATAACAATAGAGAGAGTAGAGTTGGATGTCTCTAATAGTACTTAAATATTTTGTGCTATTAAATTTACTATATATTTTTTTTATTTCGGCAAAGGGTCTTGGCCCACTGATGCGCTCAATCTGGCTTTAAGACGCATGAAAAAATTGAATCGGATAAAAGACGGTCAAAATAAGCGAATTGGGTCTCATTTAATCCGATTTGCGCTATGCCCTTGGCCATTTTCTTTTGAGAAGCGCTAGGTGTACATCCCAAATGGGGTGTACATCCTACACCCACCTCATTTTGAGGTGGATATTCATTCACTCGTCATATCGATGTGACGAGTAAAATTTATCAACTCCAGAATGGGTGGGTGTAAGATGTACACCCCATTTGGGGGTGTACATCTAGTATTTTCCTTTTCTTTTAGATCTAAACCTATGGCCCTTTTTTTTTTTCTTTTTTTTTTTTTTTTTTTTTCTTTTTCTTAGGGAATGTCAAATATAGTTTAATTAAAAATATATAAAGTTAAAATACAGCAGTCAAAACTATATTCATATTATTTGGTTTGATCCACTAGACATCATGAGTCCGATTAATAGTACCAAGTAGTTACCGCTATTAAATTTTTCGTTATTAGATTTATCTCTTTAATCATTTCTTTTTTTGAGAGGAATGTAGCATGTTACCGCTTCATTCATATGGGAGATGAACTAGGCAACAGGAGTAGGCAACCGGGCCTAAAAAAAAAAAAAAAAAAAAAAAAAAAACGACCGAGCCAACAACTACTAATAATTAGAGAGGTGCACCAGCTTGTGCCCACCGGCTCCAACAGTCTCGAGCCTCCCTAAAAATACCACCCGACGTCCTCTTTTGCTTCTCGAATATTCTCCTATTGCGTTCAAGCCAGATCGACCACCAAACTGAAGCTAGTGCGGAGAGTTCTCTAACACGGAAGGATACACTTTTCTGGCAGGAGTGGCTCCAGACCGAAGCAACCGTCGAAGGAGTGTTAAGATTAGCCACGTTCAGGTGGAACGCTTGTAGAATGCTTCTAATAAGTTGACAATTTAGGAACAGGTGATCTACCGTCTCCGCTTCGTCTAGGCAAAGGACACACAATCCGTCCCCGGTCCACCCCCTTTTGAGCAGGATGTCTTTGGTCTTTGGTCTCTTTAATCATTTCTACTTCTTAAGTCATACTATTTTCATCAATCACACACTAAATTTTAGAAAATTATTAATTATCATCCAAACTGTATATTTTTTCATCTAAGCATAAAAAACCTAATAGCACAAACGACTTGATATTATTAATAGTATAATAGTTTAGTTCTAGAAACCATTACAACTATATATAGATAATTTATTTGATTGCATACAGCCGATTCATTCATAAAATTTTATTATTATTATTATTATTATTATTATTATATATATATATATATATATATATATATATATATATATATATATATATATATATATGTGTGTGTGTGCGCGCGCGCGCGCGTGTGTGTGGTGATGAGATTATCTTTTATGTATAAAAATATATATTTAAAAACTGATTAGGAAGATAAACTTATTTTCTGTTTAAATTTACTCTCTTTAATTGTAACAGATTGAAAGTTGCAGTTGTGCCTTCTCATATAGTTGTAACTTGTAACGGTTGGATTCAAATATATATTATATTTGGTTTGAAAAATTTTAGTTGGATTTATAACGAGTTTCGTAAAACTAGTCGAATCAAAGAAAATTTTTATTTATTTCCAAATTATCTATATTAGTGAGAGCCTAATCTAATTCATGCAATTTAAAAACAATATACATACGATGGATTTTTAATTGTGTCTACGTTAATTAACCAGCGTGGATATATATATATATATATATATATATATATATATATATATATATATATATATATATAGGAAAATGCTAGATGTACACCCCAAATGGGGTGTACATCTTACACCCACCCCATCCTAGGGGTGGGTGAATTCCACTCGTCACATGATGTGACGAGTAGATAAATACCCACTCCAAGATGGGGTGGGTGTAGGATGTACACCCCATTTGGGGTGTACACCTAGCACTTCTCATATATATATATATATATATATATATATATATATATATATATATATATATATATATATATATATATATATGAGAGTGTATGCTTTTTATATACATTTTATTTATTTATTCATTTACTTATTTTGTAAAGTTCGAAGGGGAGAGAAACCAATGCGTAGAAATTGTATACAAACGATTGTAAATTATCAAAATTCAAACTACGATTGCAAGCCAAGGCTTCTTCTGTGCATGGGGTATGAAAATTTATATATTATATATTGGGGTAGAGTGTACGTTTGGTCCTTAATTTATAAGGTGGGTGACTAATTAATATTTTGGTTCTTCAATTTTAATTTATTGTAATTTACTGGCTAGAGTTTTAAAATTAATGTAATAAAATTTTATCATCCAATTTAGTTAACTAAATATAAAAAATTACTAGTGTAGAAGTGCAATATAATAAAATTATGATTGATAATATGCTAACAACTAAGTTTGAAAATGAGACAAATAATTTACCTAAGATATTATATGAGAAATATATTAGGTGTCCATTTCTTTTTGGCACGCCAATGATCGAGATGGCTTGAGAGTGGAGCTTGGGTGGGGAATAACAGATGAGATTGCCTGGGTTTGGTCCACTACTCCACTCGTTTTTTCTAGCCCCTTTTTAAAATTATCAATATATGCAATTTTAGAACTAGTTTGGCATCCTTGTCGGCAAAAATCTTTTAGGCTTTAATTGTTTGGATATCTAAATAAAATTTGAATGATAATTAACTCATTTTATTAGATTCTTTTTGAATGTCGGAATAAGGTATACAGTAATAACTTATTTTGAATAAAAAAAAATAATTGTGTGATTAAAAATTAGTTATTTAATTTTTATTTTTTTAAATTTTTTAACAATTATAATTTGATAAAATAACATATTTTATTTATGAGATGTTTTATCTAAAACAATTTAAAGACCAAACTTAATATTTATTTAAAACATTTGTTAACCCCTCCACATTACCAAACATTATGTACTTTTAAAAAAAATTTGAAAGAAAATATCCAAAAAACATGTTCAACAAAACCTTTCAATTTTTTTTTTTTGCCAAACAAATTAATATATTTGCGTGCAAATTAATTAACAAGCAATCCTCTATCCACTCCTATACATATTATTTTATGTGAAAAATTTATTTAGAAAAATATAAAATTATAATGGGTAGTAAGAGTCAAATTGTAGCCGACCCACAAACATCAACCTCATTAAAGAGGATTAGGAGATGATCTGTCACGAAGATAATGCCCCAACTCTAATGGGGAACTAATCACCACCAACATAATCACTAAGAGAGAGATTATAGTGATTCACCATGCAAATATTTAATTGAGATCATTTTGGTCTAAAAAGAGGGTTTAAAAACTAATAATAATAATTAATATATAATTAATGGGAGCATTGAGCAAAGTAATGTTTGGCATGATAATATTCCAAAGTTATATAGAGCAGTACCACAATTATTCTAAAGTTGCTTATCCAATTGTTTCCTCTTTAATTTTTTAAGTTCTATTTTAATAGGATGTTTAGAGTTCAAAGTTTTGAAATATTAAACTTTCTTTGTGGATCCATAGGCTAGCTAGTTGGTGGCTCTCTCAAATTTCAGAATCTGGTGCAGCCCGAAGCAACGGAGAAGAGATTAATTAGATCACGTCTATGCCTCCAGAATATGAATTCCACCAGAAATCGAAAGAAATCATAATAATTTATTCAAGAATCAATTACATTAAAAAAAAAATCAAAGAATTTCATTATTACTAATAAACAAACGCATGCACGCGTACTACATCACAATCAAGCTTATTTGTCGAAATACAAATGTATAACCTTAATTTCTCTAGTATATATATATATATATATATATATATATATATATATATATATATATATATATATATATATATATATATATATATATATATATATATATATATGTACTTTTTGATTTTAGGTTAATTCATATATTTCATGAGCATTCATCTTAAGAAAGAAACTTTGGGGACAATTTATTTGACTAAGATCCCCATGGAAAATTTAAAACAAAAGTGAAGAGCATCAAAGCAAGCTTGGCTAGGACTCGCACAACTTTTTCTCAAATTTTGGTTGCCTTGTAGAAATTCACATAAAACAAGTGTCCAAATTTCAAACCAGGCCTTAATCTTAGCTGCCATCTGAGATGTGCACAAAATAATTGTGTTGAATGCTTAATGTATTTTTTAATTGATTGATTTGTATCATGTAAAATTATGCAGTTAATTTGTTAAATCCTTTTTGATATCATGCTTAATTTCATTGTTTTGTAGTTATTATATATTAATAATTAGCCTCCCTACTTATAATTGTGGTGCCTATATCACATGTTTCTTTCAAAATGGGTTAAATGATTATTCTAGGCCACTTCTTTTCCCCCATATATATATATATATATATATATATATATATATATATGTAGAGGCTAAGAGGGACCCCATACACCCATACATCACTATCACCTCCACATTTTGAAAGTCCTTTATATCTCATCATAGTTGACCCAAGAAAATGTAGAAAGCTAAGTTTGCTTCTAATTTTAATTTATATATACTAGATAGATAGCAGATACTTAGGTTGCACATCTCATTTCCTCTCAATAGCTAGTTTATTGTATTGTATATTTCTAATTTAATTTACTACAGAAAAAAGAGTAAATAAATAAATCTTGTATACGGTCAAAAGATTTAACAAAACTTTTCTTTGCATAAGTATACATTAATCAAACGAAACTTATGGCTTGTTTGGATGTCATGTAAATCTGTAGCAGTGGATTATTTTAGTTGTTTTCTTAAAAATAATGTTCCTGTTTATAAAAAGGCATTTGGATGCCATCTTAGAGCATTGAAAAATAACTCAAAATCATTGTAAATTTATTGTAAATGTAAAAGGAGATAAAAATTTTGAATATTAGGAATCGCTAACTATTGTATTGCCAAATATATATATATATATATATATAACATATTATATATTTATTGGGAGCAAGCATGTATGATTAATACTATTTTTGTTTATTTTTAAAAATATACTTAGCTGATAATATAAAACAACTGAATTTTGAATTTAAAATTTAGAATATCAATTCTTGCCACTTGTGACAGCAACTATTTGTATTTTTAATTGATCACAATTTGTTTGTGTTTACAAGGAATTTTTATTTGGAAGAGAAATACACACAATTTTGTTTTGTACCTACTTTACAAAAAGCGAATTTAGTTGGTGGTCTCTTTCTATAAACGTGTTCCGCGACTTCCCCAATCCTCACCCCCCCACGAAACCCCCACACTAAAGCCACACAAACCACCTCCCTAATTGCTTGCCTCATTCTCACTCTCTCTCTCTCTCTCTATAAATTACACCACCCAACTCTCTCTCTCTCCCTCTCCCTCTCTAACTCCAAACAACATTAATATTGTTATTGATTTGTGTGTGTACATATACATATACACATATATTATAACCATCCATTCAAAGTGATAGTAAAGATGGCCGGTGGCGGGCGCAAACGCCGCAGCGCTCTCGCGACCGCGCTGTCGATCGCCGACGCCGCGTCGTGGACGTGCGCGTTGGCGCTGGTGGCGCTGATACTGGTGAGCTCTCTCCGCGAGCCGGGGGGAGAGGAGAGAGGGGAGGGGAAGAAGAAGAAGGTGGCGACGGCGGAGGCGGTGCGCGGAGGGAAGCTGGGGAGCCGGGCGTGCGAGGAGATATACGTGGTGGGGGAGGGGGAGACGCTGCACACCATCAGCGACAAGTGCGGCGACCCGTTCATCGTCGAGCGCAACCCCCACATCCACGACCCCGACGACGTCTTCCCGGGGCTCGTCATCATGCTCACTCCGACCAACAGGCCCAGATAGAGCGCGACCGAAAGAGTAAGATATATATATTGTGTACTTTTCGTATCATCCTATAAATGAACTACACAGCTAGAAAATCATCTTGTGTCTCACTATCATCGAGAGAGAGAGAGATATGGAGAGTTTAATATGGTACAAAAATATTGTTATTGACATAAATAGTTTTGAATAGACTTGTGTTGATCCAAGTAATAGAATAAGAGATATCTGGTGGATGCATATATATATATATATATATATATATATATATATATATATATATATATATATATATATATGATGATGATTAATTACTTGTAAATGTTAAAACAAATTTGGATGTTTTTTGTTTTTGAAAAAAAAATAATAATTTGTTATCGTACGTTTTATTCATCGCAGAGTACTATTATTTCGCTATTTGGTAACGGTACTTAATTGTTACCTATATTAATTTGGAGTATATCAATTCTTAGTTTTTTTTTTTTTTTTTTTTTTTGTTCTGGGTGTTTGAACGAGTCTTATTAGGGACTCAACTTTAGTGGGCTCCACAGTATGTAGAACTCACGAGGAAGTGCAGTGATACTTCAGCTTTCCCTGTTTTGATATTACGACTTAGCCATTAAACTTTCTCATAATTACAATGCCATCCTTGATTATTAAAATAATCTGCAAGAGTTATAGCTACATGAGTAGGAATTGTTAGGAAGGTTTCAATTCCATACGAACAGTACACCTGCAAAAATTTTGATTCGATTTGATATGATTTTGTTTTATACAAACATTAGAGGTCCTGTACAAACGGGGAATTTTAATTTTATTACGTGTGGTGAATTTTGTTGCGTGTTTTCAGAATCAGAAGTTCAGTCCACTTGAACTGAGTAACTGCACTCCTTCCTCTCAATCCTCATATCCCCTGCTTTACTATTAGGATTCTAGTGATTTGACATATTTTAATATATGCAATATAAAACAAATGAATAGATGAAAAAGTGATCCTGAAAGATACTCATTCTTAGATGGGTGAAAGTGTAGAATGTACACCCGTTTAGATTGTACATCTAACATTTTTCGTGAAAATTTTCGCTACTTCTAATTCTCTAATTTACGGGTGATATCAATATATATATATATATATAGTCACAATATTATATCATGTTTGACATATATAAGATTTGAGGTCTCAACTTACAAAGAATGTTGATTTGGCCAAATATTAGGTAAATTTTGTCCAAATTTTCCGTTTGGTTCCGCATTAGATAGTGATCGATGGATGTGTGTGTATTTGTCCACGAGTTACACCTAAAATTATTGGAAAAGACTTATACAATCAGAAAAACAAACAAAAAGCTCAAATTTGATAAGCAATCCAAGTAATATTCAATTTGTTTTTTTTTTTATTTAGAGAGTATAGATTAAGAAGAACCAAAATTTCCTTCTTTTTTTTTTTTTTTTCTCTTTTGTCATTTAGCTTTGGTGGTTTAATTCAGTTTTTTATGTATAAAACAGTGGCACTAACATTTTGCTTCTTTGCTTTGATTAAGTAATAGTTCCACCATTCACTTAGCTAGCCTTATTACGAAATGTTGATTTCAAGTAGTACATCAACTTATGTTTTTTATGAAAATTGAGAGGGGATGAAAAGAATACTTTATTTATTTTCGTACATAACATCATATTCTGATACCGTAATAAGTCGATTCAGATAAATGAATTATTTATCGCTATTCTACCTTCCCATCAATGCCTCCAAGTTAGGTTGGCAAAAAAGTCCAAACAAAATTAAATTCTTTGTCATGGAGGTGAACAAAATTAAATGGGTTGCTCCTATGATCATCACAAAGATTGGTGTAGATGTTATATTCGGATTTGGACATGTTAACTAATTAAAGGAGACAAGTAAGTCGATCGAGGGCTTTGAGGAATTAATTATTAGATGACACATGACGATCGAGGTTGTGTCTGGGGGCGTTGTTGAGCAATCCTATCATCCTTTTGATGTTTCCTTTTCAAAAGGACTACCATATTAATCATGATTCTATATTTTAATTAACACCTCTCTAGTATCAACTATATATATATATATATATATATATTCAATTATAATATTAAAAGTATGAATTTTAATCCCCAGAGTATGGATTATATCTTCGGTCGCTGATCACATAATAAACTTACTAATGTGTACAAATTATATTCTCTAATTCTCCTTTCTCAAATGATAGAATTTTTTAAAATATTAAGCTCAAAATAAAGAAATTTGATACAATAAGAGAGGGTGGCTAGTGAAAAAGCAGAAGCAATTAAAGAAGTAAAAAAGAGGAAATGAAGGTTAAGAAAAGCTACGAGTGGTCCTTGGTTCTAATTATTAACAAGAAAAGGAAAGGAAATTGTGACAGAAGACCTAGAAAAGCAGAAATGTACAGCCTGACTAAGCACTTTGAAAAGTTTTTCAAAATTCAGCAAAAGCTTCCCCAAAGACTGAAGAACCAAGTCTAACGATTATTTAGTTGCATGTACTTGTAATTGTATTAATTTTAACTACATATAATTTTAAATATTTTAATATTTGGTTTAATATATTTGAATTCAATTATTGCAGTTAGAACTATATGAGAATTTAAACTGCTATAATTAAAGAGAGTAACTTTAAACAAAAAATAAATTTACCTTCCTAATCAGTTTAATTTTAAATATATATATTTTTACATATAAGGTAATTTCATTACCATATATATATATATATATAATTCTAAATTTAATGTTTGGTTTAATATATATAATGTTATTCGAGTGATTCACAACATCATGGAAACCAATTTAAAGGATCAGTTACAACAAAGTCACGGTGTAAACGTGCATGGACGCTAAAAATTAGCTCTTTGGTAATATATATGTACGTGCATATAACATGGCTCCCATTTTGGCCGTGAGATCCAGGGATAGTGGGACAGAACATTCGGCTACTAAGGAAGGTACTTTCGGTGTACAATCTTTCTGACACCAATTTCGGATCTATGTCTTCTTGTCGCTCCTGAAGATTTAGAAGCAGGTTAAACTCATGCATGCGTGATTTAGATTAAGTTATTTTTTTTTTAGTAAAATATAGCATACTATCGTTTCATTAGAAAGTATGAATTGGGCTAGATTTAGATTACGTTTCATTAGAAAGTATGAATTGGGCTAGATTTAGATTAAGTCATGAACGTCAGCGCTTATTTCCAAACTAAAGTTAGAATTATTAATTCAAACTCTTACTCACAATTATATGAAGATCGTCACGTATGTAGGAGCAGCGATGTCCAACTTTTTGCTTCCAAACATTTCCTTTGCCAACAATTAGCACTTGTGGCGTGCTCTCTCTCTCTCTCTCTCTCTCTCTCTCTCTCTCTCTCTCTCTCTCTCTCTTTAATTGGCTTAGTGCATTGTTATTTCTCTTCTTTTTTTTTTCCTTCTTTGAGAAGATTGAATCTATTCTCTCTAGATCTCTTTGGGGCTAGATATATATCTATTTGGATTAGCTACTTCTTTTATTTCAGTTAAAAATTGAAACACATGTTAACTAAGTTTCGGTTGAGTCCAAACTCATATTATAAGCTTAAAGATGTGTCACCTATTTACACTGAAATCTCTTACATAAGCTTCGATATATAGTGTCTAAAAAATAACAAAATAAAAAGAAAAGATGGGAATTTTTATTGCGGTATAAAGTAGAAATTAAAGAGATTCTAGCTAAACCTTTAAAGCAGAAACTACACATAATTTGATA
Source organism: Tillandsia leiboldiana (assembly GCA_029204045.2). NCBI lineage: Eukaryota > Viridiplantae > Streptophyta > Magnoliopsida > Poales > Bromeliaceae > Tillandsia > Tillandsia leiboldiana. The sequence goes on from CM055078.1 coordinate 20,135,611, forward strand.
CAAAAGAAGTCTGTTATTGGAGATACTTTAATATATACACATGGTACTTTTCCTAATAATTTTTAATCAAACTGCATGCACTACATCCGACAACTAGGCTTAACATGCCCATAGAATATTATTACTCATGCACTCAAAGTGCCTTCCATTAAGTATTTGGCTCTTGGAGAGCAAATATATATATACACTTTGTGCCATGCATGTGAGCTTCCACCAAGCTCATGGACTTGCCACTTAATTTGGTCTTCTTGTGGGGATTCATTCTATCAGTGATGGTGATGGCAACTTCTTAGTCCTAACCATGGATGGAATCTTCTATCTATATATGCTTTTATAGGCATTCTTTATCTATAGCCAAGCATATATTAGTGGTTGGATTCCTTTTCAGTATTATGCATATGCATGTGCATTGTATGCTAGATTGGTAAAGTTTGGGTTAATTGAATTTCAAGTGCATTTATGCTTGGATTCATAAATATTTTGTTTTGCATGTCTCCTTTTATTTAGTTAGTATATTTAATTGGATGTTAGAACTAGCTATTCATTATATATATATACATATATAAGAACCCTACTAAACTACTAGCCTTTCGGAAAAAACACTAGATTATCGATCACTACTAAGAAAAATCTCTTGAAGTTTTCTCAAAAAAAAAAGAAGAAAAATCTCTTGAAGGGTTCTGTCTATTTAGTTGTTGTTGAAAGGAATCCTCAGGCCTTTTTTTGTAGAATATCTAGTACTCGTCGTGATATTAGATTTTAAAAATATATAACATGCTTTGATGCCGATTAATGTTGATTCGGTATCTGCTCTGATATCGATTTTTAGAATTTTACAACGAAAACATCAAATCAAATTTTTATTATAAATATACAAAAATTTACATAATTATAAAAGAAAAAAAAATAAACAAAAAAATATACATGTGAGGTAAAATTCATTAACAAAGAAAATAATTACACATGAGTACTCTTTTATACATAATAGTTTAAATTCGAATCCTTTTTTTGAATCTTTCTCTTATTTTTTTCATCTTTTATAAATTCATAAGACTTCTCCTTCATTTTTTTTTCTTATTTTGTGTATATCAATAATGTATTAACCCACGGCCACAAAAATCACACATACTCTTACACTTATACGTACACCAGGTGCATTTAAAATCATGACCATTTTAACTATGCTATATAGATATAACTAAACTGTACCTATCATGATATCATCATCAAAAAAAATTAATAATAGCATGTATGCTATATTTATAGCTAATATAAAAAATAGTCCAAATTCTAATACAATTAAATTTATACTCTAATTAATATTTAAATTTTAATTAATTTACTTTCAACGTTTTTATTTAAATATTAATTTAATTATAAATCTAATCAAATTGTAACACTTCCGACGTGCTTTCCATTACCGATCGACCTAGATCAGTCACTCTTTCTCCATCCAACGGTTGGGACTTCGCTTCCGATTAAATGATAGGCCGAGATTGAGTATGAGCCTCCTAATCCCAATTTTAGTGCTTTTATTACGTCATCATGAGATTCCAACGTTCAGAATATCATCAGATGATATACATATACGTACATCATGATATATATATATATATATATATATATATATATATATATATAAGGATTAATATTGGATGAATAAAAAAATCTCTCTCTTTTTTTTCTTCTTTCAATTATAACATATCAATTGCTTCAAGAATTAACATACAATTTAGCATGAGAAAAACATTTTTTTAAAGTTAAACCGGCAAATTAAAGTTACCTTACAAAGAAGATATGTTGATGATTAGTTGTATAATTTGGCCTAATTTTTGTTTATGTTTATTGATGTAGCCACCTCTAATAAAAAGGGATTAGCAAACAAAGATTTATTTAATGCCAAATATAAGGATATCAAATTATGGATTCTAATTTAGCTGGAGAAAAAAAAAAAAAAAAAAAAAAAAAAAAAATCAAAGCTTATAAGGAGAATTCGATAGAGGGCTTTCCCAGAAAGCATTACAGATAACACAGTTTCATCAAAAACAGCACATCAAACACATTCTAATAATAAGCATACTGTTGAAATGATGCAAAAGTTGGGGATTTTTTTTATCACTCCAACTGGTTTGGAATTTATGGGCCAGAATTAAAGTCTTATTGGGCTGTTATTGTAAGATGGGCCACATTGGACTTTGACCAACCATTATGCATTACAACTCCAAAAACTTGGCCTCATTCAAGTAATATGGGCCTTAATGATGATGGGGGTTTTGAATCCGAATGGGAATCTGACTCCATGTTGTGGACCTTAATGATGATGGAGGTTTTGAATCCGATTCGGAATCTGACTCCATATTGTCCGAGTCGATTTGAATTTGCGCCGACATTGATCGATCAGGATTTAACTAGACAGGGAAAGGGGCTCCTCTCTCTCTCTCACTCTCTCTTTCTCTCTCTCTTTGTTTCTTTCTCTCTCTCTCTCTGTGCGTACTACGGCGAAGGCGAAGAAGCGATCAAGATTCAAGAAAAGGGGGAGAGCGCGCGTGGCGAGCCCTAAATCTTCTCGTCTTCGTCTCCAACCCTTGGCTTCGACCCCGCTCATCTCTTCTTCTCCGATCGCGATCTCGTCGACGCGCTGCTTCTTGGGGTTTTCCTTGGTCTCCGCTTCCTTTTGAGTTCCGTGTCAAACCCTAATCCTCCTCTTCCTCTGCTCATCCAAGACTCCCCCGCCCCCTCTACCCTATGGACGTAGAAACGGGTGATCGGTACGGGAACAAGAGGATGCACAACAGATTAGGGCCATCCCACCCCACTTCATCATCGTCGGCGGCGGCGGCGGTACCCGACAGGGCGAACAAGGTGTGCTACCATTGGCGAGCGGGGCGTTGCAATCGCCACCCCTGCCCTTTCCTCCACAGCGAGCTCCCGGCGGCGCCCGACGCTGTCGGGGCATCGAAGCGGCCGAACAACCATTGGCGGAACCCTAACGCCGGCCCCCCTTCCAACTGGGGGAAGGGAAGAGGTGGCGGCGCCGCTGGAAGGGCTGCGGCCAAGGTACCGGATCGGCCGTGTAAGCACTTTATCGCCGGGAATTGCCCGTACGGCGAGAAGTGCCGGTACTTGCATTCGTGGTTTGTTAGCGATAGCTTCTCCTTGCTGACGCATCTTCAGGGGCACCAAAAGGTGGTTTCTTTGACTCCTTTTTGCGCTGTTTCTTGGTTAAATTACACAATCCAATCTTGCACTCTCACGCATTAATTTACCTTTTTTAACGTGTTTAATTGCTTCTGTTCTGGCTTGGCGTTTTACTCTGTTGTCTCAATTAGGTGCAAATTTTTAGGATTGTTGTTAAATTCCGATGCCAAACTTCACAAGAATGAGTTGACGTATAAAAGAATGATATCTTTATCTAAAGTTGGCACTTTATTGGAGAATTTACTGAATATATGTAATTCTTTCAATGTAGCGTAACCAACTTCACCTGCTAATTCATTTTTTGAAGATTTTCATCTGGATTTAAAACCCTAAAAAATTGGACTTATTTGAGACGAGTAAAATGGAAGGCTGAAATTGGCGCAATTGAAAAGGTTCTGGGGTAATCGAGATAGGTGGGAAAGTGTAGAGGTTGGTTTTGTAATAAATCATATTTTTCTATTCAGAAATTACCTCTCTATTTGATTCTTTGTTATGGGTTTGGGTGATTTGGTTCAAAATTGACATATGACATATTGGTAGGTTATTACGGGGATTGCATTTCCATCAGGGTCAGACAAGCTATACTCAGGTAGCAAGGATGAATCTGTTCGACTATGGGATTGTCGGACTGGGCAGGTAGCTGGGCACTTGGCATTCTTTGATATTCTTGAAACTTGAGATTATAGAGGCTTTATTTAATTACTTGCCTATGTTAGTGTGCCGGTGTCATCAACATTGGAGGTGAAGTTGGCTGTATGATTAGCGAAGGGCCATGGATATTCATTGGTATACCCAATGCTGTTAAGGTAAATTTTCAAAATTTTCTGTTACATCTATTAGATGCATTTTTCTTTTCATTGGAATAAGTGTATGTTTTCTTTTTTGGAATGTTTTGTCTTCTCGCTGTAGTGAGATTTAACTTTCATCGATACCATTGCTGTTTTTGTGGCTCTGCAGGCATGGAATACACAAACAGGAACAGATCTGAACCTTAGTGGCCCTACTGGACAAGTCTATGCTCTAGTAGTTGGTAACGGGATGCTCTTTGCTGGCATACAGGTAAATTTTCCTTTTCAATTGCTTTTAGTTAATTTACTTACTGAGCGTGTTCAGATATGAGTAAAATCAGAAACTATGTGGGTGAAAGTTATATGCTTTGTTGTCTGTTGTAGGATGGAAGAATTTTGGCATGGAAGTTTAGTGTTGTAGGGAATTGCTTTGAGCCGGCAGCTTCTCTTGTTGGCCATAGGCTTGCTGTGGTCTCGTTGGTCGTTGGAGGGACGAGGCTTTACTCTGGTTCAATGGATAATACCATAAAAGTAAGAAAGCTTATGCCTTTTTAAACCCCATTACTATTCAGTTCCTAGCATAATTGATGAAATTGAGATTGTTCTATATGTCCTTATTATTAACTTTCCTAAGATTGCAAACCGGGGGTATCTTCTCTAGCTTTTGCGGGATATGGTGTCAGAGCCTCTGGTACATGTAAAAGAACTAGATTTGGCTAGTGAAATATGTCTCAAAGCTAAATAGAGTCGTACTTCAATTCTGCTAGAGAGGTCAAGACTTTTGGGAGTTTCTTGTTTGGTTACCGAAGATGACTGTTTGCAAGGTGGAACATTCACTCTTATGAATTCATTAGCTATAGTGGGATGCCAAAATACCAATGTTTAAAGTTCAATTTCACGAATAGATCCAGGATTTGGTAGAAATGTTAATTAAACTTGTTGATTTTGGTTGAGACATTAGTTTTGATCAAATTCACTGTAGGCAGGTGCTATTTTCTGTGTTAGTCCATGATCTTTCAAATTTTAACCCAAAGAGTTTGGTTTAGGGCTGAAAAAATACCTTCACAACTATGAAGCCCATTTGCCTGAACAGGTCCTTTTGAAATTCTCAATGCATAGAAAAAAATGATTTGTAGCATGAAAATACTTTTTCTTTTCAAACTAAGTAGGTAAAGCATCATTGAGTTGTATGGTCAACTAAAATTGTGTCATAGGAATTTCCCCTGCTTAGACTTTCACTTGATTAACTTAATCTATGTTTTTTCTGACAGTATGTTGTAATTTTGTGTAATATAAAATTTGAATGAAACTAAACTTGGACATTTTATCTTTCTTTGTTTCCTGTTTGGTAATATAGAGTGCAGAGATGTTTACTGATGCACTAAATAGGACTATTTTCATTCTGTGCTACTATTAATTTTGGATTGAAAACTTTTAATCTTATCAATGTTTCCAGGTATGGGACCTTACAACTTTCCAGTGTATTCAGACCCTTTCTGACCATGAATCAGTTGTTATGTCAGTTCTTTGCTGGGATCAGTTTTTATTATCTTGTTCATTGGACCAAACAATAAAGGTTGGTTTTTCATGGTAACCTTGACCTTTCTTAATAACGACTTTTATTCCTAGCTCTAAATTCTTTTTATGTCTAATCAATTCTCAGATGGATGTATTTCTCTTAATTACTATTCTTGTCTGTCCAGGTTTGGGCTGCTACGGAAACTGGGAACCTCGAAGTAACATATACACATAAAGAAGAACATGTATGTCCTTTTATACCGAGAAAATATCTATTGAATTTTATAACTGTAATTAAAGTGATTTCATGTGATAGCCTTATTATTTGTCCCCTATATTGTGAAATTCAGTTTTGTTGTATCACATGGAATTGTGTAAAAAACTATGACATTGTAACAAAAGAAGTCTGTCTAATCTTTAACATAAGGCATTTCTTGCCATGTTGAAATTATTAATCTCCTAAGAATTTATTTTCTTTTGAAGTTTCATTATGTTTCTTCTCTTAGTTTTAGCTGTGCAAGGTCGCAGGAATAAAGTTGTCCAGCACGTGATAATATACAAATGGTTTTACTGAATCTTATTAAGTGGAAAGAGTGACGACAAGTTCTGCAAGTCTTTCAATAGCTTGTCTGTTTTTCATGCACCCTTTTTGGACAAGAATTTATGGATAGATAGTTCATAGTGCGGACTCATACCAGGAACCTTGAGAACGTATAAGTACTGAAAGTAATGTTATTATATATCTGATTTGGAATCTTAGCTGCCAAGAGATGTGTGGTAGCTAGTGAGAAGCTCCTTTCGTGAAGAAAGAAGTCTGTTGCGGCCTGCACTAATGCAGGATAATTCTATTTTAGTGAAGTTCTCGTACTTGAATCTAGATGGATTCAATTTTTAAATTTCTTTATATAGTTTCTGTTTTCTTGGATTTCTAATATCGGCTGCAAGGTTTTTGGAAGAGTCCCATATAACATCAAATTAGTGGTGGGCTAAGTTATTCTATATTTACTTCCTATGAGATATACTGATAACCTTGCAATTTGAACTACTGTGCTTTTGCAACCAGGCAACTCTTTACTTTTGAGCCCCCTCAACTTCACTTAATATTGCAATCCAACCCTTACCTTCTTAGAACATTAGCTCTCTAGCAGTTTCTTGCCACATTTCTGCCACGTGTGTCCATATTTGGCAGAAGCTGTTGAGATTGAATCTAATATACCAAATTGGTGGTATCGCATCAATCTCTGATGACTTTTGAGTCCAAGATGTAAGGTCATGGTTATTGGGTTGTGATTCGACTGCGTGGCCTGTTGTACCTTAATACTGTACCATTCTTTTGTCCTTGAATTTATATTTTTAGTGGCTTTTCTTGCTAGTTGTTTTTCCCATAGCTATGTCATATTTTTCATTTATTTACTTCTACATAGCTTGAGTGTGTTGCCCGTTGCCAGCCTAATACTGCTTTACATGAATATAAATTCTAACTAGGGAATATTCCTTCTTACTATTATGATATTCCTTATTGGGATCTATTGGTGCTTTAATATAAAGGAGAATAGGAGGGGACTGCGTAGGATTTTTTATATTTCAATTGGTCTTCTGCTTCTTGTAGCAAAATTCTGGTAGTAACTTGCTTAGTAATGAGCTATTTTGTGTCTCAGGGAGTGCTTACACTGTGTGGGATGCATGATGCTCAAGCAAAACCTGTTTTGCTATGTTCATGTAATGACAACAGCATCCGCCTCTATGACCTGCCATCGTAAGTTCACTTGAACTACTAAGATGATCTTATAACTGAGATTCTCACCAGATGTTATATCATTAGAAAAAAACTTTTCATGTTTGCAGGTTCAGTGAGAGGGGTAGAATATTCTCCAAGGAGGAAGTGAGAGCTATCCAAATTGGCCCCAGTGGCTTGTTCTTCACTGGTGACGGAACTGGTGAACTGAAGGTGTGGAAATGGTTGGCGCCGATTGAGAGGCCAACTTCTTGACTGTGGCTGAAAATAAAGATGTCTTGTATTTTATATTCATTTTCTCATGTAATTTTATGAGGAATTACCTTGAGGTGCAATGGAAGTCGATATGTACTGCAGGTTAATGTTATCATTTGTGTATTGATCTTCTGTTGGTTCCCATTCAAGCACTTGGATTGCAGGAATATTATAACGACGGAGAAGAGAGTAAATTCGGATTGACACGAGTTTTATATAGGAGTGATGATGATTTATGTACCATAAGAGAAGGAATAATATCAAATTCGTGAGTTGTTTTATCGACTTGTCGGCAACCGACTTGTGTGATTTCCTCATTCAAATTTGACCTCTTGGCCAGATTGGATCCTTCGCAAAAGTGTTATTAGTAGGGTTGCTTTTGACTCAGTAATACATAGCTTTGCCATTAAATGCAGCTAAGTGGAAGCAAGTGGTAAAATTTGAGTTTCTACTTTTGGCGGCAAAATAGTTCAATTTTGTTTTTTGTTTTTTTAATACATCAGAAGGTTCCACCATTCTGTTTAATGGTCTTGTAATCCTGCCATGTAGCTGATCCCTCCCGAATATGACTCCATTGAACTAGTACCTCAGTGGTCGTTCGGTTTCCCTTCTTAACCACCTTAAGTGCGAGCACCCGTTCTGGTCTCGCTCGGAATTGCCTTCCCTCCCCAACTAGAGGCGTGATTGTTGCAACCTGATCCGGAGCGGTATGACTTTTCTTCTTAAGTTGGGACACATGGAGTACAGGGTGCAATCGAGTTCTCGCAGGTGATAGTAGCTTGTATGTAGCATACCCTACTTTCTTTGTGATTTCATAAGGTCCATAAGAAAAATACCAAATGTACATTCCAACAGGGATGTATATATTACACCCCATTCATTTTAGAATAAGGTGAATTTCATCAATCACTTCGAAATGATAGGTGGAGAAGCCTCCACCCTTAGATGGATGGGATGTATAATATACATCCAAAATTAGGTATAGAGATAGCATTGCTCGTACGGTTTGGAGCTGGCCCCTTAATTCCCATGTCAGACGCTCTCGATTCTGCAACCAGTCCTTAGCTGCTTGGTAGGTAACTACATCAACAGCGGCCACTAACCATATAAAGCCGGGTGGGGAGTCATACCTAAGAAATAATGAAAATACTATATCCAAGAAAGAATGAAAATTGATATTATATCATCACTCAGCATATGACAGAAATCTACTCTACTTTCCCGAATGCCGGAAGTACATGCATCGTACGTAAGTTTCAAGACATTTGTTGACACTTTGTTTGTCCATCCGTTTCTAGATGGTAGGCAGTGCTCAAGTTTAATTAAGTGCCCATAAGTCCATCGGTGTAACTCTTTCCACTGGTAAACACTTTTATCTCTATCTAATACTATACTTTTTGGGGACCTATATTGCCTGTACACGGTATCCATGAATGCCTTGGCTATATCTATTTAATGAAGTCCATACTGATATCTATCCACCTGTTTGGGAATAGGTAGAGGTTGAAGTAGCCCAACATAATATTGGTTGATTGTTTTATTCTGCCCACAAATCGCACAAGCCTTGACCATTCATTCCACATCTCTTTTCATGCCGATCAAATAGAAATATTGCTTGATTTGTTGATTAGTGTGATGGATTCCGGAATGTTCCCCTAATGCAGAATCATGGAACTGTTGCAGCAACCTGCGCCTCAAGTTTCCTATTTTTTCAACACATAATTTTTCCTTATGCCTTAGTACCCCCCTTGGCTGTAAGTATAGTTCTCAATAGCTCCAGATTTTAGTGTCATCTGTTCAATTAGCAGGTAAATGCTGTTCCATATTAATGCTGGATAAAAATGACCTTAATTACCGCATAATAACACCTTGTAATAAAAAGCAGAATGATAGATGAAAATGATCTAAACTGATGAAAGTTCCAGTGTCCAGTGCTGTCTGTAATTGGCATATTCTTTGACACGCCCATAATGGTGCCGTGAATAAAGCAAGGAAGAAGCAAAATTGGCACGCGATCAGCTATGATAATTTTTCTGACTAGAACAGATCATCTGTGACTAGATTACAATCCATGCTATATTACATGAATGCACAACATAATTGAAATGTTTAAAAGAAGCAGAAAAGACAGCGAATTGGTCTTGTTCTTTATTTGTCAAAAAGAATTGCTTGCCAGTAGCATCTAAGGATTTATATTACATTCGGCCTCTAGAGCACCACGTGTGAACAACCAAAATTGGTGCATATAACAGTTATCACTTGGGCCTGTATTAATAATATCAAATACATAAAACTATAGCACAATGAACAATAAATGCAAGAATTCCTCTCATCTATTCAATACCCCAGCACTACTTTCAACTTTATACAATTATAGAAAATGACGAGGGATAGGGAAAGGACCAAAAGAATGAGATACAAATGTATAAACCTTTGCCTGAACTATAGCACATTTTAAATGGACACTTGGACTTGAAAATTTTTGATTTTACTACCTTACCTTTCATTACTTTTGATTTCAGAACATTCCGTCAAGCTCTGTTAGTATTTGAAGGTTTAGTCAAAAAAGTAAAAGAATATCCCATCATTTAACAGGATACAACGTTAGATTATAGAATATTCCATCAAAATAAGTTAAAAAAGCCAACCGCGTATTGCCTTCAAAAATGGTTAAAACGAATATTTCAAAAGGTTAGGCAGTAAAATCAAAATATTAAAGTTCACGTATTCATATCGACATATGGACTATAGTTCAGGTAAGGCCTGTACGTTTTTACCCAAAAATAATTTCGTCTCCGCATTGTCGGCCCAGGCATCTCAGTGGTATGTTCATCCACTGAGTTTCTCTGATTTAATGGTGCTGATTTGAACCATTGCTATGTACAGCCTCACATTTAACCCATGAATCTTTCATTCTTTTTAGTTATAGAGTGTGGTAAAGTTTTTCCTCCACTATTGATCCAAACTCAGTTGAGAGCATCTTAGCAGCACCAACAACGCATTTGCGGTATGAGAAATCATCCATTGTTCCATCCTTCCTCACTAAGATAAAGCACCGTGAACATCGATGAGTTGGGTGGTGTCCAATCTAAGGCAAATATAAAGGAAAAAAAAAAACAAGTAAGAAATATGTTTCTCTTATTATAGAATTTCATAATCTAATTCGGCAGGTGTAAGTACAGGAAAGGCGTTATGAAGGAAACGAAAAATATATATATAAGACATATCAAGGGATCATGCTAATGTAAATGCTACCAAAGTTTTTAGCCTGTTTAGGTAAAAGATCAGACATGTATAATTTACCACACTTCGTCCAAGATTAGCAGTAGATATCCAAATATAACATACTAATTCAAATGGAAGGAAAAAAAAAAAATCAATCGAACCAAGAGAAGTAGCACAATGTACCAAAAAATGTTAATACGACTGAAGACTAGCATAAATGTTATACTATATTACCTTAATATCTTGCACCCCAATTCCAATCTTCTCATCTCTTTTGGGATGATATTTTAGTGCTTCCATGAGACATGATTTATCTTTTTCACTGACATTACCATCGTACGGGTACCTTCAAATGGATGTAACTCAGTTAAAAGGATGACTTTGACTTAAAACCTACTAAATGACAGGGCTATAAACAACACAATTAGATAAACGAACAAAACTGTAGCAGAATGACTCTCTCAAAGAAAGATCAGTTAACAAAATGAAAACTGTTCTCATGGCATAAGTTCGTTCCTAACAGTTTGAGAATAAAATATGCTCATCATCGTCTAACGGATTTGCCATTCACCGGTTAAGTCCACTCAGCCATCTCTACTAATTCTAAGTTGAAATTTTTCATAATATGATTTACGTTGCCAAGAATGAGTTGTTTTGTCACAAACTAACAACTGGTACAATTTATTGGACTAATAATTACTTTAAAATGTCTTTTAATGCCGAATATTGCATCTTATTTTTGGAATGGAGTAAAGAATGATACTAGCTTAAATAAGAATCAGCTTATTTTAATAATTCATGTTGAAAATCTTCCTATTGTAGACAACAAATTACACATTCAGATTAGATGAATTACTGCAAACCAATTCTGAATGTAATAGCTACGAGAGAAAATACAGGTAAAATATATCAAGGAATTAAGTGCCATAGCACGGGGGCGTGCCGCTCGCCGCCTGGCACGGCACGGGCACGCTTCCGTGCCGACACGTGGCACGCTTGCGTGCCGATGGATACGCATGACCTCCCAGTGGCACACTCTGGCATAATTTTTTTTTATTTTTTTGTTTCCAATAAGCTCTTATAATATTATTTTGAAATGTTTAGTCAAAAAATTATGAATATTAGCTATATATAGCTTACTACACTCACCAATTAACATATTGATAATTTTTTTTATATATAAAGTATAATGAAATTTTTTTCAAAATAACCCTCTAAAATTTTATAATTTGCAAAATAATCTTATCAAAATTTTATTTGTAAAACTAACCATATTTTTGCACAAAATTACAGAGAGACACATAAATAAAATGAGAATGTGGGAAATTTAGGTTGTTATTGTAGAAAGATAAAATAAAATGAGAATGTGGGTACCGATTAAATTTTTAAAATATTTAGATTGTTATTATTCATTAACTAATATAAGAAGGAAAAGAGATAAAAAATATTTTTAATCATAAAAAACCTAAATCTTTAAAAGATTTAGATTGATATTAGTTAGTGAATAATAACAACTTAAATTTTTTAAAGATCTGATTTATAACCACATTCTCATTTTATCTTTAACCACATTCTCATTTTATCTTTATCTCTTTACTTTTATATTAGTTAGTAAATAATAATAATCTAAATCTCTTAAAGATACTCACATTTACTAACAACCTAAATTAGTTAGTGAACAAAATAACCTAAATCTCTTAAAGATTAAAACAAAAAAACAAAAAATATATACGGTACAACATGTGATTTTTTAAAAAAATAACAAAAAAATACTCTACGCATGTGATTAAAAAAAAAAAAAAAAAAAAAAAATGGAAAAACTGCCGTGCCGTGTGGCACGGCACGGGCGCTACCCTTTGGGTAGCGGGGGGACGATACCCCCGTACCGTGCCCCTACGTGCCGCCCTGTGCCGAGTGGCACGGGCGGCACTTGAAACCCAGAAATATATAGGTAATTTATTATGAAATGCACAATATTGGATTAAGCAAAAAGAAGTAAACAGGAAATGAGAAAACACTTACTCGTGTAGCATTGCACGCAAGGTGGTACACATATCCACAACGCTGGGCCATGAACCAACTTTTCTCGTAAGGAACTCCGATTGAATAGCCAAAGTTTTGGGCCGGCCCTTCGTTTGAGTTGCCTTCTTGTTGAAATTACATTTCCACTTGTCTTTGTTGCCAGCATGGCCATTGGCAAAAGTAGGAATGTTCAATTTCCATTTGGAATTACTTTGATTTACCGGTCTACAAGCTACAGCAGACTCAGGTTTAGGTTCCTCCACTATAAGATTATGCAATACTTTGTAGATACTCTCCGATTTTTTAAGCTGAGGCACCTGAGAGAGAATGAGAACCATCTGAGAAAAACGAATCTATATAATAATCCCAAAGTGGTAAAAATCATACAAGTAGGTTGGCAAAAGAGACAGACTAAACCAGAAGGCTTAACCAGAAGACTTTGACAGATATAGATATTTTCTTTGATCACCGGAAGGCTTTGACTTATTTTCTAGATGTTTTCTATATGTGTATGTGTGTGTGTATATATATATATATATATATATATATATATATATATATATATATATAGAGAGAGAGAGAGAGAGAGAGAGAGAGAGAGAGAGAGCTAGGCTGGAATACTATTAATAGTGCCAAGTCATTAGTGCTATTAAGTTTTTAACCCTTGAATTAAAAGATGTGTGGTTGAGATGATGGTGGACCCCTTGGGTTTAATAGGTAGCTGGGGAAATAGTAAAATCTAACGGATGAAAATAATCAAAGGGGTTGATCTAAGAGTAGAAAACTTGATAGTACCAATAACTTGGTACTATTAATAGTATAGTAGCTGGACTCATATATATATATATATATATATATATATATATATATGTATATCAAGGATTTAAATATCCATCAGCACGGACCGTATCCACCGTGCCGTACCGTGCCAACAAGATACCGGCACGATACAACCCTCGTGCCGATGGCACAGTTCAAAACCCTTTTTTCTTAAATTTACTAAGTAATTTTCTCAATAAAGTTCAAAATATTTGATAAAGATATATAATAAGCAATTAAAAAATTTTGTTGCCAAAGAAAATAAATATTTCATGCCATTATGTGTCGGCACGCATGTATTTTTTGTGACCGGTACTCATCGGTACAGATCGGCACGCACCGTGCCGTACCGTGCCGGCAACTTTTCGGCACGACCCCGTGCCACGGCACTTAAATCCTTGATGTATATATATATATATGTGTGTGTGTGTGTGTGTGTGTGTGTGTGTGTGTGTGTGTGTGTGTGTGTATCCCAGTTAGTTGCTGTAGTAGAAAAGACAACAATCGGCCGATAGAAAAGCATGACAAGAAATTCTAGTAACCAGTAAACAGACAGGAAAGTTCAACTATTGCCTGAAATATTAAGAACATGGAATTCGGTAATATGGTCTTCAATAACAACTAGATCAATGGTATGAACAAGTGCCATACCTTTTGCGAAAAGATAATTTCAAATGGTCCTCCAGTTCCAACAGGAGCCTCTTTTCCCCACGAAACAGCATCTAAGATGCCAGAGAGTTTATCTACTGAACCTTTCTTTGCAGCATTGATAAAGTTATTTCCAGGACTCTGCATTAATTCCCCTTAAACAGTCAATCAAAGAATGCTAAACAAAAATCAATCTAAGAAGCAAATACAACAACAAGAGCCTTCAATGGGCATTATACTCACGGAAAAACAAGCATGAGAAAAAGGAGATGAGATGGATAAACGGTTCCTTTGCTGTTTTAAGCCCTTGGTGCTTAATCCATGAAATTCTCCAGTTACTGAGAAGCAGTCAGCAACAGTAACCAACTGCTCCTGATGTATATGCCTACCCACACCGGATGTTGCCGACTTCAAAGACTGCAAAATGCATATTGGGTACAATTACTTCCTAGAGATATCAAATTCTCTAGAGAAAAAAAAAACAATAAGGCGCCTCTTACTTTTAAAAAGTATTTCCATGCTGCATCAATCCCATATACGCTAAACGTGTCGTAAATACTTTCTGGGTGACTACTGTTCCAATCAATCAAATCCATTATTGGGATACAAGCATCTTGGAGAGTGGTCCAGAACCTTCCACGTGAACAACTCTCTGACATAGTAACTTTCACCGAAAGTTCAGTAGAATCAGGCTGACATTGAATCTCCACATGCTTAATTCCCAAGAATCCTGTACACAATACTAGTAAGGATGAGAAGAAAATAAGAAGAGCAGTTTATTTTACAGTTTATCTTATATCAGTATTTTCAAAAGATGAGATAAGTAATGCTTTACTTAATGAATTAATTGAAAATAAGTTTCAGCAAAATTCACAACATAGACAAACAAGATCATAATATACTGACCAACTTTACAATCAAAAAGCTAATTCTTCTCTGAGAGAGAGAGAGAGAGAGAGAGAGAGAGAGAGAGAGAGAGAGATCGAGATCAAAAACGGCATCATTCATTGTGCAGGCAGGGTAAGAACAATTTATTTTAAAAAAAATCATAAAGCATTGAGCCAGGTGAGAATCCAACATTGGAACCGTAAGATGAAGCTCTTGCAGTAATGAAAGGAAGATCTCTTAAGAATTCTAAGGCTGGCAAAATAGTAATCAAAAGCTATTCAAGTCCTCAAGTTTTTTTGAAGTAATTATTACTAAAAACATTAGTATTGGAGAATTTTGTAAGCTAGAAGTGCAAGATTTTCAATATGATTAACAAGTAGGATCCTTATAGAACTTTATGGTGCTAAACCATCATGAAAAATTAGAGCTTCAACTTTTTGGCTTTAAAATCTCATTTCTACTTCCAGCTACAGCAGAAGCACTAGACTATGCTGTCAATCAACTTTCATTTGACTGTCCTGAAAGAAGAAGCAAGGCCAAACGGGTATGAAGTTGGACAAAAGAAAGAAGGCTCAAAAAGGGGAATGATTTAAAGAAAAATAATAAAAAAGGAGAAACAATCTGAAGATTGAAGATAAAATTTTAATAGAAGATGACCTCTGCTTGTGAATTCTAATGTAGTAATAGAAAGAATTACTGCGCTTCACGTAGGATTTGCTTTATGAGGAAATACAATAACTCAACCAACTCAACCAAACTAGGCAACACACAAGATCAGTACAAGAATCTCCATAAACTTAGGCAAATGAGGGCCTACAACTGCAAATGTAAGGCTTCTTAAGATCGTCATTAAAAGAAGCCAGATATTTAGTTTTGGGCCTATACTCGGATTGGTGCCAACTGTCCATCAAATTGGAATGTTTAGGAAATTCAATCAAAGCTTCAAAACCATAAAAAATCATCAAAAAAAACAAAAAAAGGGAGAAAAAAACATAAGTTTCGAAAAACAATTGAAACACAATATGGGTTAGCTAAAGGCTAATAAAATTGTGTGTAAATGATGACCTTTAACAAGTGTATTCAAAAGGATTGGAATCACTACATCTTTTATAGTATCCAACTGTGTGACAGGGTCCAGAACTTCTGCTGCAACTGCAATGCACACTGTCTGATCAAGTTCGTCATGCTCAGCAAGTAAGGGACAATTCCTGTTGCATTGCATATTAATACCTCAAGATAAGGGAAAGAGCTAAAAGAGAAAAGCATCAAAACTGACAAGAAGCCAAGAACATGATGAACTATGCTTTTAAACCAAATTTACATTTAGACTAATTTATGCTACTTATGACCAGAATAATAAAGCTGGAAAGCAAAAAATCACAGCTAAACATTAGGAACATAGTCTCAGTTAGCAGAAAATTGTGGAAGCGTGAATTAAATCCATTGGTATGGAAATATGGAACAGATTTGTTGGGTGGGTGGGCGGGTGGGGGAGTGTGTATATATACACATATATAGAGAATAAAGCAGGAATAATTCTAGAAGTAAATGGATCTGTTTACTTACATATCATTTCCGGCGATAGGACGTCCCAATTGATGATCAGTTCGTTAAGCATGATCTAGACTATTTAATTTTCCTAGAAACCAAACTCGTTCCCTTCCAAAAATATTCCTAGCTCTGTCTGTATATATACACACACCTAAAAAGTTCAAATACCCTAGATCATGTTTAACAGTATCGATCGTCGATTCATATGCCCTGTTGCCGGAAATGACGCAAAAGTAAATGGCCTCGTTCACTTCTAAAAGTACTCTAGCCTAGCTCTGTATAGACGCACACAAGTAACTGAGTTACTTGCAAGTATCAAGATCAAGTTACATCTTGCAAACAATGTTTAATATTTCACATTTGCAATAAGAAAATTTCCAGCTACTCAAATTTTCATTCTTGTAACTTTAGGAGCTATTTACCGATCTATTCTGCTATCTACATGATTGGCCATTATATTCTCAATAAATTACTATCAGTTTTGTAATATTTAAATTTGCAATTCTACATTTGATGGTTCAAACTTCATCTCACAGATATGATTTTCATTATATTTATGTTACAGAAATCATTAAAAAAAGTACAATAATGACATGACATATATATACCTTAAAGCTAGGATTTAAGTATCCATCGGCACGGGCCGTATCTACCGTGCCGTACCGTGCCAACAAATACCGGCACGATACAGCTCCCGTGCCGATAGCACAGTTCAAAACCTTTTTTTCTTAAATTTACTAAATAATTTTCTCAATAAAGTTCAAAATCTTTGATAAAAATACATAATAAGCAATTAAAAAAAATTATTGCTAAAGAAAATAAATATTTCATGCCATTATGTGTCGGCACGTATGTATTTTTTGTGACCGGCACTCATCGGCACTCATCGGCACGCACCGTGCCGGCAAGTTTTCGGCATGACCCCATGCCACGGCACTTAAATCCTTGCCTTAAAGTAGCAAAATTATTCACCAATGTATGCTAGGATAGAGTATAAATTTGTCTGCCTGCACTGATCTACCCCTCATTAGCTTTCATATTTATGCAATTTTTATTCATAATTGTCGAAAGTGTAACGGCAACCGAAACTATTAAAAATTTAAGTAATGAACACCAGCCAAAACAGAAATCATCACAAAATGTCAAAATATTTGTAACTCGGTACCAATCTTTTATCCACCAGAATTGAGACAGAGATCCAAATCACTAGAAAACAGTAAAGCAGGCATGGAATTAAGCTTAAACTCATTAAATGATGTAATCTATTATTACACTTGTAACCAACCATTGACCAACAAGGCGAGCTTGCATGCTATTTATAATGGCGGACAACAGAAGAGGCAAAAGCTAAGCCCTACATAAGCATACATTAATACACATACATTTATAAAAGGAAAAAACAGAAGAACAGAGTAATGCACTAGGATTTTAACGTCTAAGAGTAACTGCTTGAAATAATAGTGAATTTACATTTCTATTACTATTGAACCACCAACTAAGACAGATAAAAATGTCATCATCACATGCAAAGCTCAAAATTTGCATGCAAAACATGTAGAGAATATAGATATTTCTAAAATTAATGGAAAAGCAATTACAGAATGTTAAAGAAAGACTTACTTTTTCGTTATACACAAAGCTGGCAGTACTCCGGCTAACTTTTCCCTCATAAGGCTGTAGTTTTCCATTAGTTTATCAATGACACGTTGTACATGTATTCTTTTTTTCTTCAGTCTTTCCTGGAGTTTCATAATTATGTGAAGCAAAACAAACATAAAATGGTGAGAAATTTATCAAACAGAAAATGTGCAAGCAAGATGTTTTCCTCATGCTATTTACCTTGCTGATATGAAAATGAGTACTCCATGGGCTCATTTTTCTTCTTTGAAGAGGACATTCATACCTAAAATCAACAAGCAGAAAAAATAGATATATATAAATTTGAGACACACTAACAATCCAAAAGTATTAAAATAAAAAAGGAAAAAGAAAAGAGTATACTAACAAAATCATGACGGTGTTAACCATTTCAGAAAAGAGAGTTATCTCGAGATGATTCTTAACTTCCAAGGCTCCATATTCTAAGCCATATCGATATCTTTGTAGTCCTTTAGATAAAACAAGTATTCCAGCATGGTCTCCATAAGTTCGGCGCTTACCACATTCTAATATCTCCTGTACAACAAATCCAAAACCAGTGAGGATGTATAACAGTACAGTTGTTTACAGGCATAAAAACAAAATACTTATGCTGATTTATTGAATAGCTAGAAAAGAGAAAAGAATTTTATTAGATGTGACTGAGCGAGACGGAATGAATCCCTACACACAGACAGGGCCTAACCCAAATTACAAAGCACCATTGATGCTATCCGATGGTAGGAAATGGTGCCTCTGAAATTTTCTATTCTACCTTTTTTCAATCAAATATATAATGTAAGATGATAAATATTTTGGCTTTTTAATGAATGCATACAAATTCTTTTTGGACAATATAAATAAATTATGTATGGTAGAGAATTTCTTTTTTAAAAATATATGAGCTATCAATAAAAATCTTATTAACTTTCATTCTCATGAGAATGAAAGTTATTATATTAACAATATTATATTTTATTAGGCATGTCCATGCCGTGTCTGTGTCATAATTTTTTGAAGCTGCCGAGCCACCGTGTCCAAGTCATGTCCCTTGTCCGTGTCAGTGGCACATAGGTAATATCTTATAGAACATAAAATGTAAATCAAATTAAGTCTCTGTCCATAGGCCATGTTTAAATGCCAAAGTGAAGCCGTAAAAAATTGAACAATGAATAGAAATTTGTAATCAACAATAAACCTACATTTACATAATAGATTAGCCAAAAATCAATGGAATTGCCTCAGTGTATCCAATTTAGCAACAGAAGATATTTCCAGTTAAGTACCATGACAGAACCTGCTGTTTTGCTACTATATGACAGGATTTCGCTTTTATACTAACTAGTTTTAATAGGTCAGAGTCAGACAAAGTATCAAATTGGAAAGATTAAAAAAAAACTAACAAGTCCATCAAATTTGTTTCACCCAAGGATTTAAATGCCAAGGAGCACAGGTATTTCAACCATAATTTACATTACACGGCATGGTGCTAGTCAACATGTGGGCCAAATAACATGCCAATAAGCCAAGGATTTAAGTACCGTGGCACGGGGTCGTGCCGAAAACTTGCCGGCACGATACGGCACGGTGCGTACCGAGCCGTGCCGATGAGTGCCGGTCACAAAAAATACATGCGTGCCAACACATAACGACATGAAATATTTATTTTCTTTAGCAACAAAATTTTTTAATTGTTTATTATGTATCTTTATCAAATATTTTGAACTTTATTGAGAAAATTACTTAGTAATTTAAAGGAAAAAAAATTTTGAGCTGTGCCATCGGCACGGGGGCTGTATCGTGCCGGTATCTTGTAGGCACGATACGGCACGGTGGATACGGTCCGTGCCGATGGATACTTAAATCCTTGCAATAAGCACACAAAGCTCCCACTAGCGCATAAGAGCATGCCTTGGCATGGCTCTAATTTGGCCTTTTTATTCTAAATAAGATTTTACATTTAGTTTTAAAGTTTTTTTTTTTTTTTCTAATAAATGTGACGATTCCAAAGCATGCTCTAAACCATGAAATTTACATCATTGCACGACTATTAAATCCATAGTTCACCTTAGTAATTTTCTATTTGCATATAGGTAGAAAGATGTAGTTTAAGATAACTAATTGTAATGAGAAATTTTCTTCCAGATCAGCAACACAGCATGCTCTGCATAATACTGTAGTATTAAAAAAGTAATACAGTATATGAAGAAAATTCGGAAAAGGGACAACCTTTAACTTCATGAGAGGGGAGTCCTCTAAACTATTCACTGGATGCTCAAGGCCTCCATATGCTGCTTCTGAAATGGAGCTCGCAGCCCAAGAACCTACAGGAGCACCTATCCCATCATATTTTTCCACTATTTGTTCATTAGATATAGCACGAGAATGGGCATCTTCATGGAATATCTCATCAGATATATCATAAGAGAATTGCACTATTTGCTGCCCATAAGCACTTCTAACCGTTCCATCATAAGCAACATAGAGATCTCTCAAGTAAAATGAGAGTTTCCGTGTCAACGTTCCAGGAATCTCAGCATTCTCACCAAAGAAATTTGCACGACCTGATATCGCATGAAGAAAACACTCTAATGGGTTTAATCCCTCAAGAAAAGAACTTTTAATCACAGCATAAAAGTTACGTCGTTCTTCACATCGAATAGCATCCTGATCTCCACACTCCAATGCCTTCTGCTTATTCCACCAGCTGCAAGAAAGCTGTTGAGGGATCCTAAGAGGAAAAGTGCTTGCTGAGAGTTGTAGACCTAAACATAAACTTTGCTGGGCAAGTTTCGACAAGCTGCCCTTGCTTCCAGATTGTATCATTGCCAACATTGAATTATCCTTGCTTACATAGTGATATACTGTCCTTTGAATATCACTAAAGACATCCTTAAATGCTGCAATAGAAGCCTTCCTAATGTGTAGATTATTCGATAGAAAATGGTAACGGCTAACGAAATATGATGGATCTTCACATTCGTCTAGGCTGCTTAAGACAAATTCTATTCGAGGATCCAACAACAGCTGCTTTACTCTACAGGCATCCTCTGCTTCAATCAACCCAAAGTTCACTTCCTCGGTCATCTTTGTTCGTGAATAAAAATCTGAAGCCAAGTATAGATCTGAAAGTGACACACTCAATCCTCTCATTGTTAGATATTCGCAAAGGAGTTCTTGAGCAGAACAGAGAAAACCAAGAGCCCTCCTCCCATAGGATTTGAACATGGTGGAAAAAATACTAGATGTACCGCTCTGTAGCCAAAAGGACATCTGTGGAGTGGAAAGGACTTCACCATCAATGATATGTAACTTTTTTGAATCTACATTGAAATCAATTCCAGGCGGAAGAAGCATGCCAAATAGTTGCTGGCCGGTCCAGAGAGGAGCATCAAAATTCGGAGATTTGATTATTGAAGGAATCGGCGTATGAGAAGGGCACAGCATTTCAAGGTGCTGCATTTCATACTTATTTAAGAAAACATCAGTCCCTGTCAGTAAATATGCGGCGACTAAGCTATCATGGCTCAAGGAAACCAAACTTCTACCATCTTGTGAGTTCAAGAGCTGTTGATCTAAACCAACAAGCTCTCTAAGCTCTACTCTGGAGGGGATTGACTGCGGAATAAAACCATGTAGACAGTCTCCGTCAAAATCCCCCAGCAAAGGAGCACAGCATAAAGGATTTATAGAAATGGCAAAATGGATTGGGAGTACTTTCACGGACAACGCAATAAGGGAATGCTGATGAACTGAAGGAGGCCGATTGATCAAAATGAGATCACCATTTTCCAAAGGCCGATAAAACATATCACCAATTTGAAGTTGGTTTGGTTTTCGCACAGAAATAAGCTGCCCATCTCTCCGCACATGGAGTTCCTCTTTGTTCAGGAGATGCAGATTGCAACTAGTGTTCAGCTTTTCCAAATTGTACGAGTTGACATGCTCACTTATAAGGAGGTTTTCTGCTAAACTTAGTGGAATGCCGATTTCATCTAGCTTTATCTTTGGATCGCCGACCATGACCAATCGGAATGCATAATCACTCCTTTTGCTAAGGATGACTTCTTTCAGCCATTTCAATCCAGATACTCCCGAAGAAGTCGGCTCTCCATTTGAAGTACTAGAGTGAAGCTGCAATAGAGCTTTAGTAATATATAAATCAAATAGACATATATACGTAATTGGCAACTACTTATGCAGCATAAATCTCCTACATGCAGAGAAATCATATAGAATTTCTTTACAACAGAGCCTCACAAATTAAAGTGTTTATTTTTTCATTTTTCTGGCGCATAGCATATAAAAAAGCACACAAGCATAATCATAACAATTATTTAAATTACAACCCAAGCCATGGGCATCAATTCAGCTTTGTAAAGGCTACATATAGGGGTAAAACCTAAACGCCACCAGAGCATATGTTCACTACAAGTGTTAACTTGTTAAAGGAAGCCAAAAATTCAAATATTCGACAAGAAATAATAAGGAAAAAGTTAATTATTAAAGAAAGCAAGGAAGATTCTTTTTTTTTTTCAAATAGACTTACAAAGATGTTTAAAGTTAGTGGGTACAATTTTCCTTCTATTACGACTAAAGATCAGGTGCGTTGGTAATGGATGCAAACATGCAGTTTACAGGGATGCTGTCATAGACAAACTCAACTAAAGATGCATAATGGTTTACACAGATGAGCATGCATTAGTAAAGAGAAATTTGTTTTTTTGCTTGCCTTCGACGTATTTAGGCAGTCCATCACTCGGTTTGAGACGTAAGAGCTTGCGAAAGCTCTGAACTGAGGATGCTGACGAAACTCATCAATTCTCCTGCTTACTTCCACCACCTTTTTGTAAGCCTTAGTCCGTTCATCCCGCTTCAACAAGCAAAAGTATAGATTTTGAATGGCAAGAATAAAAATAACATAGAAGAGAACTATGTATATGATAAAAAGTAATAAAGATAGAACCAACTTACAAAAGATAACTGTGGGCCATCAGCATGTGGATGAGATGTTTCCATCGCACGATGACTATTAGCAGTAACTGGGAGAGAAGAAAGGAAAAGCAACTCCCGTCTTGGTATGAACTGCTTGACAAATTCTGGATCAAGTTGTTTCAAAAGATGAAATGCCTGAAAAAAAGGAAATGATCGAGATGGAGGAAGTAATGTAGAGAAAAAGAAAAAGAAAGAACAACGACAAGTATCTACTGCCAAGAGTCCAGTACAAGGATTTAAGTGTTGTGGCACAGGATCGTGCCGAAAACTTGACGGCACGCTACGACACGGTATGTGCCTAGTAGTGCCGATGAGTGCCAGTCACAAAAAATACATGTGTGGAGGCACATAATGGCATGAAATATTTATTTTTTTTAACAACAAAATTTTCTAATTGCTTATTATGTATCTTTATAAAAAATTTTGAACTTTATTGAGAAAATTACTTAGAAAATTAAAGAAAAGAGGGTTTTGAGTTATGCCATTGGTACGGGGGTTGTATCGTGCCAATATCTTGTTGGCATGATACGGCACGGTGGATACAGATCATACCGATGGATACTTAAATCCTTGGTCCAGAACCACCCATATAGATCATATTCATTCGTTCAGTTTGTTGATGCAGAACCAAAAAAAGAAAAACAAAATAAAAAACAAAACAAAAAAACAAAAAAACAAAAGGAAACAAAATCATACTGGAGGAAAAAATTGTAAAATGTGGTAATTATATCACTGCTGAACAGATACACCACTAATAGCTGAAGTGCCAAGTTTCACCGTTATGCTTATCTGGCAAAAACAGGTATTTATTAATTAAAAGCTTTAACTCGAACAAATAATTGGTATATCCTAGTTTTCTCCTACCAAATAAAGTGGCTAAAGATTATTTATCAACAACCTAAAATACTGCCAAAAAGACTTGTATTCAATTCAACATGAGACAGATTTTCTAGAATGGAAAAAGCATAGTATGTTTGGCGGCCAAAAAAGGTTCCTTTACTTGATACCAAAATATAAATCGTTCTTTAGAGTCTGAAGTATCATAAAGCATGATGTAACCTAGTCGGCATTTTCATAAGCAGCAAACAGGACTATTTTAATGGATTTTAGGTTCCATCAACTGCTTACGGAGTACAAACTTTTGAGTATAATGCTTTAAGATGTACATTTAAAGAAACAACATTCTATATTACCCCACCACCCATATTGTAACCCAGACTTGGACCTATAAGTTTCAATAACAACCAGACACCACTCTTCTACTATAGAATAATTTGTTTTCTTTTTTGTTTTTACTATAAAATATGTAGTACTCTTTACAAAATTCTATATTCCGAATAAAAGTAAACTGAAATGTCAAGCATGCATTATAATTGAATTTGACTTCCTTCCCCATCCTACCAAGAAATGATATTCACTGCTGACTACACGAAGGTACAATACCATAAGTCAGTAGAAATGTTACCTGGTACGGAGACAGTGTTATTCTGCTTGTCTTTAACTGTCGCTGTTGTTGATCCATTGGAATGAAATCCCAATAATCTTGAGGCAATACTTCATCCATACTTTTATTCTGGAATTTCTTAGGAAGCTTTTCATTAACTTCTGCAACAATTGAAAGATTTCTTTTTCCTAGCATGTCTTTGGATGAGATCTTGAACCTCACAGTGGGGTACCTGTTATTAGGAGCACACTGAGAAAGGTAGCAAAAAATTATTGTCAGTAAGCACAAAAGCAAGATATCAAAAAATAACATAGGTACTCACCGCACAAAATTTGCAACTTGATTGCTTGTCCGTCCTTGCCCATCTCTTTGATCATGAAGTTAATGCATTCAAAGTGAAAAAACAACATCACATGCATTCAGATGTTAGTTAAAACTCATAAGCTACTGAGCAAAGTTATCTCGGATAAAAAATAAATAAATTCATGAAATTTCCACTATATTCTGCAGAAAGAAGGAACGGAAAGGAATGATCGTTTCAACAAAAATTACTGACACATAGTGAACCTTGAGATTAACTAGATGAACAAATATATGACCATGAGGGAAAAGTAAGGTGCTAGGAAGCAGATGTTCTTGGGATAAAGAAGGCTTTCTAACATTTAACAAAAATTAAGAAAATGACCCAAGGAAAGGTAAGGTAAATGGGCCATTATGTAAAACCTACTATAATCAGGCATCTTTCTTTGTGTTTGAATGATACATTGGATCAGTTCTTCCAATTAGTTGCTAAAATTCTGCAAAATCTGATTGATTATGTGAAGCAGCCCTTGCATGGAACCACACCATATGGGTTGATTTAAAATTTTCAACTAAATTTGCTTGAGGGAGAAAAAAAAAATCAAGATCAAATCAGTATTTGTAAATTCCACTGTGGTATTGAAGGCTATCAGTCAAACAAAAAGGATCACAATAATTATACAGTATTGCGTCAATGTAGGCTAAAGTAGGGTGAAGAAATTACCTTTCGAAACTTCACACGCTTCTTAAGGTAGCAGATACGAACTTTACTGCCACGAGCTAGAATACCCGATAATAGCAATTTCGATTTGCAAAGCTTTAACAATTTTTTCTGTAGTCCACCAAGGTTCTTTTCAAGGGCCTTCAGAATTAAAAGATCACTTTCCACGAACTTTTCAGTAGCTTCTAACATAGAAGAACCCTGTAAAGAATTTGTGAGCATGAGGTAACAAAGCACAACCGATTCTACAAAGGCTACAGGGATAAGCAAGCAGGGTATAAAAGAAAATATAAGTACGATAGCAATACAAATTTCTTTATCTGTTTTTGAACTGTTATCAACATTGCAAGTCAGGGTAGTCATCATCAATATTGAGGTTTAAATTTCTCGACAAAGAAACAAAAGTGATGAATAACTCAACAGAACAAGCAGCAAAACTGCTAACGGTGAATTAGCCTGATTCTGTATTAGAAAGAAGCAAAATCATTTAATACAAAGCAGAGCTAATTTTCATACATGAATATAACAAGATACGCTAGAACCATAAAATAATCACAGTAAATCTGTTATCACAAAATCAGGTAAAATGCGAAGATACCCAACCTTCGCTTCTTGATCTTGTTTAACAGACAAGCACCCGGGACAAATCTGATTCAAAATCTGAACAATTTCCCCAACAAAATAAGGATGGTAAATTGTTGCTGGCAACTTTATTGCACCAAAGTGACCTGATTAGGAAAGCATAATTAAATAGCATGCACAATATATATGTGAAACACGAAATCATATGATGTTAATAATAGCTTTACAGGCTCACCATCACACTCC
This sequence comes from Tillandsia leiboldiana, assembly GCA_029204045.2. Taxonomy (NCBI): domain Eukaryota; kingdom Viridiplantae; phylum Streptophyta; class Magnoliopsida; order Poales; family Bromeliaceae; genus Tillandsia; species Tillandsia leiboldiana. The sequence continues at coordinate 20,162,184 of CM055078.1, forward strand.
CTCACATTTTTTGATCCACATGTTGCACATTGAGACAATGCATTTGGCAACCCCAACTTAGCATTTGTCAGATCATTTGATTCTACGATGGTCGCGTTGCTCAACTTTTCCTAATACAATCATCACAAGCTGTTTATTTAAATAGAAGTCGGGAGAAGAAGAGCATAAAGTGATAAATAGTTCTTTGATATCCTCTCAGCACATGTAGTATCAAGCTGCAAATGATTGAAATGCACTAAAGATAAAATAAAGCGTCCCACTACAGGCATTTCCACACAAAATAACACATAGCGAATACAAAATATGTCTATGAAGGACTGATCTCATTTTTTCGTTAGTAGGCTTTGCTGGCCATATTCCTACTAAAGAGATGAGAGTGCTTTTATTAAACAGAAAAGAAATTATCTCTTAATCTACAGATTTGGAAAACCTTCAGTTTTCTGGCCCTTTTAAGCAACTAGTTAATGTTACCGATAACACGTACGAATTTGTGCAACTTTACACATGCACATTTTGAAACACAGTAACAAAAGTTCTACGGCCTAACAATAACCTCAACAGCAGGTACCTGCCCTAGTATGGCGGGTGGCTCAAGTTTAACTTAAAGCAACATTAAACTGTCTTTTACATATTTCCATGGTCTAGGGAATCACAAAAACATTTAAGATTTAAAAGTGAGTGAGAGAATGTCCACAAATGATCCAAGAAGAGAGCATATATGATTGCAAATATAGATAAAACAGCACACTAAAGAAACTCTATTATTAGATGTTTGAGCTCCAATGCTAAGAATGATTCGTAAAATTTAGAGAAATCGCTTACTATATCACCACCAGTCATTAGGTCAAACTTCAAGCCAGTTAACATGCCCGATGGCACTGCCTGTTCACCAATTTGTTCATCAGCCATGCTGAAAATAGGACTTTATTAGCCTGCATGCAAAAACTTACTCATCAAAAACCATATTATAATCAAAACGAAGCACCATAGGACTGATATACATTTATTGGCATTAACATTCTCTGTAGAAGCCAAGGAATAATAACAAAAAATGCAACAGAGTCATAATGATTCGTAAAGAGGTACAGCTGGCTTGTACATGATAAGATCATTAAGTATAAAGCCAGAGATCAGCATAAAGCAGATTATGAGCACAATGTAAAGCAATCCATAGAGTCAAGCAATAAATTTGTACACAGTATATCAATAGCACTGCAATTAAGAAATCGCTAACTCACCGTATGATTCAACATATAAAAATGCAGAAAGTAGTTTGCAACAGCACATGATTCATGCTCCTGTGTACATCTAATTTGCAACCTGTCCTAAACAGTGCATGTTTGAAACAACATTCGCCATTCCCATGTATGCCGGATATCAGGTTATTTATCACAACTATGATCCATACGCACAAAATAACAAAATAAGGATCTTATACATGAGAGCTAGCAAAAAACTTCTTTTCCGTCAGATGCAAAAGTAAAAATGAGATCTTTTCGCTTGCGGGCCCAGTTCGGATGCATGAACATTTTGCTCAGCACACATCATTTTTTTTTGGACTAAGATAAATAACCTCGAGGGCGGACCGCATTATACTAAAACCAAACTCCTAGATTGCAATCACAAAAAGAAAAAAAGTAAAGAAAAGCACCAATACCAGAATCCCAGCAACCAATGCGGAACCCAAACAGTTTCTTAATTATCTAAACAACCCCAGAGAGAACAAAAAAGAGAGAGGGAAGAGGGGAGGGACACAGAAAATCCAAATAAAGAATCAAGCATAAACAGGACGAAGCACAATATAGAAGAATACATTGCAATCGAGGAGCAAAAGAAGCGACAAAATAATGATCACCTGTAAAGGAGAGATCTTTCGCACCAAGATGACCGCAAAATCCTTCCTTTCTTACTCACTCTTCCTTCCTATAAGAAAAGATTCGGTCGATACTATCAAAATTATAGGTCATTGTACTCAGAAGTAGAGAACTTTACAAGATCAATAAGGAAACTACACGGGGAATACAAAATTGGCACGAAAAATCGCAAGAAAACCTAATTAAGAAGCGCCAAACAAATCCCCCAATCACAGCATCCCCACGAGGCACCAACCACAATGCGGAACCCAAGCCGAGTTATCGCTACCCAAACAACCCGAATAGCAACAAAAAAGAACCCAAAAAACCAATCAAAACCAAGAAAAATCGAATTTAGCATAAAACATTGCGATCAAGAAGCGAAAAGGATGGACCTTTCGTACCAAGATGACCTCAAAGATCGCTCCTTTTCTTCTTCTTTCCCCAGTGGAGAGAGACGATCGGAGAAACCGAGGAAAAGAGCGAAGAAATAGAGACGGGGGCGATTAAGTGGGCACGGAGATCAAGAACACGAAAATCGATTGATAGGGCGAAAACACGAACACCCCTCTCTATAAGAGAAAGAGAGAGAGAGAGAGAAACTCAAAACTCAAAAACTCAACGACGAGGAAGAGATAGAGACAGTCGATGACACGCCGCCGATTACTCCCAACAGCAACTTGTAGTACTCCTCCCGCCCCCCCCCCCCCTTTCTCTCTCTCTCTCTCTATCTAAAGCTCTCTCTCTCTTCGTCTCTCTCTCTCCTCTCAGAATAGAATTAGGATCTCTCTCTCTCTCTAACTCTAACTCTTAACTCTAACTCTAACTCGAACTCGAATAACTCTACAACTCTAAAATCTCTTTTTCCAAGATTTCTTTTTTACTTCGGAAACTGAAGCGCACTAACGCGGGCGCGAGGAACGACCCAGAGAAAAACGCCCCCCGACGAGAGACTTAATTACGGGCCTGCCACCGCCTCTGCGGACGCGTCAACGTCACCGGAGATAATTTATTGCCCCGGGGTGGGGGGACGCGCAGCGCTGGTGGAGCCCTAGCCAGGCGCTCCCGCATAGAATTTACTATGCGGGGTCCCATAAATATCTCCGATCCGAGAACGGACGGCGGATGATGCGCTAGGTTGCGGGGTGTGACGCGTCAGTAAAGTTCACGTCAGATGAGTTAATTTTTTTATATATATATATATAAAAAGTAGAATTTATATGTTCATTTATATTTATGAATTTTTTATTATTAAATTTATACTGAAATTTATAATTTTTATTTTATTTTTCTCTTTATTTAGTTGACTTTACAAAAATATAATTTTCAATACAAATCCAATAATAAAAATTTATAAGTATGAATTTGTGCTTTTAAAAATATATAAACTCTACTATATATATATATATATATATATATATATATATATATATATATATATATATATATATATATATATATAAAAGGTCAAAAATATTTGTAAATTTTTTATCATTGAATTTGTATTGAGATTTGTGATATTGTAAAGTCAAATAAAAAAGAGAAAGAAAAAATATAATAAAATAAATCTCAATACAAATTTAATGATAAAAAATTTATAAGTATAATTCGATTTGTGCTTTTGAAAGTATGTAAGCTATACTATATATATATATATATATATATATATATATATAGAGAGAGAGAGAGAAAAAGAGAGAGAACTAGGTCGGAATGCTATTAATAGTACCAAGCCATTAGTGTTATTAAGTTTTTAACTCTTAGATTAAAAGATGTATGGTTGAGATGATAGTGGGCCTCTTAGGTTTAATGAATGGTTACGAAAATAGTAAAATCTAAAGGGTGAAAATGATCAAAAAAATTGATCTAAAGGCAAAAAACTTGATAATACCAAATGGTTGGTGCTATCGATAACATAGTAGCCGGACTATATATATAACCTAGTTAATATGTGTTTAAAACCTATATATATACTAATAATTTGATATTTTTAGAAGCACATTTATAAATATATAAGTTTAATTTTATATATAGATTATAACTCTTATGTTTATAAAAGTATCAAGTTATTGATGTTTGTAAATTTATATTCTTTGAATGTAGAAATGTGCAGTTAAAATAATAATAGTTTCCTAGAGTTTAGTGGGTGGTTGAAGAAATAATATGATCTAAGAGCTGGAATTAGTCAAATAATTAAATATAATAGTAGAAAATTTATAAGTACCAAGTGGTTTGTATTTTTAAAAACACAGTAACCGAGTTATATATATATATATATATATATATATATATATATATATATATTGAGTTTGGTGACTGTATTTTTAAAAGTATCAAATATTTGGTACTTGCAAGGGTTTTATCGTTCTCTTTAATTAATTCCATCCTTTCAATTATACTATTCAAACAACCATCCACTGAACTCTAGAAAAATCACTATTATTATAATCGCACATTATTTCATAAAGGATCGAAAACTTGAGAGCACTAATTTATATTAAAAGTATTGAAGATATATATATATATATATATATATATATATATATAGAGAGAGAGAGAGAGAGAGAGAGAGAAAGCTAGATTTTTATACTTTTGAAAGTACGGAGGCCTATTTGCTTGTAAGTTGTTTTAAATAATAGAATATTCGATTCGGCGATCGGTTCTTTTAGATTTGATTAATAATGTTGGAACTATCTAGAAATCAAAATTTATAATTTTTTAATTTTATTTGTCTTATGAACGAGTAGTCCCAAAATTAACAGTTGAAGATAAAAATTATATAAAAAATAATGATTAAAGACTTAAATTTCAAATCGAAATTTTTAATCTCACTTTTGATGTTAAGTAGAATTTTCTATTAAAGTTTCACGTAATTTAAATTATTCCACATCGTTAGACTTACAAACATACCATGTTAGTCATTAAAATAGTCATTTTTAAAATCTTTTGATCACTTAGTAAATGATGTCGAAAAATTATAAAATTTAATTTCTAAATAGTTCAAATAGTGTAAATCATGCCTAATATAGCCAATCGTCGAATCATATGTCTCATTACCAAAAATAATTTATAAATAAATATGGTGTTTTTTGAAAGTACATGCATCGTATTATATATATAGTGTTAATTTTATACAATTTCACTTATACCTATCGAATAACAAATATATCTCTATAAAGTTCAACTTTTCATATTTACTCCTTCAAAAGTTCTGAAGTTTTAAGTGTTTCATATATTTCCCTCTGATTTGTTATATTTAGCTTACGGCTTATTTTTTAACAAAATATAAGTGAAATGTTAATTTTGTCCTTATAAATATATTCCTTCAAAAAATTTAACGGTTAAAAAATATATTTATAATTAAATATAATATTTAAAAAGATAAAAAAGTAAATTTAATTCACTCAGTAACCAATGTTAAATATTTAATCTATGGCTAATTATATTTTTCTATGAATATTGATGGTAGAGACATATATGAACAGCTTAAAAATTTTGAAATATATAATGCTACTTAATATGTTTATTAGTTGTATGAATTTAACTCATATTTTGTGCTATTAGATTTTTGGCTTTTAGACAAGGAAATGTGTGATTATAATGATAATGATCTTTTGGAATTCATTTAATTCGGATATAAGTAAAAATTGCTTAATTTTTATATAGATACAACTATTAAAATAAACACAACAAGGTGAAAGAAAAGTTGGTTCTTTCTAGATAGTTAGATGATAATAGTGAGAATAAAAATAATTATAATATCAAAATAATAATATTTTATCTAATTAATTAATATAAAAATATTAATTAAATAATAATTTAACTTATTTAATTACAACAAGGTGAAAGAAAAGTTGGTTCTTTCTAGATAGTTAGATGATAATAGTGAGAATAAAAATAATTATAATATCAAAATAATAATATTTTATCTAATTAATTAATATAAAAATATTAATTAAATAATAATTTAACTTATTTAATTAATTATAGTAGATAATCCTAAATAGAGTGTGGCTACTATACTCTTATGAGTATAGGCTATTTTGTACTTATAAGTTTTCGGTTCTTAGATAAAGAAATGTGTAGGGGACCACTATCATCCTAACTGCATATTCCCTTCATCAAATGGTAGAAAAGTTATGAGTGCAAAAAAAATTATATTCATAAGAGTATAATAGTCCTACTCATTCTAAATATTAATTAATAAAATGATTAGCAATGAATATTATTAATTAATAATTTAATTAATTACAAATAATTTAACTGATTAATAAATTGATTAGTTAATTATTTAATAATTATATAATTAGTTAATAAAATAATTAGATTAGTAAAATATTAGATTAATTAAAAAGTTAATATAATAATTAAAATTATATTCAATTTAATTAAGTTTGTTCTCAATTGAAAGTAAATTTGTTTCAGGAAAAAATAGAATAGTAGTTTCACACTTTTATACTAACTTGTTTTACAGAAAAACAATAATTGTTGTTCCAATCATTCAATTTTTTTGTTTGGAGAACAAAAAGAGGATAACTCCTTATCCCTTTCTTGTTTTCTAACAAAATAAAGTTTTAGAATTTAGTAGTTAGTTAGTAAAATAGTATAATTTAATGGATGAAAATGACAAACGAGATAAATCTAAAAGCGAAAAATTTTATAACAACAAGTGCTTTGAGCTATTAACATATACCCAACAACAGTAGTGTTATAAATTTTTTTATATATTATATAGAGTGCGGTTGGTATGTTTTTATAAGCAGGAAGTTTTTCGTATTTATAAATTATTTTTAATATTAAAATTTTTGAATCTGTTAAATTTGATTAAGAGTATTTGAAATATTTATAAAATAAATTTTACTATTTCTTCATATTATTTGTCTAATGATCGAAAGGATTCAAAATCGGCGATTGAAAATAAAAATCTTTCAAAAATACTAAAATTTTAGTTTAAAAATATTAATCTTATTTTATATAGTATAAAACAAAATTCTATAAAAAATTTATATAATTTTAATATTTTTATATCGTTAAACTTGTAAACATCTTATCACGATTATTAAAATTATTAATTTTAAGTCCCTTCAATCACTAGGCAAATGATATCGAAAAATTGTAAAATTTATTTTCTAACTATTTCAAATACTTTAGATCAAACATAATAAAATTAAAAATTTTAATATTAAAAATAATTAATAAACACGAAAAATTTTGTACTTATAAAAATATACTAGCCTAACTAATATATATATATATATATATATATATATATATATATATATATATATATATATATATATATATATATATATATGGATGAAAATTTTATTTTCATATCCAATGTAAAATTATAATATTCTTAACAGTAAATAAAAAAAAAATTAAATTACAACGAGCTAGATTCTTACAAAAAGGTAAGAACAGGTATTAAAAGAACTTTTTAGGGGTAAAAAGTAATAAAATTATGAATCGAACGAACGATTGTGATTGGTCGAAAATGGCGAGGAGAAAGGTTTGGGGATCGCAGCGGATCCGCGAACCCGGATCCTCGATTTTGGAAGGAATAGGGGGGGCGAAGGTTTGTGACAGGGACTGTGCGGGAGTCCGTGTCCGATTTTTTATGCGGGGGTCGAAAGTTCAGGCGTCCGGCAAAAGTAAATTGAGGTTTTACTGCAGGTCTACCCCTAAAAAGTTCTTTAATGAATGTCAGATAATGATTGGCTTAATTTTTTTAAATTTTAAATTTAAAAATAATAACTTCTACAACATATAATAATAATAGGGTTAATTGCATACATGTCCCTCCAAATATGTCGAATTATAAATATATTTCTGTAAAATCCAACTTTTCATATTTAACCCTCAAAAATCCAAAGTTCTTCAAAAATGCCCCTCAGGTTAATCCCCGTTTGGAATCCGTTAATTTTTTAACAGATTCCATATAAAATTACTTTTCTGCCCCTTATAAATATATCTCTCTAAAAGTAATACCAATCTTCTTGTTACAAAAATGCCCCTCTCCAAAAATCCCAACGTATATATCCCTCTAATTGTTGCAAAAATGCCCCTCTCCAAAAATCCCAACGGATATATCCCTCTAAAAGCAATATCTATTTTTACTTATTACAAATTTGTCCCTCTCCAAAAATCCCCCAACGGTCATCTCCATCTCCTTCATCTATAAAAGAAGAACCAAAACCCACCATTAAAGCCAACTTTCCTCTATATAATATTTTGATTTTTTCATTCATTTTTCTCTATTAATCTCCAACAATTTTATTTTTTCATCTTTTTCTCTCCTATAATACATTGCTTTTTATGATGAGTGAGAGATCGATAAATTCTTCGCATAGCATCGAAATTCCCAAGTGCGGTTGCTTTAAAACTTGTAAAATTTGGGTTTCGAAGCAGCCACATACTAGAGGTCGTCGATTTTATGGGTGTCCAAACTGGGGGTAAGACAACTAATTTTGCATCGATGAAAAAATGATTTGTTTCAAAGTTTAGTATACAATAGCATTATTTATCATTATTCCAATTAAAGTGGTTTTTTTTAAAAAAAAACCATACATATCCATAGAAATCAGCTGAGGAAACCACAGTTGATGCAGCACTCAACACTCTGCCTCACAATCTCTCTCACATCATATTTGAATTCAAATCCTAAACTTATCAAGCGCGTCGATGAAATCTCTGAAGGGATTGAATCATGGAATTCCAGTCTGAATCTGCAGAAAATACACAATATTTTCAAGTTACCAAGACTGCTGGCAGTTTGCAATAAAATTTTGTATAAAATCAGTCAAACAACAAAGAAGCTTGCCTTTCTGAGGTGAAAGAAGGGTACTCGGAAGACAGAAGATCAGCAATTTGAGGAATAGTGTAACTTCCTGCTGAGCAGAGGTATCTTCCTTTAGCGTCTGCATTCTCCATCAGGAATATGTGCGCATTGCAAATATCTTCGATATGTGCTAATGAGATTGATCCCAACCTAGAATTCACTGAAACTAGTATTGGATAGAGCTCTGGATCACCTGAAGGTTGTAGTGATAGAATCACATCAGGTCTTCATTATTTGGACAGTATGTGATTGCGAGTTAAAAGTAGATTTTTATATGCTATTGAGCTTATTAACATATTGAAAATCTCCTAACAACTTTAATTCCCCCGTTAACATTTTGAGAAAAAGATCACCTGTAATAGGCGAGAGCAGGACATGAACACTTGCAGGAACACTCGGAGTCAGAAATGGACCGGCCACTGTAGGTGGGATTATTGATACCAACTCAATGCCCTTCGCCTCTGCAAACTCGAAGGCCTTATCCTCTGTCAAGAGCGTTGATAAAACATAGACCTGCAGAATCTTCCTTCTCTTGTTACTGTCATGATATGAATTTCCATTAAAATGTGAAATCCATTTTACTTCAAAATTCATTTCAGAATGTGAAATCCATTTTGTCATGATAGTTTCAGTAATGTGAAATCCATTTTACTGAAACTATCCATTTCAGAATTAAAGTAGAGAAAATTAAAAATCCACTAAAAATCATACATAAAAAGCAGTTTTAAAGTAAGACCTCCCGCACGAGATGCTGCTTGGCGAAATCCACTAAAAATCATACATAAAAAGCAGTTTTAAACTATCCATTTCAGAATTAAAGCAGTTTTAAACTATCCATTTCAGAATTAGTTTCAATAATGTGAAATCCACTAAAAAAGCAGTTTTAAAATAGAGAAAATTAAAAATCATACATAAGCAAGACCTCCCGCACGAGATGCTGCTTGGCGACCTCCCGCACCTGTTCGACGAGCGCGGGATTGACGAGCATGAGATCGACGAGCGCGGGATCGACGAGCGCGGGATCGACCTCCCGCACGAAATGCTGCTTGGCGCACCTGTGGGATCGACGAGCGCGGGATCGACCTCCCGCACCTCTTCCTGCGCGGGATCGACGAGTGCGGGATCGAGACCTCCCGCACCTCTTCCTGCGCGACGACCGGTTCAGGGATGGAAAGATGAAGAGGAAGAGGGGGATGGGAAGAGAAGAGGAAAAAATAAATAAAAGTTGAAGAGGAAAGAACCCAGGTTAAGTTCTGTCTCTAAATAAAAGAAAGGGTAAAAAGGTATATTCACTTTCTACTCTAACCAAGGTTAAGCATTTAACCTATGGTTAACTCAACTTTTCTAACAGTAGGGGTAGATTTGAATAACGGTGGATTTTTGAAGGAATAAATATGAAAAGTTGGATTTTACAGGGATATATTTGCAATTCGACATATTTGGAGGGACATGTATGCAATTAACCCATAATAATAATAATATTATTATTATTATATATTATTAATATTTAAATATCATGTGTATAAAAATAATTCATCAAAATTTAAGATACTTGTGAATTGTGATATGCAGTTATAATAATATTAAATAATATTAGAGTTATAGACCATATCAAATATTTTAGTAATATTTTTTATGTTTTGAAAAAGTAGTTAATTAGTACTATCCTGTAATGCAGTGGTTGATGCTTCATATTTCAAACATGGTAGATGAGTGTAGATGTAATTGAAAATAATTTTGCCTCGTTTAACTTGGAACCTGCTTTTTCTCTTGAAAATAAAATAGTATGATCTAATCGAACCATTTGACAGCAAATAAATTTATCTAATTTGTACGAAGGGACTATGCGAATATGCAATCCTCATAAATTTTCAGATAATATTTTGTCAAACAATACTTTATCTGCTCTACCTATAAACAGTAAGGCCAAAAAGGCATTACCAGTTGTTGTTTACCCACAGATTTCTAGTTTTTTTTTTTTCTTAAAAAAAAAATAATAGAAGAAAGTCTTTTGTAGTCTATTATTAGATGAAAAATGCTATGTATACATCCATTTTGGGTGTATATCATACACCCCACTCTATCCAAGGGTGGGATGAATTTTACCGGTCACTTGAAGTGACCGATAAATAAGTCCCCACCCCTTGAATAAGATGGGATGTATGATATACACTAATTTTGGATGTATACATAGCATAGCTCTTATTAGATAGTGCAGCTCACAGGAGTGTGTGTACCAAAACCAAAAACCATTTATGGTTCAAAATTAGATTTTGTTGTTCACATACTCCGAGCACTGACCCTCCGTCTAATCTTGTACTGTAATTTTAGAATGAAAGAAAAAAGAAAATTTAGTAAACTCCCAACAAACACATGTAAGATGATGATGAGAATTAAAGTAGGAGAAATTGGGCAGCGCAGAATAGCAAGCAAAAATTTCCATCCAACTAGCTCGCCAGAATGCACACAATTTGAGCTAGGCCGAGTTCGGAGGAGTTTTTGGTCATTTCACAAGTAGAGCAAAGATAAGGTTATAAGAACTCCACTCCCCAATTCCCTCAGCCTCAAAATTTTTAGTATGCTAACAACAATCTATTTTTAGCACCTCAGCTGAGATATCAACTGCAGCACCATCTTAAGAAGCTGTAAAATGAAATCCTACGCAATGGTTTCCAACATCAGCTCCTCTAATCCCCCAATCCCTCAAAATCTCCCCAAGAAGATACCTAGTGTTATGTATACATCAAAGTTGGTGAATATTACGTGCATGAGACGCCCCACGAACAACAAACAATCTCTAGTAAAAGCGCCGCAAACGCGCGTCGTCGGCGTCTACGGTGTCAAGTTCCAAACACTGGAAGGATGCAGACTTGGAATTTCGCAGTATCCGGATTTCGAGTATGATGCTACAGGAGGCAACGGGAGTGGAGTGGGGCAGGGGGAGGAGGAGGAGGAGATCGGCGGTGATGGTGATGGTGGTGATGATGATGTAATTGTGACGACTTTCGACGTCGAAACATTGTACATCCCGCCTCTGACCGGCACGACAACGAAGTTCCTCGGCTTGCAGTTGCCGCCGTTTCTGAGGATCGACATTGCTCCGGAGGTGTTACAGGGCAGGATCAATAGGAGAAGTGGTCAGGTAGGAAATGTTTCATTTGTTTCAATTTTGCGCTGTGTTGGCAAAATAATTCAGACCGATGTTGAATTTGGATGCAAAATTTTAGGAAAACGATTTGGCGGATATTGTTTACTACACTTACTGGACAGAATCATTTAAGTTACATAAATCATTACTAGATTTACTTCTTCCTGTTAGTCACTGTAACGTCTGTTTACTGACATCAAGATGCATACAAACTAGATTTAATTCTGAACATGTCGACAGTAAAGTTAACACTGCAACGGGTGTTTTTTGTAGGTGGATCTACTATTTAGGTCCAAGTTCTTATTCTCAATTGGGAGCATATACAGAGCCCCTCCCTTGCTGGTTGAGACCACACTAACATCAGAGGAGTCCAAAGGAAGCATAAGAGCAGGAAACGGGGAGAGAATGGACCGAGAAGGAAGATGTAAGCTGGTCGGGGTTGCCGTCGTTGATCCAATCGACGACGTTCTCATGAACTCCTTCCTTGGTTTGCCTACCGAATGCATTGCTTACTTAAACGCAACCATCTCCTTCACCGGCCCTAGCTAGACAATCATGTAGAAGCATGATCAAAACAGCTCTTTTTATCTCTGTTTCAACACAAAGATGTCAAAATATTGGTCTAGTAGTTAAACAGCTCTTTTACCTACAGTCGCCTTTGAAAGAATATATATATATATATATACACACACACAGCAAACTATGTAAAGGATTAGTGGAATGAAGAAGATACTCCTTCAATCATACTTGCTGAGCAATAGCATACTTAAAACCTTGCCTCCTGGTATGTATTTGCTATTACATCAAATGATCGACAGCAAACAGCGATAATACAATTTGATGCTTAAGGCATGCCACTGACAATTTTCCAACGATAATCGCAGGCTGAAAGGAAGTCGAGGAAAGAAATCTATATGAAAATTGCATGAGGAAAACATTAACTGATTTTATTGCAAGAGCCGCTCGAATTTAACCATTTCCTCTTATGCATGGCCTTACCCGCAAACAATGGTAAATCTCTCACAGTGCGCTATAATTTGGTATTTTGCCAGCAAAATTTCTCGAGAAACAGACTATGCCATTTAGTGTCGCGATTGAAACACAAGACTTATCATCGATTATGACATTAAACTTTTTTTTCTGCCAAAATCATAACCTTTCTGGCAAAACCTCTCAACTAAGTGTGTTAATCAGATGGAGCATTATCTTTAATTGCCGCCGCAAGCTTCGTAGTCTCTTCTTCATTCTTTAACCGCAGTAAGTATGTGCGAGCCACTACATTAGCATTGCCAGAATCACCTTCACTCAGTTGCCCACCACCCTGGAAAATACATACCATTATGAGTTGATGTGTCTGTTTTATCATATCAAGTCGTAGAGTGTACAGCAACTGTATTTATTTAGAATAAGGTGTGCGAACTTCGATTCGAACTATTCTTTGACCTAGCTGGCGCATAAAAAGGAATGATTATGCAAATAAATTAGCCCATGAAATCCTTTGTAAGTTTGGGTTGTTGCATTTCTACCATTGGGCTACGTAAGTTCAGATTGAAAAAGAGACCAGTCACCTTTGACTTCAAGGATAGAGATAGTAAGAATATAGTACATATGTGCAGACGAAAGTATAAAGAACAAGAAGTTTCCGCATAAAGAAGTGAATCTCGTAGTTTTTTATCCAGGACTAGCTCTTTAAGTTATTCCATCATGAATTTATGTGTCTCCATTTATGATTTATTTGACAGTATCAAAGAAAAGTTGCAAGAAAATGTTCAATTTACCGAAGTATGAAATATTGAGGCAATGGTGTTCTTCTGTATATTCATCTTTATGCCAGGATATATTAAAGCATTAAGCAGGATTCTTCCAACCTGCAAACAGACGAGAATAAGACATTACAGTTAAAAAAAAGAAAAAAGCTCAGTAGAGCAAGATATAAGAAAATCTTAGAGCTAACACATTTAGCAGTACTACTAGCTAAAGTGACAATATACTGAACTTGTCGTAGAGATATTAGTCAAACTATATACTTTAAATTTGCGGTGAGGATATGAAAACGACAAATACCAATCTAGAATAAGATGAAATTTTGTAATAGGCCATAATATGTCCCTAAAGGTCAAAGCATTACGAATTTACGATACATCATTATCCAACCGGATCAAGCAAAACTCTACGATCGGCCACCAAAGATCAATCCCTGGATAAATTTGATACCAATTACTCACCTGTGAGAAATCAGGTAATTGAACAGCTGGTATATAATTAATAAAGGAAAAAATCATCCGAAAATTCTAATACAAAATAGAAATATACAAAAGTAAGTAGAAATTGATAAGTTTTGTGCAGAATTTTTGCATCCCTGAGGCATAAATAAATGCAATCACAAGGTTTAAACGTCAAACTCTACTAAAAGAGTACAAAAATAAATAGAGTACACTCTGATATACCAGGAAAAAGTTTAACATACATCATTTCTGATAAGAATGGTTGGCTTGGACTCTTTAGTTGCTTTTTTAACACCCTCTTTACATTTGATGGAGAGGTGACCCAGGCCCATATCTTTCCAACCCTTCTCAGTTGGATTATCTGGCTGCATTTCATGAAAATTAAAGGACTAGCTCAAGTGTCAACAATCTCCAATAGTAGAACTACTCAAAATTTCAAAATTTTACTGCAGCAACATACAAGAACAAAGTTGATGTCCATGAAATCAAATTATTGAAGGAAACAAGAATAAAAAACCTATGCATGAGTCAGCAAACATAGCACTAACTCTCAAAGGGTAATTCAAGACTAGGTAAATACCTTTACATACACCTTGCATTTGGCCTCATGAACAACACATATCCCTTTCTCTTCAGTTTTCTTTACAGAAGGACTGCTTGGCTGCTCCATGTCAGTTTCTAGTTATACATCAAAGAACAGTAAGTGAGCACAAAGAACCTCTAAAACTTCTCTACTTAGATATTTTTGATAAAAGAAGATTTGGGGCGCCAGCTAGAGAGTGGAAATATGAAGGTCCAAATTAGCCTGAACATGATGCATACCATGTTTTCACTAGGTAAGCGTAAGATAAGTGCAAAAGCATCAAATATCAGTGAGAAGCATTACCAACCAAGTAGCACATTTTTATGCATTAGAAAACAAAATTTATCAAGAACAGGAACAATGCATAGCCAGTAAATTTATCATGACATTGATGCATCCAAACCACATATGAACATTGCCATTAGCCATCACATGTAACTTAATAGGCAGAAAATTATGTACAATTTCAAACCATTTACAGGTGGTGTAATTTGATTTCACTCTAAATTATTCAATGTGTGGTAACCCAACATGGAAAACCCATAACTTTCTAAGCAGACAATCTACTAAAATACACAAATTTGGATACACAGCTAACTCAATGTTAGAGAAGACCCATTCAGACACAAGATTTTGAAAGTTTTAAAAGCAGAGCTGTTCATGCAATTGTTGCTGTCAAATGACAAAATAATAGGTACTAAATCAAAAGGAAAAAGAAAATGATTAGGATAATTTTACTCGCCTTCATCTGCATCTACCGAAGCTTCAGCATTTGAGAAAGCAGTAGAACTTTGACTTCCTTAAAAAATGGCAAACTAAAGTTAGAACTCCTTACAAGACAAAAAATAAATAAAGACATGCAATAATTGTAAAATGACAAAACACATCTTTGTCACTTTTGGCTCTTTCCATAGAAGAATGAAACATATTGTCTATGTCTCCTCAATACTATTTGTGAGGACTCAACATTGACCCCACAATCTGTCTTTCAAGAGTCTACAAACTTCCAATGATTAAATAAGTACAGAGTTATATCTCCAAAGACCATGACCAACCAGTATATACAATTTTAATCTGACATATGTAATTATAGCATGTAGAACTAAAAAATGACAAAACAATAACAGATTTAGGATTCGAATTTACCAGGAAAAAGTGGTGCTTGACTATCTGAAAATTGAACCGAGCTTTGTGAATTTGAGCCCTGCATACTTGAAAAGGAAAAAGTAGTAGGTATAGCCCGTCTTGCAAAGCCATTATTTACATCAAGCTGTAAAGGAGGTTTCTTGTTCTCAACCTTCTGATCACTTGGTGAACCTGCGAAGAATTCTCAAAATTTTATGGTCATTAACGGCACAAGTATATTAAAAAATTAATTCAAAATGAGCAAGGAAATCGTTGCATGCACAATCAATAATAGTGTAGACATACCAAAAGAAGCCAGTGTTTGACTGGTAGAAAACAGAACCGACTTCTTTAAATCTGTGTTCTGCAAAGCTGAAAAGCTAGCTGGTGTGATTAGTTTTGGAAATTTATTCTGATCACTAGCTAAACCTGCGAGAAATTCTCAAAGTATTATGGTCCTTAAAAGTACAAGTATATAAAAAAGAAACTGAAATTGGACCAAGAAAGTGTTGCATCCGCAAGCAACAATGGAGTAGACGAACCAGTGGAAGCAGGTGTTTGACTGGAAGAAAACAGAACCGACTTCTGTGGATCTGTGTTCTGCAAAGCTGAAAAGCTAGGTGTAGTTAGTTTTGACAGCCCATTGTTCACGTTCGGGCAAAATGTGACTCTATTACTCTCCGATGAAGCTACCACATTCTTCTGGTCCCTATGTGAACCTGATGCTGATGCAATTCCTGATTTTGCAGCATTTTGCCTAAGCCAATCAACAACATCCTTGAATTTCTCCTAATAGTAGACAGTAAAGAATTAATTGCAAGATTAATAATATGGTTCTTGACCAAATGTAGCAAACAACACCAATGGCGTAAAACACCCAGGTATGCCAGATAAAAAAAGTTCAATTTTAATGGTGCACCAGGTTGGGAAATAAATGTACGTATGTACGGTTATAATGTGCTTTTTCCTCAACTGGCCTACTACAAATGGTAAAGAACATAGTCGAGAAATGGCCACAGATAATGCAGATGCTAAATGCAAAAAAAAATTACAGTGCAAGAAAAGAAACATTCGCACCTTGACCAACAATTTTCTCATAAAGTGCATAATATAATAGATGAAACTAAAATGGGATAACAAAAAAAGGAAAAATGAAAGAAAAGCGTCCTAAAGCCCATGTATTTAAGCATACGCAGAATGTAATTACCTATGTATCACGGACACTTCTATAAGCATCGCGTGTCCTTGTCGGAAATTCGTGTGTCCGTGTCGGACTCGTATCCGATGTGGACACTTCTTGGACGAACGTTCAATGCCAATCCATATTCCATACCACATACAATTAAAAAAAGTATATATATATATATATATATATATATATATATATATATATATATATATATATTTATGCATACATAATATAAGGTAATAAAATTTTTCACTTTTTGGATAATATAAATAAATTATATATAGTGGAGAATTTTTTTCTTAAAATATAAGAACTATCAATAAAAAATTTTATAAACTTTTATTCGTATGAGAAATATAACAATATTTTACCATAATTTATATTTTATATATAATAAATATATATTATTATATTAATAATATTATATTTTATTATTTATCTTCATGCCGTGTCTGTATTCTAATTTTTTAAAAATTGCTGAGTCGCTGTGTCCGAATCGTGCCGTGTCCCGTGTACCGTGTCAGTGTCCATGACACTTAGGTAAATACTAAAATACCGTCTAAAACAGAAGCATAGAAAACTTACCATGATATGCGAAGCATGAGATAAATAGTCTTTGACACCATCTTCCCAAAGCTCATCTGGGTGGTTTTGCAACTGCAATTGTACCCAGCTGCTCAAATCGAACAAACAAATTCATTACTCTTAAAGAGTCCGGGAGCATGGTACGCTGACCCGTAACTGAAAATGAACTTCTACACAGACATAATAACATGCACGTAATTTAAGTGGCGCAAGAAAAATAATTCACAAAAGAATGCTAGTAGATCTAGGGTTTAGGGTCAATGTCGTTTACCAACTCAAGCAATTTTGCACAGCCATAGAACAATCAAGACACAGATCATGGCAAAAATGCCAACAACGACAAATCAGATGCAAAGGATTTCTTGCATTATTTAAGAAGAGAAGATACCGTCAACCAAAATATCACGAGGTTGCATAAAGAATGTAACTTATTAACACACAAATCCAAATTTCTATGTGGCCAGATCAATAAGACACAACTACAATAACAACAGGAAATAAAAGAGATAGAGAAAAAGGAGAAAATACAGATCGACCGAAACAACCTCACGAATTGGGCATTGAGAGCCCTTACGTGCTGACGAGCCGACTCTGCCCGCGGGGCGTCTAACGCGGGTCCTGCCATCAGAGGCTGATGGGAAGGCCCCGCCCTGTGAACATCAAAAGAGGTTGCGTCCATTACTCTTTTACTCGGTAGCTGCATCATTGTGGAAGATGTAAAGGGAAATGTTTCACAAACAGATCGAATTACACACAAAAATCAAAACAACCAAAGTAGCAGCTTCAGAATCTTAGCAAACGAGAGTTCCTAGTAATTTAAAGAAGCATCTAAATGGGATATCTTTGAAAAAGAAACACTCGAACAATGTTCTGGGGAAATGATTGTGATCCGTGAATTCGCAATAACAGGAGTTGAAAGATGATAGATTAGGGTTCAGGCACATTGGAGAGAGAGGGAGAGGGAGAGGGAGAGGGAGAGGGAGGCGAACGTACGGAGAAGGAGGAGGAGGAGGGATCGGAGGTGGTGGCGGAGGTGGGATCGAAGAGGGCGGGGCGCTTAACTCCCCTCTCCATCGCGGGGAGTGTGAGGGTGCGGCTGCAGCTGCTGCTGCTGCTGCTAGGGTTCTTCGAATATGGGCGGGGGATTTGGAAAAGGGGAGGAAGAGGAAGACGCACGGAAGAAAAGGCGAAATAGAGGAAAAGGGCGATTGCTTTTTAATTTTGTTTTAATTTTTTTTTTTTTTGGAGAACGGAAAATAGCGGACCAGAGTCGGTGTGGAGACAGTGTGGGGGACGGTGGGGATAGCGAGTGATATGGACCGTGAATTGGGGCCCAAAATTACGGAATGTGGGCCCTAGTAATTTGGAGGTTTGGATCCGTGAAAACGGATTTGAGTAGTGTATAATAGTGATTGAGGTTTTCGGGGCTGGGGAATTGGTCACGTCAAAAATGAGCCCGCAAGGGATTTTCTGCGAAAGGGTTCAATACAAACTATAGCTTTAACTGATTATTAAGCAGTTTGATCTCTGAGAGATGAGCGTTCCCAGTTTCAAACTACAAAGCTGCTGAGCAGATTTGAGAATCACTAGCCCGAGACGAACATCGTGACATCATGACCCCGAGTGCACCAATAGAATAAGGCTTAGAGTGATATTATCACTGGAATTGAGCTGAAATACTTATAAGAGAACATCCAGCTCTTAATGCTATTAATTTTTTTAGCTTGAATCAAGCCTTTTACCCACTGAATCAAAAGTTAATAATAATGGGTGATGAAAACCCTCATTTTGCATGATCCAAGGACTAAAAGGGTTGATCCAACCAAGAGAAGGTGATTTTACTATTAAAACAAAAATTATTGAATCCGACCACTATAAATATTTGACCATATATAGTGCGCCTGATCTTTTCTTTGTAAAAGTGGATTTGTTAGGACAACAAACCTCAGCTGAGGATCTGCTCACCTTAGATTCGAATCAATCAGATTACCTGCAGCCTAATCAACCCACAATGCCAAGATATTCAATAGCTGGATGAAAATATACAGTTCTCACACTTGGTTCTTGATTGAAACTGCAGAGTTCTAGCAAGCCTACTTAATGGGCATAAATGTCTTTTGAGGCATGGATAAAAGAAAAACTAAAAAGCAATGCCATGGAGTATTTTGCAGATACCGGACAAAACAAAGACCTTCATGCTATCTAGATAAGCAAAAACAGAGAGCGGAGGAAGAAAAAGGAACAACCCTCACACAAAATACAAGAAATAAAGCTGCATATCTCACAAAGCTGAAGAAAAAATATACAGGAAGATAACTCATGGCCCCAATTCCATGTCCTTAAAGTACTCATGCTCCAGCGCCTGCCTAGCTGTAATTCTTTTACTCGGTTCCAATCGGAGCATTTTCTGTCAGTTATGAGGAACAATTCCAAGAGTTAACAAATCAAAAATACTTATAGAGCACACAATTCTTTGAGAGAGAGAGAGAGAGAGAGAGAGAGAGAGAGAGAGAGAGAGAGAGAGAGAGAGAGAGTTCCACTAGCAAATGATATCTGTAATTCACAATTATAAAACCTAAATATGTCTTCAAGGAATAGAAATTTTCCTACTTTTACATAGATTGGTTTAAAGCCACGGGTGAATCTAGCACAGTTACACTGAGGGTAAGGTGCCAAAAAATTTATGTAATATTCAGCATCATTTAATAGGAAATGGAAATGTTACACAATTGACCCTGGCGAATTTCAAATGAGATAGCAGGCTAATTACAAACAATAGGCACAATAGAGATTAATAATCCCCAGTCACAGAAGAGGACAAAATATTTCACGGTATGTCTTTGGCGTTTATTAATGATTTAATGCAAACATGTCACCCAAGCAGGCAAGTTTACAATAATTAGTAACAATGTTAAAACACCTTCAGTAACAGAGATACTTTGTTAAGAGTCGAGAGAACTTACAGAGAGAAGGTCAACACCAGTTGGTTCAAGATTTGGAACAACTGTCGCCAGATCCTGGAAGCAAAATGCCCATTCAAGCATTAAAAAATGTCCTTTCGGAGTCCTTAGACAAATATCCCAATAACCAAAGAAAACTAAATGCTATATACGTAGCTGGAGAGAAATTCGTATGAACTAGAGCGCTCAAAAAAGAAATGTGAGTTATATATCAAAGAAACTAGTGAATCCACTATTCAATTACCTTAGGAGGCCACTTGGGAAAAGCAGATTTGAAGTCAGGTAATGAACTAACCCCTGGCCAAGTTTCTTCATTTGGGGTACCTAGAATTCTTCAAAATATATACATTGGAAAAGAAGATCATGCTACAATTAGGCCAGTAGGTTACCCATAGAAGCAAAAAAAATACACATCAACCTGATTATAAAAACCTGAATATTTTAAATAGTTCATCAATCTCAGAATCCCCAGGGAACAACGGCCGCTGATTCACCATTTCCGCAAAGATACAGCCCACAGACCACACATCAACAGGTGTGGAATATTGCCGGGATCCAAGGAGGATCTCTGGAGCTCGGTACCACAGAGTTACCACCTGAAAATTGCAACAGATGCCCATTAGTTGAAACTTAAAACGCCAGGATTTTTTTGTAAAAAAAAATAAAGAATCTAATCACCATAAGTAAGCACTTTCTTTACTAGTGTGAAAGTGTCGTCGTGGAAATGCCTTCAGAGGATTGCTCGACCGGAATTGGAATAATAACATGCGGTCAATATTTTTAGAATTATCAATGAAGGCAATACAATGTATTTTCTAATAAAAGATTGGGTTACTAACATCAAACCTCTTAACAGGGAAAGCATTATACGAATTGGCAATATTTATCTATATTTATTTTCTGTACTTGCATGCAGTTGAAACAGTAAGGATTTGACTATGTTAGATATGACACAGTTAAGAATGAAATCAACTTTCTACCAATGCTCTTGATTACCCAGTATGAATTAAAATAATATCTACACCCACGGTGTTTATGATAAAAAAAGATAGATTGGGTAACTTGAGCACTATGCAAACTTCTTCACTTGCTGTGCAGTTAACTTGTAAGCCTGATCCAAGTTAACATCGTATTATTTTCACATATGATACAATTCTTCTGTTTGTGTTTGCTGTAATGAATGAAACATAAGAGAGTATTGCAACAAAAGTTATATTATATGCTATTGCCGTCCATCCTGAGAAAACATCAAAGGACATAAACAAGAAGTCACAGAAGAAAAGGATGGGAAAGAAAAAAAATCACCTCATGGGTAAACGTACGGACAGGAATACCAAAAGCCCTGGCTAGCCCAAAGTCTGCAAGTTTCAGAGCATTAGTGCGACGATCGATTAGCAAATTTTGCGGCTTAAGATCTCGGTGAAGAACTCTATGAGAATGGCAATAGGCAATTCCACGAAGTATCTGATATAGATATTTCTGAAATAAAAGGAGAGAAAATTTTAGTCCGGCAAACCATAACACTTTTGTTGTGAATAGGCATTTTTTAAAGAAATTAAGTCTCCCAAATGAAGATAGGAAGCAATTTCAGAGGGTGCAAAAGAGGCATTCAAAAGAAGAGACTATTTGCATATCCAATGAGGGTAAAATGTACATAACCTAGTGTGTATATCCAGTGAGGCTATTTGCATTGATTAAAACTATGTCACCTAGATTATAATGGAGCAACCTCACAGCTGGGCCGAGCCCACTATAAGGCAGTGCAAATTGGTGAGGATATAAATGCCTATATACAGAAAGAAAGAGGATAGCATCAGTTGTTGAAGCCTTTCCCTTCAAAACGGATGCATTGAATTTCATGACAGCGTCTGGCGATGATAACACCATAGAAGTGCTTCTGAATTCTTGATTAAGGCACTACATTATTGATGGCGATTTATGTAAATAAAACAATCTCAAATCTAATTGAGGTTCGTACAGAAGAAAAGGCAAAAAAAAAGAAGAAAAACTAATCATCAATTTATAGATTTCTGGTCATTTCGAGGATAGAAAGTAAGCTAAAGAGCCAAAAGAACCATAGATCAAATTACTAAGGTTCCTCTGCATGTAATTTAATC
Organism: Tillandsia leiboldiana; assembly: GCA_029204045.2. NCBI lineage: Eukaryota > Viridiplantae > Streptophyta > Magnoliopsida > Poales > Bromeliaceae > Tillandsia > Tillandsia leiboldiana. The sequence continues at coordinate 20,184,810 of CM055078.1, forward strand.
TTGACGAAACCAATTAAGATGGACCTATATTCAATTCCATCTATTAAACAAGTTTACTAGTAAGCATTTCAAAACAACAGTACCATACAAAAAGCAGGCAATTGTAAGAGATGCTCTCTTTACATTACAAATTACTTTATCCAACAACTGCCGCAGGCTTGAACAGGAATCCACAAGGATTCAGTTTGAGTAATTTCTAAGTATCTATATGGACATAGAGTGCAATGACTCATAGAATTTAAGCAATAAGCCACTAGAATATCAGGAGTAATGTCTACTCGGAAGTTTAACAAGGAAACCAAGCACTATATGGTTGGGGACTAAAGGAATTCTGAAAAAAAGAGAACCTATAGCACTATCACTACTATTCCTAAGCCTAATGCTCGTACATACTTGTAGACATATAATTTCCACATGTGATCCTTGGAATTGACAACTGTATGCACTCTTGAGAAGCAGAAAGCATGTACGTTACACATGGAAGCGAGCACGAAGATAATGCAACCTAAGGGACAAATTGGGAATTGCAATGGATGGGAGAAACAGGTCACTAACTGGTTGGCAGTTTGCTGGACAAGAGATGGGAAAAAGGGTGAGTAAATGGAAAATTCCAAAGTTTCGTATCAAAATGTAAAGAATTCTTATCCCATATTTGAAAATTATTAGGGAAAGAAATGAAAAGAATCTAACCTCTGAAAGCCTCAATGTTTTACAAAACAATTGAAAGTGAAATCAAGTAATCAAATCATAGATTATGTAACAATGTTGGCGATAAATTAACAGGAACTAGAAGTAGTGACAAAGAAGCCCTTACAAAGCAGTAATTTACCTCAAACAGCTAAACAAAAAGGGAAAATACTCTATGGCCTGATAAGATGATCACATGATTGTATATCTACTAAGATGCAGAATAACCCATTTTCATGCAATATCAACTTTTTAATATGACAAACAAGCATAAATGCAAAGGAATGTACATGCTATATGGCTGACTTGTATTAAATTCTGCCATGCCAGCATGTCAAACGACCTACAGAGAAAGATGGCAGCACCACCATGCACGAGGAATGTTGCAAGCCCAAAGGCATTGTAAGAGGCCAGTCATTGCCTAGCCTACTGACTTATGAGATTCGCTACATCAATTATCACAAATACCTTACTTTATCGTGGCAAAGGAACTCACTTTAATCAAGCGTGGATCTTTAGCAAGCTCTGGGCAAGAATCCATGTACTTCTTCAGGTCCAGATCCAAATATTCAAAAACTAAATATATCCGTTTCTCACTGTGAACTACATCCTGCAACCTGTTATTGAGATAACAAGAGGAAGCTGAATACGACGAATCAGAAAGAACAGAACAATTTTATAAGCCATGTGAAGTGCTTCTGTGAACGGATAGCATGGACACATCATCACCATGATGACACTAAAGTGTCAATTGACACTATCATTACTGTGATAGCACTATATAATGTCATTACTTGCCAAGAAGCAAATTAAGAAAAATGATATAGCTAGAGTGTACTGCACTATTATTACTCATTCAATGTCCATGAATTGTCGATATATCAAAAGGTTTTCACGCATTACAACTTTAGATTTTTGTGCAACCTAATGTTCACAATATAATGGCGCAAACAGACAAACCATAATATATGCAGTATGTAATAAATCGTTCTCAACCAAATAATTTTACTACTTATGATTAAGAAAAAGTATAACTTTCCAGTGCAATTGACTGGCAGACGATATGGCTAACTATATCACCCTAGAAGTTAAACTCAGTTTAGCCTTCATAAATATGATGAAGGGAAAAAAAAAAAAAAAGACCAAGAATGAACAGGAGGTGTTAACAAGAGAAAGAGGCGAAGTCTGGTGAGAAGCCATAATAGAAGATTTATAGGGTATAAGGTCCACAGATAAAGTGACAAGTTGGTTAGAAATGATATGAAGCTTTTTGGCTCAATTATAACCTAAGCAAACTAACTAAGACACACCTTACTACCGTATCCTCTAAAAGGAACTGTTCAAAATGCAGTCAATTATTACAGGACTACGTTGGGTCGAAAAAGATGAAATTCCACTACCACCTGTCTAGGTCAATATTAGTAGTTGAACAGCTTTTTTTGTGTCCTGAGACTTTATGCTATTTTCTCTACAGTGCAGCAGTACTCTTGAGCTTGACTTTAGCTGAGATAACGGGAAAAAAAAAAGAGAAAAAAGTAAGAATACTAATGGTGCCGTTGAAGCCACGCAACAATGTCAAACTTCAAATTCTTATCCAAGATTCTTAAAAAGTTGCCAGGAAGTGTTCATTAAATCTGCAAACATATAGTAGCATCTCTTAGTGCAGAATTAAGATCCTGACCCCATGAATGAGATGGTCCATACAAGCAACACAAAGAGCTACAAGTTCCATTAGTTGTGACCACCAAAGCATAAAATCAACCATAAACCAAATATCATGCAAATTTCAACAGTAAATACAAATAATCTCAAAGGAAATGAACTTGTATACATGCAGATAGGTCGACATTTAGTCCCCCACTCCCAAATGTACGAATAGAATGATAGAACTCCTAGATTAAGAAAATGAACTTGTAACTTCAAATCGGAGAAGTAAAATGAGATTCAAAACAAAGAGAATGAGATGAACAGAAGAGATTGACCTGACTATATTGCAATGCTGCATCTCCTTCAATAGCGAGATCTCTCTAATGGCGGTGCTCGGGACTCCTTCATCCTCTTGCTCCAACCGGATCTTCTTCAGCGCGATCGTCTCGTTCGTGACCCGATCCCGCGCCTTGTACACCACTCCGTATGTCCCCTCCCCGATCTTCTCCACCTTCTCATACTGCAACCACAATAACCCCCACGCCCCGGATCGCTACTAAAAGCACCATAAACTACCCCAAAAAAGCGAGAAACAACTCGGAATCCACTCACCTGTTCCATTTGATCGCCACAGAGCACAACAGCACGCAAAATCAACGAGGTCTCTAACCCTAACCATTCCAACAAAGCAGAGGAAAGAGAGAATGTGAGCCCCATACCCTCTCCAACCAAATCGACAAATCCACGCCATTAAACAAGCCAATATAATAAGAATCGAAAGAAAAATTATAGGATCGCGCATACCCCGAGCAAAATAATTATCAAAAAATGCAAAAAATCGGAAAAAAAAAAGAAAAAAAGAGAAAGAAAGCATACACTACTGCGATATCGGAATCGAGCTACGGAGGAGCGATCGAAGGGTGGCGATGGAGCCGCCGAACCCTCTCTCCCTTCCTCGCGCAGCCTCTCTCTCCCCCTCCCACGAGCCTCGGCCTCTTCTCTCTCTCGTGAGTTTAATGAGGGGCAGTAGGAGTAGAGGAGTCGCTGTCGAATAAATAGGCGAGTGCGTATCTTTAATTGTTTTGGGGCGTATTACGCTGCTTAAGTTATTATGTATTTGTATTGTTGTATGTGGTGGGGATGAGAAAAAGAGGACCCGCGATTGGGTGGTCCGGGTCCGCTTCCTTGTTTTGACCGCGGGAGTAAAATGGTTGCCACACTTTTTTTTCGGGCTCTTTTGAAATTTTTTCTGCGTAAATATTGTACATCTTATATCGAACTATTTTTATAATATAATAAATTTTATTAATTATTTCGAAATACCAGCTAATTATAATTTATTCTTGAATAAATAAAATATAATATGTACATCTAAAAATAAATGTATAAATATCATTACTTACAGTAATTTTTTCCGATTTTATTAGAGTTAACCATTAATTGCGCCCCAAATTTTAGAAAAATATTTTTGATACATCAAAAAATAAATGTATCAGTGTAGTATCAGTGTATGATATACATTAAAAAATAAATTTTACTAATCATGTTTTTATTTTAAAATAAATAAAATATACATTTTACGTCCAAAAATAAATATACAAATAACATTAGTCAAATTTTTCATTTTAGTCCCCAATCTTTATTCAATTTTTTATTTCAAATTTTTTTCATATTTTGTCGAGCCCAATTTTCGTCACCCTCGCGTAATATCTATCCTCTCTTATAGACCATTCAACTTTTTAAAATCATGCGGACTATATTATCAAATACTTTCAAAAATTTTAAAATATTAATATCAAAAGTTATCGAATTGTGACTATAATCTACGAAGCTGACACGGTCTATAATATCAAAAGTATTGTAAATTTGAATGATTAGATTTAATTAAAATAAAATATAATAAAAACCCGTGTGAATATGTGAATGTTAGAAGCCATTGATGCAATTAACCTTTGTTTTTAGGAAAATACTGTTTGTACATCCCACTTATTTTAGAATTAAATAAATTTTATTAATTATTTCAAAATAATCAATAAATAAATTTTTATTTTGAAATTGATGGAGTGTACATTATACATCTATTTCTAAATAAATGAATAACATAACATACATAAGGAATCCAAAACTATAAGAAAAATACTATATGTACATCCAAAATAAATGTACATCTTACATTCCATTTATTATAGGATGGAGTAAATTTTATTAATCACTTTGAAGTGACCCGTGAACACTATATTTTTTGATGAATGAAATATATATTATACACTTTTTTCGAAATGTACATCATACATGCAGTTATAAAATGACCTCCTCAAACTTTTTTTAAAATTGAGACTCATCAACTTTATTATTATTATTTTTTAAAATTTAGTTAAGTTAAAACCTTTATATAATTTACTAATTTTATCAGTTATCAATATATTAATTGAATTCGTTTTATTTGCTAAAAAGTAATTAAAATTATTAAGTTTGATAAATATTTTTAAAAAATTAACCAAATTTACTTAATTCGAAAAAAATTAGAAGTTGATAAGTCTCAGTCCAAAAAATAATTGGGCAGGCTACTTGGCCAGTAGTTGAGGGGTCTTCATGCATTTTTTTTCATTTTTTTTCTAGAAAAATACTATTTATATATTTTATTTTGGATGTATATTTCACGTTTCATTCATCTAATATATAAGGATGTGGTAAAAAATTACTTCACAAATTATAAAGTGACTTTATTGAATATAAAATATATATATATATATATATATTAAAAAAATTATTATAATAAAATATAATATTAATTATTATTAATAATTATTTATGTTGTGCTACTTTACATCAATTGACTAATCGATCTGAAAAGTCCAAAAGTAATAGTGCCAAACAGCTTTTGATGTTATCTCAATTTTTTCACGCATCTACATGCGTGAATTACTGTTCAACCAAACTTTTGGAATAATTAAATCTATCTCATTCATCATATTGAGCATTCGATCTGAATATTAAAATAATAAATAATAGTAAGTTTATAACTTTAATGTAAGAGCAGCAGTATATCAGAGCCTGACCATACATGTGAGCTCTGAATTCACCAATAGTTTGATTTGATATAATTAAATAATTTTATTTAGTTGAACTGGATTATAATTTGCTTTGATACTATATTAACAGTATAAAAGGTTGAATTATAATTCTAATGATCGCAATTGAGCATTATCGTATAGATCTAATTGCGGTAATTAAATTAAAAGTATCAGAATAAATACTAAATTTAAATATACATACAAATATAATTTCAGTACAAATATAATTAAGTTGCAACCAAGCAAGAATTTAATAAATTGAGTGGTTGACTTTTGAGTGCCAAAGGACTAGATCACTAATGGGGTTGCCTATTGCGATGCCATGTGAGAGAGTAAATGACACTGTTCCTGACATGTCGTGGCTATAAAAGGCCTCCTTGATTACTCACACGAGAGTTTTTACATCTTCAGCTTTTGCGAATCTTAAAGCATAATGGACGGTCCAGATAAGGGAAATGTACCTGCATCTCTGTCTTTCTCTCTCTCTCTTGTTTCGTCTTTTTTGTTTCACTTCTCAAATTTGTAGTCTAATTCAATATTTTTTATAAATAAATTAAAAAATATTTTTTAAATTAAATAATAATATATATATATATATATATATATATTTTGTTTTGTAAATTTGATTTTGGGTTCGGCGTTGATAAATATCCATTACCTATGCGTTTGCACATGAACATATGTGTAATTTAATACTACAGCCCAAGGGCCGCAGCGATCGGGCTTGGACTTATTTCCCTTTGCAAACTAGGATTGGGCCGAATCACTCTGGGCCATAAATGGGTGTAGTGTTCAATTTTTCATAAACTGATTTTGAGATTAAAAATAACTTTCAGTTGAATTGAAACTCATGTAAACACAATTTTTTAGAATAGAAAAATTACAGCATTTAATTATGTTCACGACAAAGTCAATTACAATATTTTGAAAAAATAGAGCTGCGAATGAATTTAGTTTAACAGCCAATCAAACAAGATAAATGAGCATTTACAGTCGAAAACAACTCGGCCCTCCTCCACTATTCACATTTTACTCTGTGTCTTGAATCAAATCAACTACACACCTGTAAACAAAATCTCTCATACTTTTTCCAGTAATAAAACCAATACTGTAACTCCTATAGCACGCCTTTCAAACCAAAGGCCTCTTCTCTTCTTCTTCTTCTTCTTCTTCTTCTTCTTCTTCTTTCAATCCTTGTAGCTGTAATTGTGAATGGCTACTTTGTACTTGTTTTCGCGGGACGGGATCGTTATACTCTGGAAGAAGCTTTACGATGATCCCCATGGTAATGAGCATGAGACCGCTCCCGTGTTGCTCCGTCAACGGCTTTGTGAATATCAAGTACGATAAAAGAAGCGTCACCCCTTTCCTCGCGGTAGTTACCTGCATGACATTTGTACATGCATTGTCTCAAATGAGCTATGTATAAGATCGGCTGTATCATCTTTATCCTGCCCTTCAGAGTTTTAAATTTTACTCTCTAATCATGTGAAATTATATGAAACAATCGTTGCACTCCAAAAACTTAAGCTGTTATAGAACGGTATTTATATATTTTATATTCAGCAGATCATACATACACTTTTGATTTTATTTAAGTGATGTATGTCACTTGTAAAAATCTACTTTTGTTCGATGGCCGGAGAGAGATAAGAGAGATTGTAGACATACCATGGCGGTGGTTGCCGCCCCGAAAATGGCAATGAGGGACAGAACAGAGACCTGGCCGACGAAGGTAGCCATGGCTTCAAACACCAACACGGCATAAACGTACGGATGCTGCATTCAGAAACACTTGTAAGCAAAAAATTATCACCCAAACCAAACCTCCATTGATCACAGGGTTCCCATCTTAAAAATCACAATTGTATCTAAACTTGGTACTTCCCTATACAAAAAGGTCTGTTTTTATTCCCATTCAGGTTGAACCGTCTCAAACATCATCTTAAGATGAAGTCCTCAATCAAAAAGAAACTCTTAGTCGAAAATGGACTAGGAAATATTCTCTCCGGTTACTATCCGATTATCCATAAGGCCTCGTTTGGTTCACGGTTTGTAATATTCCGATAATCTTCTATAGTTTCCATTAAAAAATATTCAAATCGTTGTAGATTCCTAAACGGTAGAAACACTAGATTATCATAGATTATGAGATATTCGTATTTTCATGCTTGATGCGAATCGTCAGTGGTTCTTAACAGCATCTCAATCCAAGTGGCTGGATAAATTAGTAACAAACTTGTCATTTCAAATATAAAACCATGCACACCATTCTCGGAACATTACAAACCTGAATCCAAATAGCCCCTAGAGCTAAAGTTTGCGGTTTCTTCTAATTCTACTGAACAGATAAGTTATCTGATAAAGATTTCTATGCTATCTAAAGACTTGCAAAAAGAAGGTATGCTAATTCACCTCAGAACAGGAATTCCATGCTTTAGCAAGTTCCCCTGTTAAAACCATCGGCGGGATCAAGAACGGCAGGCCGACAACAGTTGAACAGAACAGCATCTCCATCTAAAACAGAGATCAGAAAAAGAATCATACTTGATAGGAACAATCTGCTGCATAGAAGCTGCACATTGTGCATGCCGCGAATGCCTACCGCCAGGTTCAAAAGAATAGGAGAACAATGTGTATCACCTGTGTCGTTCCGGGATTCATGGCGAAGATGGCCTCTTGGAGATTACCAAGAAAGGAATCCATCACTAGCGCCCCCGACACCATGACGACGCCAACGATACTAAAATTGGGCGATGCTTGGGCATCGGCCAGCGTGAAAAGGATGAGGCCGATGACGAGGAGTATCGCGGAAATGTACTCGTGGACCGGATACTTCCGTCTTAGACCAGGAATGAATGCCCCCATGACCATTACTGGCAATACCTGAATTCCCAAATGTAGTTGTAAATACAAAGATAGTATATATAATGTTTTCCAAACTCAAATAAGAAATTACCTAGAATTGCAGTGATATTTTCCAAACTTCTCCACAAAAATTAAAAAGCAATGTGTTTTGAATGCTCCGAACATCCATCCGGTGAATCAATATATTCTAAATTTGGTTCTCCGCATTTGAATTATTAAAATTGGGTCCCTAACCTTTGTCATTATGTCGCAATATAATACTGTTCTATTAAATTTCTACATTGATTTGGACGAGATCTCCTTATCACCATTTAACAATTACAAAACACTCTTTTACGCAAAATCAACTCTAACCCAAAAATGACAAGCTAAAAGTTACATACACATGATAATTACAAGAATATATCCAAAATAATTTTTTTATAAGGGTTTATATAGATAGCCTACCCGCAACTATATACGGATACTCTCATATAGGTAGTCCTTCAGGGGAATATGTGTAAAGTCACATATCGCGAAAATTATCATCTTGAATTTCATTAAAAATTATAAACTCAATCTCAACCACTACACTGGACACTACTCAGCATAAAGATGTAATTGAAGTTGAAGTTTCTCTAAAAAACTTTCGTTAAGAGTTATAAGCCTGACAGTTTATTTTTAATCTTCTTCAATGGATTAATAATTTTAAGCAAACAATACAATTGCAACGGAACGTAACTTAGACATGCAATTGCGACAATTTAGAGCTTAGAGACCAAAATGAAACTACCTTAAAAGCCAAATATGTATCTACTCAAAAGCCCACATAGGAAAAAGTCTTTGTAACATTCAATATATACTCTATGGAAAAAGAAACACAGCAAAGCATACCAAAACAAGGAAGAAGTACTACATGCATTTAATCATGTACACTATAAATACTAATGGCTTCTGGAATTTTAATATATATATATATATATGTTTACATTTCTATGTTAAATTGGGACAAAATACTGAAGAGGAACTTAACTGCAACAAAATGCAGAATCTGACAGCTTATTAAGTTATGAAAAAATAACATTTGTTTCGGATAATTTAACATTCAGTTGAGGAATTTCACCTTGGTGGATTTGAACATGAGCTGCGCCGGATAGTTTAGGAATGCGAGAGAGCCCTTAGTAAGGCCGTGAGATCCCATGAGCACCGCCGCGAGCTTAACATACGTCCTCCACGGATTCGCCATACTTTTCGCTGTGAACCCCTGCACGTATATGAGACCCAAATACACAAAACCCTGCACGAATGTGAAGTACCAACCATAGCTGGCGAAAAAGAGAACAATTTAGGGGTTAAAAGATAAAATGATACTAACAACAAGCACTAAGCAAAATTCTAATTTTACATGAAGTGGAGTCGATTATACACGTATTCCTGCAACATGAGCAACAGAGTTAGATACAAAATTACACATAAAAATGAGAAAAAAGAGTTTTTTTTTTTTTTTTCCTAAAATTCGCGCAAAGATGCGATTTTTATCGTGTTTTAAACAAAAACCCAACGATTGTGTTCTTCGATTACAATGAAGGAGAGAGATCAAATGCAAGCACCTCACAAACGCCATTGACGAGGTAACCGAAGAAGAACCCAGAGGAGCATATAAGAAACTGTTGCCACTTGGGCCTATTCGTTAGAGATATCCCAAACAGAGCCCTCCCCTGTTCCTCTCCTCTCTTCATCTCCCTCTCTCTCTCTCTCTCTCTGAGCGAAGAGGAATACCAATTAAGAACAGAGGAGACCAAATAGAAACTTTTTTTTTTTTTGAGTGAAAGACCAAATAGAAACTAAGTAGTAAATATCTATATGAGATAATTATCTGCCTACCCCTGAAATCTGAAAAAATATCAGATTTATTCCTCTTATTTTTTTCTTTCCAATATACCCTTCATACATTCTACCGTTATTAAAAATATTCCTACCGTTTTTCCTTATTAAGTTAACTAGGATTAAACTAGAGTTAAATAATAATCAGAGTTGAAAACTATCAGATATACCTATTTTTTCTCTATCTATCAAAACTATTAAAAATTTTAAGGGTATATAAGAAAAGTTGGTTATGATAAAAAGGTATATTTGAAAAGGCAAAATAATAATTTCACAGATAACGGCAGCTCCAAATGGTACACTAACAGAGTTTAACTTTAAGAATATTTTAGAAAAAAATTGGAACGTAAAAATTTTAGTTTTAATATTAACATTCTAAAAGGATAAATCTAAAAACAGAAAAAATTTTAAAAGTATATAAAAAATTACCCCTATATATATATATATATATATATATATATATATATATATATATATATATATATATATATATATATATATATATATAAACAAAAAGAAGGGAAGTGGTAAGAAGGAAAGAATCACAATCAACCCAAAATAGAAACAAACGAAATCAAAACAGAGGAGAACTCGATATCTGATTCTATATCCCAATCCCCATTCCCCCACACCAACCAAAAAAAAAACTCTTTTTGTATCTCTCTCTCTCTCTCTATATATATATATATATATATATGCGTATCAAGTAACATGCACCTTCTCTCTTTCTCTGTTTTGGCCTTTGGGGTGGGGCCTGGGGGAGGAGGGCGAGAGAGAGAGAGAGGAGGGAAGGGGTGGGGTGGGGGATGAGAAAAGAGGGGGTGAGAATAACACGAGGCGATGCTTTACTTCGTATCAGAAATTTTCAACGAGTGGGCGTGCAATCTCCGCCACGTGTACGATTGCATGCACCTCCCCTGCGGAGCAGGCTGAGCTTATCGTGTATGCTGCTTTCGATGAATCGAGGCCGTTCGTATTTTTTTTTTTTTTTTTCTGTTATGATTAGTTGATTTTCAATTATTCTAAACTAAACACAAATTAAAATTAAAATTGTGGTTGATATGGTTTCTAATAATCTTTTGATATCAATAATTAATGATCATTATTTTATCTTATTATAAAATGCTTGTCCCGCAAACACTAATAAATACACAATATAATCACTTATTACTGGCTCCGATATTATCCGGGTATGGTTAATTTGATATTCGTCATGAACACAAAGGGTGTGTTTGAATTGGGTATAAAGGGGGATATCCCCCTTTATACCCAAACGGTTTGGGGATATTCCCGTTTGGGGATATCCCATCCAAACGGGGATATCCCCCCGACACGGGGATATTCCCCTCCCCCCCCATACCGGGTATTGGGGGGAGGGGAATATACCCCCAACCGCCCCTTCCTAAGGCAGAAATGCCTTGGGAAGGGGCTTTTGTTTTTTTTTTTTTTCATTTTGTTTTTTTTTATACTTGATTTTTTTTTTTCTTTTATACTTCGTTTTTTTTTTTTTTTTTTTTTTTTTTTTTTTTTTTTTTTTTTACCTTTCTTTTTTTTTTTTTTGAATTTTTTTAATTAGAATATTTAAATTTTAAAAAATATTTAAATTATAAATTTATAATTTTATAAATTTTAATTTTTTATATTTTATAAATTTATATATATTTATATTTTATTAAAATTATAAATATATTTCTATTTTATTAAATTATATATATTTATAAATTTATAATTTTAAAAAATAATATTAATTTTAAAATTATAAAATTTATATAAATTTTTATAATTTTTTTAAAATTTATATAAATTTAAAAATTAAAATTTAAAAAATAATATTAATCTTAAAATTATAATTTTTTACTCCTACTTAAAATATTTAAATTTTAATTAGAATATTTAAATTTTACTTAATTTTTTTAATTAGAATATTTAAATTTTAAAAAATATTTAAATTATAAATTTATAAATAATTTAAAATTATTTTTTTATATTTTATAAATTTATATATATTTATATTTTATTAAAATTATAAATATATTTATATTTTATTATATTATATATATTTATAAATTTATAATTTTAAAAAATAATATTAATTTTAAAATTGTAAAATTTATATAATTTTTTTATAATTTTTGTAAAATTTACATAAATTTTAAAATTAAAATTTTAACTCCTACTTAAAATATTTTAACACATTATTTAATTATCAAATTTATAATATACATAAAAGTAAAGGTCACATCGTCATTAAATATAAAAGTCAACTTTATACCTCTTATTTATCATTACCAATCCAAACACCTATTTTCTTATACCAGGTTTAAACCAGGTTTAAGCCTCATTCACATCCAAACACAATTTAGGTTTAAACCAGGTTTATCCCTTACTTTATACCTATACCTGGTATAACTCATTCCGGTATAAGCCATATCCAAACGGTACCTTTCAGAGAATTATTAATAAAAATATTACTGGAGCATGCTTATTGGGCCTTATAACGGCCCAAAAAAGACTTTTAATAACGAAGGCCCAGCTTACGTTTGTATTGGGCCCTAATTATTTCATGGACCGGCCAAACAACTGCCCTGTCGCATTTTGGTTTTGGGCACATCAATTGTCCTTCCTACAAATTGACGGCCCGTTGGGTTAGGGTTAATCCAGTAATATCCAGTAATATCGTAACAAGTTACTTGTTAACGATATTAATATTATGTACAAAAATAAACTGAATATTTTACCATCATACTTTCTAATAATATTTGAATTGTGCTAAAATACAAAATAATAATAATAATATAGAGATTATGGTAAAGAGTGTCTTAATAAATGAATTTTCTATTAGATAGTATTTTTAAGTATTATGTACCGAATACCAGTTCAACAAAAAATTTTAAGTGCATTTGTAGCCGTTACTATGCCCGTAATTTGACCCATCTTCGATGCAGTGAAATTACGTAAATACCCGTAATAATCAAAATCCAAGCTAAACCGTTGTACATAGGCCTAATTTTAACCCAACATGCATATTTAAACAGCCCAATGGATGCTCTTTAGAGAATTTTTACATGTCATTGCTTTTGATTTGAGAAATTTTTTCAGGAGCTACTAGAATTTAACAATTTTCAGAAAAATATTTTACTAGACTACAAAATACTTTATGGTAAGTTTATAACAACTTAGAGAGTCAAAATTTAAATTTAAAGTTAGTTATGTAAGATTTTTTCGTTTTTATTGTAAATAATCTACGAATACCTGTTCGGGAGTTTGAAAATTAATTTTACGTTGATATTTTCTCTATTTTATATTTTGATATAAACAGAACAAACTCTAATAATATGATTAGTGCTTATATAATTTTAAAAGTATAAGCACACCCAATTGTATATGCTTGTGAATTTTTTATCATAATATTTGTATTGAGATTTGTATTATTATAAAATTAACTAAAAAAAGAGAAAAAAAAAATACAAAAGTACAAATCTTAATGCAAATTTAATGGTAAAAAATTTATAAGTATAGTTTAACTTGTGCTTTTCAAAATATATAAGTTGTACTCCTAATAATATTATACCTACTGTGCTTTTATAAGTTAATAATGGTTATTTATTAATTTTTAAAATAACAAAATTGGCAACATAATTCATCTTCAAAACACTTCTGCTGCAAAACTCAAAAACATCCATCTAAAATAAAAAATATCATGAATATAATTTAGAAGTATATATTAATGATAGAAGGATTTAGAATTTAAAAGTACTGGTGATAAATTTATATGTTTAGTAGAGTATTGATTAAAGATTTATATATTTAGAGGGCATTTAGGATACTTCAAAAGTTTAGAGGAGTAGGTGAGAAATTCCACTCCAAAAAAAAAAAAAAAAAAAAAAAAAAAAAGTAAGTTGAAAAGAAAAAAAGAAAAAAAGAAAAAAAAAAGCCAAAATCGTAGTCTTCCTATTTAGACGGATCTTTGGTAACTAAAATTCTTGGTTATTATTTGGTTCAGATATAAATAAAAATGATTTATTTTATATAGATATAATTTTTAAAATAAATAAAAATAAGATTGGACTAATTTTATATTTTAATAAAAATTAAGTTGTTTTTAAAAATAAAAAAAAATAACTTTTGAATAGTTAGATTAGAATACTGAGAATAAGAGTAATTATAATTTTAAAATAATAATATTTTAATTAATTAATTAATTAATATAAAATATTAATTAAATAATAATTTGATTTATTTAATTAACTATTGTTAGATAATTCTAAATATTAATTAATAAAATAGTTAACAATAATATTATTAATTAATAATTTAATTAATCGTGAATAAATTAATAAATTAATTATTTAATAATTGAATAATTAGTTAATAAAATAATTAGTTTAGTCAAAAATATTACATTAATTAAAAAATTAATATAATAATTAAAGTTATATTACTTTAATTAAGTTTGTTCTTAAAATAAGAACAATTTTATTTTTGAAAAATGGATGGAACATCAGTCTCAGATTTATATCAGTTTATTTTTAGAAAATAAAATAACTATTCTTTCTCTTTCAAAAATAATATTTAAATATAAAAAAATAAAAATTTATATATATATTTTTTTTTCCTAACTAAATGCAACCCAGCATTGATGAAGTTAGAAGTTAAAAACATGCAAAGAAGAAGAAGAAGGACGAGGAGGTAAAAGAAACCGATACTGCTTACCAAACAGCGGCCCACACATGTGCCACCCCAGTTTAAAAATTTACAAACTCTATAATTTTAAAAAATTAAAATAAAAATTTATCTGCATGGTGTGAGTTTACTGAATATCTCTCATTTTATAAAAAATTTAAAATAAAAATATAATTATTACAATCAAATTCTATAATCTAATTAAATTAACTATATATATATATATAGAGAGAGAGAGAGAGAGAGCGGGCTAATATATTTTTATAATTACTGAATCCTTCTTCATATTTATAAATTATTTTTGATATTAAAACTTTCGAATCCACGATCAGTTCTGTTAGACTTGATTTAGAATATTTAAAGTAGCTAGAAAGTAAATTTTATAATTTTTCGATATTATTTATCTAACGAATCAAAAATATTGATCTTATTTTATATAGTGTGAAAAATTTTCTATCAAATTTTCATATGATTTAAATATTTTTACATCATTAAACTTGCAAACGGATCACCTTGATTATAAAAATTGTTGATTTTGAGTCCCGATCACTAGACAAATAATATAAAAAAATTATAAAATTTATTTTTTAGTTATTTAAAATACTATAAATTAAGTTTAACGGAGCCTATCGTTGATTCGAAACTCAAAATTTATTACATAAAAAAAAACTTATAAATACGGAAGACTTCGTGTTATAAATACGGAAGACTTCGTGTTTATAAAAATATATCAGTCTAACTCTCTCTCTCTCTCTCTCTCTCTCTCTCTCTCTCTCTATATATATATATATATATATATATATATATATATATATATATATATATATATATATATATATATATATATATATATATATATATATAGAGTTCGGTTGGAATATTATCGATAGCACCAATTGTAGCACCAAACAATTGGTGCTATCAAATTTATAGTTCTTGGATAAAAGGATGTGCGGTTGAGATTATAGTGGTCCCCTATAATTTTTACTATTCAACCAACTACCTACTAAATTCTATGGGACCACTATCATCCTAACCGCACATCTCTTAATCCAAGGACTAAAAAATTAGTAGCACCAATAATTTGGTGCTATCGATAGAAACTGCGACCCGGACTCCCCAACAGATCCGCCACCTATACGGAAAACCTCGCATAGGCGAAGCGTCCAACCTGCAAGGATTAAACTACAGCTAAACAGATATCAGAGCTGGAAAGTAAACTGCTGTAAAACTAAAATCCAACCACTGTACAACTGGAAATAAAAATACAATATCCATCTCCCAAAAAAAAATAATCATCATACATCATCTTCTGATACAACATCTAAGAACCCAAACGGGGAGGTAAACTAAAATAATAATACAGCAGTGTACAGGCTCATAGTACAAGTCAGATCCTCACAATACATCAGTCTCTCAGAATAAAGGAAACTCTCAAAAGAGTAAATATACTGATCTAACTGACTGTACTATAAATCTCTTAACAAGGGGGTACAGCTACTCTCCAAGGACATGTAAGGATCTAGCTCGCGACTCCCTCGCCTCGATCAGAAGAATCAACAACAGTAGAGGTGGGAACTGGTGAAGATGCCTCTGCAAAACTGTCACCGACAGAGGGTGTGAGAACTACACCGTCACGTAGTTCTCAATGGGTACCGCCACTAAGCCCGACGGTTTGCCCACTAAATCTACTAGAGGTATAAAGTAACAGATGCAGTAATATAAAGAAAAGGCTGAAAATAACTCTACAGCTACTATACCTCTATCTAAATGCTCAAAGGGTGATACAGATGAAACATGATGCATCTACAACCTCTCGATAGAACAATCACCCAATCTACACCGACTGCCACAAAGGATCCAATCAAACATGCGCCCACCTACTGCCATTACATCCACGGAGGACTGGACTTACGTAGGACGTCCGTGCCTGTCTAAAAAAAGCCCAGCTAGAAGGGCTGCGTCGACAAGTCGCGATAACAAAGTAACAGGCCTAACTACGGAGCGGCACTCGAGAGGCACAACCCCATCGAGGAAAGTATCCGCGCATCTCTATCGAGCTCAATATGGCTCATGCAGGCTATAGTCCAAATCCACTATCAACAAGATCGACAATACCTAAATCACATTCTAACTCACTGGCTGGAAAATACTCGACAGCTGGGACCCACCGTCGACTCAGACGGCTCCCAAGACTAGCACTGATCTAATCACAGCTACCAGACTCCACTCGGCCCCCAGGCACGAGTGTAATATGCATCCCACAACATCCCAACTACTCGGCCCACTACCCGGGCGATGAACACTCTAAGTCCAGGAAAAACGAATAAAAGTGTGGGAGTGTCTAAAGTATAAATAAACTAACCCAAGTTGGGGTTTTCTACTAATCTGGTTAAAACATGCAACATATGACGGGATGCTAAGTCAAGGTTCCAATAATAATATTAAATTTAACTAAATGTAAAATAGGGAACATTAACCAATATGATCTCAACTAGCATAGGTGACCACAACCGTCAGATAGCCCATAATCTCCTCTAATAATCAAATAATCATGCAAGTTCTCAAATTTACTAGCTGCCCATAATTTCAATAAGCATTAATTTTTTCAAAGCTTAGAACAATTCTCATGCTTATACCTCAAACATATACGTGGTACATTAACATGCATGCTTGCAATCATATAGAATTAGAGAACCGTCCACCGGTTTTGGAGACGAAAGCAACCCACCTGAATGCGCGCATCGATCCAAAGTCCAAATAATCCGACAGAGAACGTGGATAATCATCAGGTTTCCACGATTCCAATGAGCTCAAAAACACCTGAAAACTCCTCCCGGGCACAAAGATATAAACCAAACACCGCGGTAAGCAAAAATCTCCAAGATTACAACTCTGCGGAGATTCAGTCCAGAAGATGTCAAAATATCACCTTCGAGATGATCTCCAAAAATTCCAATAAAAATAGCTGTGATCCTTGTGAAGCGTAGATGTCGATTGAATTCTCATGGGCTGAAATCCGATAACCGAGCGCCGAGATAAAAATCAAACAAACTCCACTGTCCAGAAAAACCAGTAGCAAGAAAGGGGTTCAATGATGCTCCGAAAACCCCAATAAAAACCCAAAACTTAGAGGAGCGATAAACACAAAAATCGAAAATCTACCTCTCATGGAAACGATGCCGCAGAAATCGGCAAAAAACTCTCTCGAATCAGCCCAGGGGAGCCTGCGGACGAAGCGTCGACGGAGAAGCTCGGTATCGAAGGCACGTCGAAGCTCGCGATGTCGAGAAGGAAGCTGATGAAACACCTTCCAAAAAATCCTCGGGATCCGAAAATCGAAGAAAACCCGAAGATGCAACTCCCTGTCGAAGATGGGCGCCCGAATCGCACAGTGCCGCCCAAAGGATGCGTGGCGGCCATCCAGGCCGCCACCGTGCAGCGCCCGAATTGACGGGATCGTGCCACGTGTCCCCGCGCGGTCTACGCCAGGGTGCACGGGGCGCGGTCCGCGCCGGGGCTTCTGGGTCCATGCACCCGCCAATGGGCAGGCGCCACATGGCCTGGCGCAGTCCACGATGCGTCGCGCCCGGTGCGGATTACGCCGTGACTCACGCCCGCCGCCCGACCAATTACGACCGCCACGTGTCCCTGCCACGCCGCCCGCTGGTCCCGGTGCATGCCAAGTGGGCCGTGGACCGGCCCACCCAAAATTCGGCCCGTTAGGCCCATTTTGCTCGAAAATAGCCGATTTTTAACGTTTTCGCGCACTGAGTCCGTTTTTGGTATCCGTTTGACGCACAACGGCCTCAATACACCAATAATAAGTCTTTTCTCACCGCTGACCACCCAGTCAAGTCGTACGGGAAAACCGGGACACTACATCCTCCCCCACTAAAAAAAAGTTTCGTCCCCGAAACTAAGAAAACAAAAACATACGTACCTCAGCCAGAAACCTCGAACAGAAAAGAATAGGTATCTTACATCACCGTCTCTAACTCCCAAGTGGCCTCACGCTCCTCGTGATTGCTCCACAAAATCTTCACGTAAGGTATAGCCCGGTTGTGCAATTCTCTCACCTCACGAGACATAATCCGCAACGGGCGCTCCACGCATCCAAGGTCCTCACTGATCTCAAGTGGAGTGAAGTCAATCATGTGCGAAGGATCGAAGACATATCTCCTCAAAGTCGAGACGTGGAAAACATCATGAACTCCTGCAAGGCGCGAGGAAAGTGCAATTAGGTACGCAACAGGGCCTACTCTCACAAGTACCTCAAAGGGTCCAATAAAACGGGGACTGAACTTCCCACGAACTCTAAATCTCCGGACCCCCTTCGAAGGCGAGACTTTCAAAAAGACATAATCACCAACCTGAAACTCTAAGTCTCGCCGCCGGGTTAATTTCAGCATAGCTCCTCTGTCGACTCTGGGCGGTCTGAAGATGTCGTCGTACTAATCTGACCTTTTCCTCTGCCTGTAGCAGTAAATCAGGTCCCAAAGTCCTCCTCTCACCCACGTCACTCCAATATAAAGGCGATCGACACTTGCGTCCATACAACGCTTCAAACGGAGCCATCTGAATGCTCGCTTGATAGCTGTTGTTGTACGCAAACTCAACCAATCCTAAGTGTCGGTACCGCCCCCCCTCCAAAATTCTGGACGCACGCTCTCAACATGTCCTCGAGGATCTGTATGGTGCACTCAGACTGTCCATCGGTCTGTGGGTGGAATGCTGTGCTAAACCGAAGCTGCGTCCCCAAGACTGTCTGTAGACTCCCCCAGAAATGCGAGACAAATCTCGGGTCTCTATCTGATACAATCGAGGCGGATACATCATGTAACCTCACCACCTGATCCAGGTACATCTGAGCAAGCCGCTCCAAAGGCCAAGCCACCTGCACATGTAAAAAGTGAGCAGACTTGGTGAGTCTATCCACGACTACCCATACGGCGTCAGCCCTAATAACTTGATAAAAGTATAGGAGTCCAATTCTATATAGAAAGTCCGACTAATATATTTGTACAAGTACGAAACAATTGGTAAGTTTTCTACCATTAGATCTATCATTTGACTAATTTTATCTTTTACATCATTCTACTTTTTTGAATAAATACTTGTACAAGTACGAAATAATGGGTGTTTATAAATTTTTTACCGTTAGATCTATTTTTTTGACTAATTTTATTTTTTAGATCATTCTATTTTTTTTGAACAATTATATATATATATATATATATATATATATATATATATATATATATATATATATATATATATAACACTAATATAATAATAATATAATTAATAATTTAATTTTAATTTTAAGATAACTAATTATTATTGACGTGCAGGAAGGGAGAAGGAATACAGCGGCCCAAAAGGAGAGAAATGGTGTTTGTCGGCCACGATGTGCTGTGTGGGCTCCCCAAAAATTCCCCAACCACCTACGTCGCTCGGAAAACCTCATTTTGAACCCGACCAGCACACAACCTGCTCGAGATTTTGTTCCACAGAACCAAAAGCAGAAAGTGAACCAAAAAAAAAAAAAATGCAGAAAAAGCCTCCATACCTTTCCGCCTCGCCGTTGCTGCCGCGCTGACTCTCAACTACCGCACGCGCACAACTTCCCCCTCCCCTCTCATTCGCTCTCTTATATATATACAGAGAGAGAGAGAGAGAGAGAAGAATTTATATATTTTTAAAAATATAAGTTTAATTATATTTGTAAATTTTTTGTCGTTAAATTTGTATTGAGATTTCTATTATTGTAACTAAATAGAGATAAAGAAAAAGTACAGTATTACAAATTTTAATATAAATTTAATGATAACAAATTTACGAGTATAGTTATGTTTATACTTTTGAAAAAATATATATATATATAATATTGTGTTATCAATAGTATCAAACTGGTGTTATTAGAATTTTAATGATTAATATAAAAATATAAAAATTATTTTTTAATTTACCGATATTTAATTTTTAATTATTTTTTTATATTATTATATTTAAATAACTAAAAATTTTATTAAATCTAGCTGTAATTCATGAGTTAGCGATCGGATTCTTAGTATTTTTAGTAAATAAAATTATAATATTTAATAACTATTAGCTAAAAGAGATATTAAATTTAGTATAATTTTTTATTTAGTTAAATAAAATAGCTTATCTAAAATATTTAGAAACTAAAAAAATATAAAACAAAAAAATTAGAGTTAAAGAATGCATTTCAAAATAGCTTATGAATATGAGAGTCTTAGTATATTTTTACTTATTTAAAATACATATATATAAGAAAATTGAAAATTATATTAGCACAAAAAATTATTAAGTAAATATTAAGAAGTTGAGGTGGCCAGAGAGGTAAATTGATATTGGGGATTATTAAGTAATATTAAAAAGTTGAGGGAGGCCATGACTATCTTGAGCCTTAATATGGCTTGTTCCTAAGCACCATGATACTATCAATAATATAATAGCTAATAGCCGAATTATATATATATATATATATATATATATATATATATATATATATATATATATATATATATATATATATATATATATATATATATATAGAGAGAGAGAGAGAGAGAGAGAGTATAGAGTTTATATGTTTTTAAAAGTATAAGACAATTCATGTTTGTGAATTTTTTATTATTGAATTTGTATTGAGATTAGTGTTTTTGTAAAATCAACTAAAAAGAGAGAAAGATAAAGTAAAAAATATAAATTTCAATACAAATTCAATAGTAAAATATTCACAAACTTGAATTATTTTGTACTTTTGAAAATATATAAACTCTACTCTCTCTCTTTATTTATATATATATATATATATATATATATATATATATATATATAATATAATATAATTTATATAATTTACTAATTGACATAGTATCAAAATAGAAATTTTTGTATTCAAATCTTAGACCTTTTGTTTTTTTTTTTAACTATCTTCTATTTAATTCAATTCTACCGTTGTTTAAACTTTTGAAGCATTTTACTAAAAAATTTAATATTATATTTGTGATCAATATAAGTCATGGTCAATGGAGCAACATTTACTTAAAATTTTTATTTTACATATTTATTTTTTATTATTATTTAAAATTCTAAAATTTATCATAAAATTATTGATTTTTTTTTTAAAAAAATCAATCACATTAGTAAATCTTAAAAAAAAAATCAAAATTTTTATTAAATCAATTAGAATATTTTAATTATTCAAAAATAAATAAAGTGTAATTCCTTAAAAAAAAAAAAAAAAAAAAAAAAAAGAACTTTCTTTGCCGCTGCCTTTTTTATTTCTTTGTGGGTTTAATGATAGGAGGAGTTCGTTCATAATTGGGAAGAAGGATCCTCAGAAAGGAGGGCGGGGGGTTGAAATGGTGGTGGGGTGGGGCCGGCAGCAGTCGTTTTTGGGAAAGTGGGGCCCGGGGGGAGATCTACTCAAGATTGTGTTGCTGACTGCTCGCGGCCGCTGAATGTTCCAACCAACGACGCAACCACCTTCGCCGCACGTGCGCTTTATACTGTCTGATTTCTTAACAACTCCGGAAAAACAAAAAGAGAGCCGTCCACTTCGATCGTATTGTACGTCCCTCTCCTTTATTGTTCCCATTAGAAATATTATTAATCTTTGCCTTATTTTGTTCCGTCACGGAACGGTACATTAGATCAAATTATATTTGAAATAATATAAGAGCAGGTTGAACAGTAGAGTTACGTTCAAAGTGTGATGTTAGGTTGGTTAGGCAGAAAATTAAGTTGGGTCGAATCATATTCGAAGTGATGCCACGTTTATTCGGCCGAATCACATTGAGACTTGTAAATGCTGTTTTTATCCGTCTTAAGTGAATTAATTATATATTTTAAATAGTTTGAATTTTTGAAATTAATGATTAACGTTAATGATCTGACACTTACCTGATTTATAAATTATTTTAAAATAATTATTTAATTTTTTATAATTTTAATTTTATTATATAATTTTTAATTTATTAATTATATTTGAGTCAGTCGACAAAATTTTTACTTTATAACTTATAGTTGTAAAAATTATATAAAATATAGTAACTAAATTGTTGGCTTAAAGGAGTCAATATCTTGCCTTGCGACGGAAGATCATGTTGGGTCAAGTCACGTTCGAAATGACAGGAAGTTAAATTTTCGAGTTGAACTGAGTCATGTTCGAAATGGCATAAGACTAGTTAGCTCATGTCACAATCAAAGTCGGAGGGCACGCTGTGTCTATATGTCTTAAGTGAATTGATTATATACTTCTATTAACTCAAACTTTGAGATTAATGATTAGCGCTAGCAATTCGTCATAAACTTGTAAAGATAAACGGTGGATTCAAAATTTGGACCTTCAATGAGATTATGGCGTAAGATTTACACCTATAGACTAAGCTCGATACACGCAGCTTTCGAGCATATATCTTTATGGAAAGGAAAATGCAATTTGTACATTTTAAATAAGATGTACGATATACATTTCATTCATTACAGGATGAGATAAATTTTATCGGTCACTTTGAAGTAACCATTACGTTCATTTATGGATGTACGAATAGTATTGCTCATATCTTATATCCTTATTGTTGCTTAAAAATTTAGATATTCTCTTTTAAATTTTAAGTATTGAAATAGTAGAAATTACCTAATAAAATTAGTGTGAAAATTTATGTGGATCCTTAAATGATAAGAGTGCAAGATGGATATACACTTATTTCTTAAATTATAAGATATACACTCACTGAGTTTAAAAAATATTTACTTATATATATTTATGTGTCAACAATTTTGTATTAATTTGTTTGTTCTATTGTAATAATTATTTTACCTATAAATTAAATATTTTTTTTTTTATAAATTGGATCAATGATGGAGTTAAATTCTCCTAATAGGGTATCAGTAAAAATTATAAAATTTCCACTCAGGTATATATGTGGCATTACTCCAAAAAAACAAAAGAAAAGTTGAGACAATCCCCAATTTGAGATTTACTAGATCTATTTGTTGTCCATTTAAGTAGTGATCAATGCGAATATCAAATTTGCATGAACAGTGAATGGTCAGGGTTCTTTGGGACCATTCTCACCAAATTAATTGTGGATTGTGATCACTCTATTGTTCGGAGAATACGAACAATCTCAAATTTTCATGATGCAGCAGCTTCATGGTTATAACCTTACTTGGAATTTTGGTTCACATATTTATGGCTAAGTTAGTATAATTTGATTAAATATCGAGTAGCTTAAAGATTGATAATTTTAAATAACATCAAAGTAAAAGCTAGCTCACGATCAATTCAATTTTTTCTAACTAGCGTCATAACTATATATATATATATATATAGCCCGTCTAGTTCAGTTTCCTACTATTAATAATTTCAAAAGTTTAAGTTTATGTATTAGATTAGTTTGTGGTAATTATAAACACATGCAATCACGAATGTTGAATACAAAAGGTTAAAGCACTAGTGTTCCACAAGTGAAGCTTTGAAAGACGATCGAACAACCATACATAATATTTATTTATTTATTTATTTATTTATTTATTTATTTATTTTGTGGTGGGAGCATATGATCAGTTGTGACATGTGATCTTAATCAACCTGTTTCGCTTTTTCATAGGCACTTCATAAAGTGAGCTGTACTTTTGTTTAATCAAATTAATTATTAAGAAGAAAAGTGACAAGAAAATAGTTAATTAGTAGTCGATCATGCGCTGGTTCTTGCTATATACACATGTAGTCATGTGTGAGACACTAGATTAATTTGATCCAAATTTAAGTATGAGTAAATTCACCAAATCAAGAGTAAATATATACAGTTTAGCTTGCTAAACTAATTAATCACCCAAGATAACCAAAGCACTAATTATTTGCGCTAATATATAATTCACACTTCATAGACACCTACATATTTATTTATCTGGTCACATGTGATCATACATTACTAGCTAGATTAATTGGACATCTAATTAATACTGTCGTAAAAATTTAAGTGCTGTCCAATGAAATTAATTTTGTAACATATAGCAGGATTTAATTGTTATTCTTTTCCGCTATTTTGATAAAAAAAAAAAATTTGTTACTTATGGTGAGATTATAAGATCGCGATCTACAACATACAGTTAATCAACAAGTAATTAGAAATCCTTTTAATGTGATTACTAAAGTTGGAAGGTAAATTGTATAAAAAAATTGGTAGTTATAACAAAGGCAAAAATTAATTAATTAATTACTAACTACTTTAATTAATTTATTCTCATAATTAAAATATTACATGTATCGATCATTAGTTCAATAGTACCACCAATTAATAGAGACCAGTCTCTAATTATGCATTTGATCATTATTTAGTCTATTAAGTTCTTCTCTAACAACATTATGTACTTTAAAAGTTGAAACCGCACACTCTCTTTCATCTTCTTGTTTTATGTACTTTTTGGAGTATTTACGTGGTTTATCTTATATATATATTTCCAGTTAGTGAGTGTTTGGCTTAGACTTTGAAATATAATTCTGGAGTCAAAAGTGATTTTTTTTGGCTCGATAGAGTAGTTGACAATGTGATTTTCAAAATCTAATTCTACTTTTTAGAATTAATTTTTTAATTTTTAAAATTCAAAATCAGAAGTAACTAAAATTTATTTTTTGAAATCTGATTCTGATTTTAAACTTAAATTTTAAAATTTTATTTTTATTTTAGATTCCAAATTTAAATTTTAAATATTAAATTTTATATTTGAATTTTTAATTTTTAAGTTTTAACTTTTAAAATTTTAAATTTTAAATTTTAAATTTGGATATTAATTCAAATTTAAAATTTCAAATCTCAAATTTCAAATTTTAAA
Organism: Tillandsia leiboldiana; assembly: GCA_029204045.2. Classification (NCBI taxonomy): domain Eukaryota; kingdom Viridiplantae; phylum Streptophyta; class Magnoliopsida; order Poales; family Bromeliaceae; genus Tillandsia; species Tillandsia leiboldiana. The sequence continues at coordinate 20,210,504 of CM055078.1, forward strand.
TTTTAAAATTCAAGATAAAATTTAAATTTTAAAAAATTTAAAAATAAAATTATAAGTTTTAATTTTCAAAATACAAATTTATATTTTAAATTAAAATATCAAAATTTAAATTATTGTGCAAAATTAAAATTAAAATTAAAATTGAAAATTTAAATTATTTAAAAATAAAATTCAGTAAAAAAAATTATTTGTAAACAGTAAAAAATTTTGATTGATTTTTATATGGATGCATTTTTTGTTCTTAAAGATTAAATAAGTGATTACCAATTGTAATTAATTATATATTTATCAAACTAGTTGAAAGATCACATCGAATCTGCATGTGCAAATACAGCAATTAAACAAGAAAAATGTGCTCACACAGTAAGTTTCACTTTAGAGAAATTTATTAGATAATATATATATATATATATATATATATATATATATATATATATATATATATATATATAATAATAATTTTTTTTTTTTTCCCTGATAATAACTAGTTATCAAAATGAAGTAGTATGTATTTTATTGGAAATGATGGATCATACATATCAATTTTCCTTTACATGATGAAAAAAACAAAAGAATGAATTAATTGGTATGTTATATATAAGTGCCAATTAAGTATGATTGGTAACATTTTGTAGTGAATATTGTACAAGAGGACCAGCCAACTTGCATGATTTGTACTGCTCAAATGGAATGCTTAACAGAAGAGATAATTAAATACTAACAGGGATCAACTATCGACAAGCCGTTTTGTTAGGTTTAGACATCTAAGTTGCAAAGCAAACAACTTCATAAATTCCTAAATTTAAAGGGGAATTGAAAGATGGTTTAATTATTTCCTACCTTTACAACATGTATTATTAATATTATTGATACCGTACCCTGGAAGAGTTCTATTCATGCGTCACAAACAAGCGGTTACTGGCCCCACAGTTGGTGAAACGTAAAAAATATTCAGAGATTGTCAATTTATAAATTTATAAATTATTTAGTAAATATTATAATGATACTTTCTTTTTTATTGTCATGTACGTATGCTTAATTGGCAACTTAAATGTCTCTTTATTTTTTTGTCTAAAGGATTGAAAACACTCCACCAAGGAGAATAAATGCGGGGCATTTGCTATTTTAATTATTGTGGTCTTTTTGTGTCCATTTGTACTATACCATTGAGAATAATTATGTCACACAAGTAAGAAATAGTACTGTGAGAACTCAAATTTGTCTCTTTTGAGCATGAACTTATTAGTTGGGTGCAACTATTTAACAAAAAAATTGAAAAGAAAGATGAAGAATGTTGAATTATTAATGTTGAAGCCAATATGTATATATAGGTAGGGAACATGTTATATAGTGGGTAGTTAGAGCAATTAATTAGTTGCTTGGTGTTGAGCATATATAATGCATGGTTTATATATATAATTATATTTATAGAGAGTTAATGATATAATAGGCTCACTTTTAATTATAATTTAGATTGCTTAACTCCTAGCTACTAAGAAAAAAGTGCTACTGAAGAAGTATCAAATAGCTTGTTGTTTAATTAGTAGCTACAAAAAGCGCACATCTAATGTTAAGTTTGCAATAGAAATGCGGCAGATATATATTGAACAACTTAATTACACTATCCAACCATCAACTTTTTCACACTACTCTTATCTACAACCTAAAGAGGATTGTAATTCTATAACTCTAAGGACCAACTTAAATTTTTCCACCAGTTTAATTACCACTGTTTTTTTTAAAAAAATAATACTAAAATACAAAAAATTATTCCTCTCGGTGTATATATAGGCCAGTTTAAACTTTCGGATGGAGGGCTATAATCTCGCACTGTTTTTCGGTTGTCTACTTAGCATTTCTCAGACTTAAAATTGAAAAAGAGTTGTCTAAATCTCTTATGATGGAGATGCTGTAATTAAGATTACGATCATTTAGATGTAGACTAAGCAAGTTTTTATGTATGTAAAACTGCAGCCATATGTGGCACACAATGATTCTATATATATAGAGAGAGAGAATTTAAACTATATCTCATGCATGGTCCTCTTCATCTGGAGAAATTTAATTAATTTGTTGAAGATCATCATATTCAGAAATTTAGCTAGTTAACTACATATTTGTCTTAAAACAAAAAAGATTACGGCTAATCATGGGCGCGACAAGCATTTTTAATTATCTGATGTATAAAGGCGATTTATTAATAAAGCTAATCTTAATATTGATCATCTATGCTCACTGAGTTTGACCATGCTTTAGTGATGGATTATATTATATAGTCAGATTCAATGAATACAATTATTTATAGATTCACCATCCAAATCATTATATTTTGAAAAACATGAAGCTCTTTTAATGTTCCAACTTGTTTTCATAAACATATATCTTAGGCTTCATTTAGAACCGATTTGTTTTCACTCGCAAACGATCACACAGGGAAGGGTGATTTCCTGCTATGTGATTAAAATGTACATCAAATTCCTAAACAATACTATATGTGTTTTTTCTTTATTGAATGATTAATTCAAAACATACATAGAAGGTTCTATGGATGAAAGAACATCTGATCATTTTTTTCTCGCAACCTTCTATTTGTTGGAAGCGTAAAAAATCTCTAATACTAATTGTTAGAAACGATATTCACGCTGTACCAATTATATAATTCAGGATCTAAAATTTTAAAATACAAGAATATAAAGAATAGACATTAGAGAATACAAGAATATGGAAAAGAGACATTGGAGAAAAATTAATTCTTTATCAATAAAAAATATTCAATTACATTCTCAACGAACAACGATATTCTTCAATCTGTGCGGCCATGTCTACTATGGCTTTTTCATCTAATTATCATGTCTAGATATATACAGCTATCAAATCATAACCGATCACAAATCTAGATAATTACAAATAAACTTTCAAATACAATTTGGATAAATTCTCTATCTCAAACTAATTTTTAGATTAAATTTGGATTACTATTTCCAACACTATTCTAAAATTATAGTAAATTATATGAAATATATGCATGTATGACCATTTTTTTTTAATAATAAAAATACTTTTAATATTTAATTAAAGTGGCGGTTTCTATTTTTATCTTATTATCATAAAAGCATATAATTAAATATAAGACAAAGAAATCCAAAACAATATTTGGACAACATAAAATACTCTCCAATTGCGTGGTTAGGACTAGTCCAAGTAAACTTTACTCATTTGCCGCTTGTTTTAATTATAATAAAACAGCGGCTTATTCTTTTCCACTATTAATCCTGTTCGTGGTTGCTCCGCAATTTGGGATTCTTCTACGGGAGTTGATTTGATACTAATATATAAATTTTCATTATTTCTCGATCGTCCCCACGAATCATATATGTATGGGAAATGATACTTGTACACCCAAAACAGGGTGTATATCACACACCCCACCCATCCAATGGGTGGGGTGTGATGATGAGTCAATCGATGTGATCCGTAAAAGATATCGCCACCATTAAAATGGTGAAGGTGTATGATATACACCCCTTCGGGGTGTACATGTAGCATTGCTCTATATATATATATATATATATATATATATATATATATATATATATATATATATATATATATATATATATATAAAGTAAGGAAAATGCTATGTGTACACCCCTTTCGGGGTGTACATCATACACCCCACCCATCTAAGGGTGGGGGTGTGATGATGGGTCACTTGATGTGACCCGTAAAAAGTATCGCCACCATTAAAATGGTGGAGGTGTATGATGTACACCCTTTCGGGGTGTACAGGTAGCATTGCTCATAAAGTAATTGTTGGGTGTTGTATTATTTTTTATAATAATATTTTATTTTTATACTATATATGGCACAAAATTTTTCTAATAGCTACACTTACACGCAAAAGACAAAGCCCCTCCAATCATTTTAATTAGTTAAAAATACACACTATTCAAACCTCAATAGCTAAATATAGAAGTAGGCGCTTAAGAAGCAGCGAAGCCAAAGCAATTAAAGAGCATACTCAAAACTAGTAATAACTTAATTTAAAAAGCGATAGCCATTTAAAAAGAGGCGTCTCCTTTATCTTCTTCTTAATTTTCAGTGATCACTTTTACGGGTGTTTAAATTTTAATTTAGGAGTGGCTTTATAAGCTATGTCTCCTCCTCCATCTCCGTGATCACTTGTAAATTTTAAATTTTGATTTACGGGTAGCTCCATAAGCTCTCGCCCTCTGAGGGGTCCGGAGAGTCGTCGGACGTCGTGGGGCTCAGCCTCGGCGGGCTCATCATCATCCCCTCGGCCATGCTCATCAGCAGCTGCGGCATGTCGAATATTTCCTCTTCGTCGATAAACTCTCCCCGCTCGTTGTCCTTGTCATTGTCATTGTCGACGTTGTGGTTGTTGGTGTTGGTATTGGTATCGTTCCGCGAGCCGGACGCTTCTCCGCGGATGCCGGTGCGGCCGGTGGAGGGGTTTTCCTGCGGCGGGAGCATGGCGGCGGCGGCGGCGGAGGCGGCGGCTCGGATGTGGGCGGGGGAGGGGGAGGCGGGGGAGGGGAAAGACGGGGCGAGGTCAGGGAAGTTGAGGGCGGCGCCGGCGCCTCGCAGCGCCCGGGCGGCGACGTCGTAGGCGGCGGCGGCCATCTCGGGGGTCGGGTAAGTGCCCAGCCAGATGCGGCTGGTCTTCCGCGGCTCGCGGATCTCCGACACCCACTTCCCGCTGCGGCACCGGATGCCGCGGTACGTCGCGTGACGCCCCCGCCCCGACGCGGGCGGCGAATTACGACGCAGTGTCGAGCTCTCCCGCACGTGCGCCTCGTGATCCTCTTCCTGCTGACAGCCGCGCACGTGCGATGAAGGATTGTTACTGTCGGCCATCTAATCTTATAATCACCCAACCAACTAATTAACGCCACCGCCGCCGCCGCCGACGCCCGGTACTGCACGCATACTTAGATTTCGTAGTTGAACACGCACGTCGTTGGTGGTTGTGGTGGTGGTGGTGGTGGTGAGATTGCGAGCGCGAATGCAGAAGAAGCAAATTAAATGCGGATAGAAAGGGAGCGAGGGGTGGGAGGATATAATGATGGATAAGAAGCGTGGGGAAATCGCGGGGAGTAAGTGTGTCTGGGGCGTGGCCATCGTAGTGAAAAGAGAAGAGAAGAAGATAGGAGAGAGAGAGACAGAGCGGGGCTGATCAGAGAGAGAGAGAGAGAGTGAGTGAGGTGCGGGGACGCGCTTTTGGGGGAAACTCCCCCCTCGCTAGCAATTAGCTGTTATCTGGAGAGCAAAAGGCCCCCCACACCACCACCACTTCGACCATATAACTTAACTTAACTTCAATTCCCCCCCCCCCCCCCCCGTTACTGTTCCCTTTCTAATTAGTGGGTTATTTTATTTTTTATTTTACTTTTATAATATTCCAAGTCTGGATAATCAATTAAAACATATGGTTAATTGTGGTTATATAACTCATATTTTAGAACCTGTTTGGCTCCTCAGTGGGATCCAAATAGGAATATAAATAAAAAATAAAAATAAAAAAATCGGAATCGAAAAATAATTTATTTTGTTCATTAAGAAAAATTAGAATTATTTTTAAATTGAAAATTTAATTTGTTATTCAAGTTTTTTATGAAGATTTTTATCTAAACTTTAATTTGTAATTTTTTAACTTAAAATTTAAATTTTAAATTCAAATTTAATATTATGATTTAATTTAATAAATATATATAATTTATATTTTTATTCAAATAATTATTAGTGAACAAAAAAAATTAAATCACTTCATAATCAAAGGTGATTCTGACCATAAAGATGAAAGTTATTTTTTGGAATTCAAATTCTTTCAAAAAAAAAAATCAAAATGGCAATTTCTTAATCCAAACGCCGGCAATAAAAATTATTTATTTTGATTTTTATTTTAAATTTTAAATTTCAAATATTTTAACCCTCTATTCCAGTTCTAATCAGAGGGTTGTTTTATTTTTATTTTATTTTTATAATCCAAGTGTGGGTAATACAATAAAACATATTATTTATTAATTGTGATTAACTCGTGATAAAAGTTGTTAAGTGTGGCCGAGCAAATTATGGATGGGTTTAATTATTAATGCAGTGGGGGTTTGATGAGGAATTAGTGTTTGCACCCGGTGCATCCGTACAACCGCGCACCTGCTAATCTATTCATTCACTGCAACAATTTTAATCTATTATACTAATTTAATTATAGCAAACATTAAAATTTATTATATTTTATTTATTACAACAGATTATATTACTTAGTCATTTTTTATCATAAAATTTATAGTAATAATTCTTATTTGTTGTAAAAAAAAATTTATTGCAATAATATTTATTATTATAAAAGAATAAATTTTTAGTAGCAGTTATTTCTCATTGTTCCTTCTAATATCGATCTGATGAAATATGAATTATTAATATGTGAAATATTTTTATTCACATACATGATAAATATAAATTAAAGAGACATGATAAATTTAAACAGATGCAGAATTATTTTAATGTCATGTTATTCAAAATAATATAAAGCAATTCAAAAATATATTTAATAATAACATCACTTACTATCAATTCAAATTTTATATTCTAACACCATAAAAGCCCTGAAACAAAATGATATAAATCAACAAAATAAATTAGGCAATTACTAAATGGGAGAGAGTAAATTTCTTTGTGACCCATATTTCACATTAATTTTTTTAATATTTCTTGAGCATTTGGGAGATTTTTTTTTTCTTTTTTTCCTCTTAATTGTTTTAAATCTTGTTATTCTTAAAATCTGTCAAATTATTTACGTATATTAATAGAGTCAAAAACATGAATTCCTTATTTAAATTCATGCAGATATTCGAATTTATATACGATATTCTACTCTTTCTTGCTAATTTTATATAAGCTATATATGTAAAATTATGAAAATATAATTAGCAGCAATATAATATTTTTTTATTAAAAAAGACATTGAAAGAAAATTAATATTAATTGGTTGATAGTATAATTTGTATGGACTCTCGTGTTACAGAAATAATTTGGTTTTCAAAAGTAGTGCATGGGTGTACGAATACACCGGGTGCAGTGAATGTCTCGTGAGTTATTAAAATTTTAATTTTGGTATTAGCAAATGTGGAGATAAGGCCAAAGCTACACGTAGACTGAGGGGGCCATTGGCCCCTCAACTGTTAATATATTCACTTTAAATTTTTATATTATTATTGATTTAAATAATAAATAATTATAGCTAAATAAATATTATAATAATAGTCCATATAAATTTTTTTTTTTAGTATGTATCACTAGAGAAAAAAAATTAAAATTATATGTACTTAATATATCATACATCATACTCTATGATATTCATAATAATTACATATTAAATATATAAATATATAAATATATAAAATATTATAAATTTAAATATATATTATTTAAATATTTAATAGTTCTAAGAACCAACAGTGAAAAATATATATATTATAGACTATAAAATATAAATATTTAAAAATTATAATTATTGATATATATATATATACTTTGAATGGCATCACGTATATTTAATAAATTTAATTTTTTGTGATTCTATAGTTTTTAGTTCATTCAGAAATTAAATTGTGACTTCGCCACCCTCGAGGGCATGCAATATGTTAATTTTTACTTAAAAAAAAAAAAAAAATTCCAAAGTGGTTAATTAAAGAACAAGGTGAGAAAAAAAGGAAAAAAAAAAATTATCTATCCTCCTATGCCGATTAGTTGTACACAACATCAACATAGTAACAATAACATACTATTTTTTAGAATCTATCTCAAAATATGGAGTACGTTAACAAAATAGAGATTATTAAATTTCGCACGTTTAAATATATTTTAGTGGCCAAAAAAATTTTGCACATTTTGATCAATTTTTTTTTTTTTTTTTCGAAGTTCCACTTGGATGAGGACGGAGAAACATTCGAAAAGACAGTATTGAAAGTTCAACCTCAGCTATATATTAAAATGAAATACGAGCCTTCAATTAATTATACCCCAGATGTTGAATACATATTTTGTTTTATATAACCACTAAATTTTTTCAAGTTATTAGCAGGCAGTGTTTGTTTTATATAACCACTAAATTTTTTCAAGTTATTAGTAGGCAGTGTTTGATAACGGGGATAAGAAAGGATAACCTCCTTATTTTTGTTATTATACTCAAACGAGATTTTGTGGGGGTGGGAATTACTAACCCATCCCTTAGCGGGTTATTCCAGAATAACCCGCTAAGGGGTGGGTTTAGCAATTCCCACTCCTAGACGGAATAGCGGAATAGAAATTAAATATTAAATATATTTAATATTAATATTAAATATTAATATTTATCTAAATATTAATATATAATATTTAGATAAATATTAAATATTAATATTTAATATTTAATATTAAATATTAATATTAGAAATTAATATTTAATTTTAAATATTATTTGAATTTTTTAATATTTATCTAAATTAAATATAAGGTTGATTAATACCATAAATTTATTTAATTTTAAATTATATCATAAAGGGCAAAATAGTAAATAAAAATATTTATCCCCTTAATTCTTCTTATTCCTTTATACCCAACCAAACATAATTTTTTTTTATTTCTCTTATTCTTCTTATTTCTATATAATTTACCAAACACAATTTTCTTTAAATCCGGTATAACTCTTAAACCCAACCAAACAGAAATTTACACTAATTCCTGCTAATACCATAACTTATACCTATCCCCGGCATAACTATACCATAACTTATATCTATCCCCGGCATAACTAAATTTTTTTTATTCCCGAACCAAACGCAGCTTAGAAGATCAATCATAATTTTTTTGTAAGAATATATATATATATATATATATATATATATATATATATATATATATATATATATATATATATATATATATATATATGTTAGAGCAATGCTACATGTACACCCCGAAGGGGTGTACATCATACATCTCCACTATTTTAATGGTGGCGATATTTTTTACGGGTCACATCAAGTGACCATCATCACACCCCCACCCTTAGATGGATGGGGGTATGAGATGTACACCCCTTACGGGTGTACACATAGCATTTTCCTATATGTTATATTAACAATTTTTTTCAAGTGACTTGTTTTCGGTACATGTGGATGAGAACTTGATGATTAATATAATTTTAGTTAAGTATATTTTTTTAAAAAAATATTCATCTACAGTTTATTAATTATAAATGAATAATATTTACTCTATAGTAATATAACAACAAAATATATAATAAATTCTATGCAATCAAAAACTAAAAAAATAGATAGCATATATTATTTTTTTACTATCAATGATTATTTAATTTTTTTCGTGTATATAGCTGGATACCCACCCTAAAAAATAAACTCTGCTAAACTAATCAAATATTAGATTTTGTATATTCTTAATTTTTCTTCATTAGCTTTTCAAATTAATGGTTACTTTTGAATATTAGACCTAATATAGATTTCAGATATTTTAGCAGTATACTTAGCTAAAAGAAGATTATTCATTTATATATAAACTTTTATATAATTAATGTTTTAAAAAGAGTAGGGCTTATATGTTTTTAAAGATATAAATCTATTCATATTTATAAATTTTTTATCATTAAATTTATATTTTATATTTTATTATTTTATTTTTTTAGTTAATTTTATAAAAATATAAATTTCAGTACAAATTTAATAATAAAAAATTTATAAATATAAATAAACTTATAATTTTAAAAATATATAAGCTTTACTAGTTTTAAAAATTTATTTTTTTGGAAGGACAATTATTAATGCAAAAACAAACGGTCACTTCCGTTGATTGGCTAAGAGTAAGCGAGGGCGTTTTTGCACAAATTTAAAACAATAAATTTTTAAATAATAAAAATAAAGTTAGGCTAGAATATTTTTAAAAATAAATAAAATTACTTATTTTTATATTATTAGTGACGGAGTCCACAATCAGTACCGTTAAGTATAATTTAAAATATTTAATTTATTTAAATTTTAAATTTTATAATTTGTTAATATTATTTGCTTAATCTTTTTAAGTAATTTAAAAATTAACAAATTAATGAATAAGACAAGATGGATTTAATTAATACTGCTTGATCAATAGATAAATGATACCGTTAAGTTATCAAATTTAATTTATTAAAAAATTAAATAATTTAGATTATATTTAACTAAATCGATTATCGATGTAGATATCCTATTCCGAAAACAGCATGAAAATAAATAATTTTATTGACTTCTAAAAATATTCTAACTTTATCCGACAAAAGTATTACAAACGCAAAAATATGGTAATTTTTTTTTTAGTTAACTATCTTATTGTTCAAAGTATATACAACTAAAATTTTGCTGTTTGGATTTCATTTTAGGTTTTTTTTTTTCTTTTTATAAAGCATCATAATTAATAATTTGTTGGCGTAAGAAAATAGCGTCAGGTGGTACTCAGTGCGGACCATGCGCTTAGCCTATATAGGCAAATAGAATAAAAATGCATGGTATACAAAGAGTAGAGAGAGATATCAAAAAACGAATGAGATTTGAACGAAAACGATTCAGAACTGAAAAGTATCTTGATAGCCAGTAAATAATGAACTGAAGAGTATTATGTGATATAAAAAATATGACTGAAATACTCTCCATATATAATAAAAAATTGTTTAATAGCCCCACGTAGAGAATGGTCTATTATAAATACTTAAAAAATGCGTGTAAAAGATATTTTAATAAATACAAAATCTCTACTTTTACAAAGAAAAAAAAAAAAAAATCTAATTCTAATTTTAGCATCTATAGTTTTCATCATAGTAGTCTAATCTATAATATCTCAATTTTCTGATATCTACTACTTTTTTCTTAGTAGTAGTCTACAACGTTAGAGGGTTCTTATAATTTCCAATTGATTAATATAATATAATTAAGACTAAATTACAGAAAATTTTTCTGTCATATTTTACTTTTTCACTTTACCCCCTGTCATTTAAAAGTCGACAATCTGCTCCCTCGTAATTACCGAATTGTTTTTAGGGGGCAACGACGTTGACAGAAATAGTAAATTGACGAAAATACCCTTTCTTTTTCTTTTTTTTTTGAAGTCTTTTTTTTTTAGAAAATATTTCCAAGGATATTTTGGGTATATAAAAATATATTTTCAAAAAAACTGACGGTCAACTGACGGCGGGGAGGTTATTGCACAATTCGGTAATTACGAGGGACAGGTTGTCGACTTTTAAATGACAGGGGAGTAAAGTGAAAAAGCGGGATATGACAGAAAATTTTTCTATAATTTAGCCTATAATTAATTCGGTTTTAATTTCAGTCGAGTTGGTTCTTCTGTTTTTAAGTTGGATTCGTTTTTATAAGCTGAGAGAGAATTCAGTTGAATCAATTATTTCTCAACCAAATCGTTTGATCATACCCAAGAGTTAATTCAAAAGCCGATCCAGTGCTTTGACTTGGTTAATACTTTGATTAGGAGAATGCTTTGACTTGGTTAATACTTTGATTAGGAGAATCCAGTCCCCCAACATTTACAGAATGAATTAATTACTATATTTGATCAAACACAAGATGGTTCGATTGGTTCGATAGCATATAATAAAAATCATCACATTAAGGGAGTAGCATGCATGCATGGAGTTTCGTTTATATAAATCTTTATGTAAAAGGTCCAAACATAACTTAAAAATTAACTAGTAAACTTTTCTCAAAATAGAGTTCCGAGTAATGGACCAAATGGATAGCAGTTCAAATGGTATCCATCTAAATAACTCCCGCCTACAGATGTCAACGGGTCGAATTCGAAATGAATATTTAAAAATTAAAATTCGAATCCGATTACATATTCAAAATCTGAATTTGAATTCGAATTCGATGAACTTTAAAAAAATTATATTCAAATCCGAACCGAACCTGAATCTGAATCCGAATTCAAAAATTCAAATCCGAAATAATTATTTTTCTTTTTTTCTTTACAATATTTCAATATATATATATATATATATATATATATATATATATATATATATATATATATATATATATATATATATTACATTAAATCTAAAATTTTAAATTATAAATTTAAATAAAATATTAAATATTTATATACACATATATTATATAACGTAAAATCAATTCGGATTCGGGTTCAGATCGGGTTCAGTTAAAATTCATATTCAAATTCAAATTCGTCGGTTTTTATTTTTTATATTCATATCCGAATTCATATCCGTTTAATATCAAATAAATTTATTTCGTTCGAATTCGAATTCGAATAAAATTTCAGATATTCGTATTCATTTACATTTCTACTTCCGCCTGAGCATCTTATCTTATGCCCATTAAAACATAAAATAAAAGATAAATATTTTCATACACCACTTACATTAGATATCTAGTCATTAAGCAGTGAACATGTTATGGACTTAAATTAATCAACAGAATGATATTGAAAAAAAAAAAAGTAGCATATACCAAATTTGATAATATAATACCCTATAAATTTTAAAATTTTTATCTAATTTTGTTATTTATCAAATTAGATAATGCCCTATTTGTTAAGTATCCAACTCAAAAAAAAAATATTAAATTTAAATTTAATTTTTGAATTTGGTATTGTAATGTAATATTTGATTTTGAAATTTAAATTCAACTTTAAAATTTGATCTAAATTGTATATTTAATCTAAAACAAAATTTAGTGTTTTTTTTGTTGAAATCAAAATGTTGAATTTGGACCAAAAATTTTATTTTGAATTTGTATTTTATAATTAAAAAAAAATTAATTTGATTCAAAATTAAGTTTCATATGTTCCCTTCAAGTTAAATTTGCCGTTTGGATGTAAATTGTGTTTCAATTATTGTTTTAGTTATTTAAAAAGTACATAATACTCGTTGTTGGATAAAAAGAATTATAGATTACCAAAATATTCTTGAAATGAATATCTGATGACGACGGGAATTTATGTCGATCTGAATAGCAAATCAATTTTAAAATTATATTATATTTCAATCACTTATTATAAAAGAATATTATTTTTTTCATCTTATATCCTATTTATTACAGAATGAAATGAATTTTACTATTCATATTAATATGATAAGTAAATAAAAAAAAATATTTTTAAATAAATAAAATATTATATATCATACATTCGATTTAGAATGTCCACATAGTATTACTTATTAAAAAAAATAATATATGGTCGAAATAGTGGTCCCCTAAGATTTTTACTATTCAACCAACCACCTAGTAAACCCTCGAGGGCCACTATAATCTCAACCGCATATTTTTTTATCCAACGGCTAAAAACTTGATAGCACCAATTACTTGGTACTATCGATAGTATTCTAACCTAATTATATATATATATATATATATATATATATATATATATATATATAGGAAAATGCTACTTGTACACCCCATTTGGGGGTGTACATCGCACACCCCACCCATCCAATGGGTGGGGTGTGGAGAGGGGTCACTTCACAATTTGTGAAGTGACCCCCCTACCCTTAGATGGGTGGGTGTAAGATGTACACCCCCTTTGGGGGTGTACATGTAGCGTTGCTCATATATATATATATATATATATACACTAGGATGGAATACTATTAATAGCATCAAGTTTTTGGTGCTATTAAATTTTTAATTGTTGAATTAAAAAATGTGTGATTGAAATAATACTGGGCCCCTTGGGTTTAATGGGTGGTTGAAAAATAGTAAAATTTAACGGATAAAAATAATCAAAGGAATTGATCTAAGAGTAGAAAACTTATAGCACAAAATATTTGATACTATTGATAGTATAATAGCCGGACTCTCTCACTATATATATATATATATATATATATATATATATATATATATATATATATATATATATATTCTCCACCCATCACATCAAGTGATGGATGAAATTCACCCCACCCTTGGATGGGTGGGATGTAAGATATACATCCCTTTTGGGGTGTATAGTTAGCTTTTTCCTATATATATATATATATATATATATTAAAAAGAAAAAGGTAAAGTGAAATGATGAGCTGTATTAACACCACGTGTTTTAATCTATGGTTTCACCATCACGATCGATCCTTAACTCGGCCAGCTAGACGAATTTGCTGAGTCAGAACCGCGGCTAAAAAGTGGCCCGGGTGATGGAACCTTTTCGGATGCTGACGTGGCGAAAACACAATTATCCAGTTTTTAACTTTTTTATTATTATTATTATTATTATTATTATTTATTTCGTGCATGACTTTTGTGATTAGACGTTTACTTTAGTAAAAAAAAATTAAAATCAAAATCAAATCGTCACTTAATTAGCTGTTGCATATATTAATGACGAGTCCTGACGATATTAATAAGAGAATATTCATTAATTAACCTGTAGTATTATATTCTGGTTAAAATATAATTGAAAGTTTATTTATCATATTTAAAAATATTTTTTTTTTATAATTTATATTCAATTTGGTTAGCTATACTTTTTATCCATTTTTTTTAAAAAAAAATAAAAAATAAAAACAGTTTCCTTACATTGAAAGCTTCTTTTTCACTGGTCTCTTTTAATCCTGCTTTAGCTTCCTTGCGATTGGCTAGTTCATGTTCTAGAGAATACTGAGCCACGGGAGTTTCTGGCACAATTTTCAACTAAGCTTATTTATAAAAAAAATAAAAATAAAACAGAAAATATATTATTTTTCTCTCCCAGAAAAAAAAAAAAAGAAAAAAAAGGAAAAAAAGAAGAAGAATTACTCAGTCAAAGCGGGAAACTACGGATGTGCTTCTCAAGCCGGATTAAGTTTCAAACTTTGATACTTAAGAATAAAAATAATCTTGCTGATGACTCTGTTCTATGTTTGACTAATTTTTTTTTAAAAAAAATTATATGTTTAAGTATGTGTTTTAGATCATGTTTGGAGGCTAGAGTAAGTTACTAGTATGACTTTAAGTAATTTTTTTTATTTGCTATTCATACTTTGATATATATAATAATAGATTTTACTTCCGAGTTGATTTATATTATTAAAAAAAATTAACTTGAACTCCAAATATTATTATCACTATATTACAACTTTTGAACTCTTGGGTTCATACAATTACAGCCGCCAACTAAGTTAACTCTAGAAATCTAAAAATTAAAAAATTAAAATTTTACGTTTTAAAAAGTATACTAGTCCGATGCTTATTTAGTTATAAATGTTTGAACCCACGGCTTGTTAATTAAATGTACAATTTTTTTGAGTAAATCAAAAGCAAAAGCATGTACCGAACAAGCAGGACTTTAGTGTCTTATCGATTTGATTTGTTTTTGTTTGTGATTAGGTTGGGAATTGGGAGAAGGATATTTATATTCTCCCTTCACTATTGTTGTGTATTTATTAAGTTCTGGGACGACGTTTTATACTTTTCCCTTTCGCAGCTTGATTTAGGCATTCAAGCTAGGTCGGGGTACCTCAATTAGGATCTTACTATTTAAAGTGTTTCTCCAAACTGTTTATTTTGTAATCAAATCAAGCTCTGATATATTTGTGGAATTGCGACTTGCGAGTACCTAACAAGCTAAAGAAAGGGTGAAGAGAATGAAGAATTAAACATGGCTACAAAAGTATCTGGGGAGTATCTCGATTACATTTCATTATATACAAGAAAGACACCACGAAACTGCATTAATCTAAAACCAGAACCTTTACAGCGTGCCCAAATGCACGGCACAACACACACCTTCGATGCATACTAAAATCATTAAGTGTATAAAAAGAATGTTCCTATTCTTCAAATCAATGAACTTTCTCGGCTAGTACAATCTTTGCTTCAAAAGTCTCCATGGTACAGCATGCCAAACCAAATAGCACAATAAACGATTACCATAGAGACCGAAAATACTCTACGTATCTGCATAAACTGTCTCAAAATCTCAAGGAGATATTAATTCGTCAGCTGAGGCATCACTTGATTTACGCCCTGGATTCTTGAATTTCTTGATGAATTCCGATGACCACACTTGCTGAATCATCCAAAGTTCGGCTTGAATGGTTGGATTGGTCACCCGAACCCTCCGAAATGGTGTATGTTTGAGGGTTTCTTAGTGCAGCAGACGCAGCATATTTTGTGTCAAATAAGTTGTTCAGCGGCAGGCGACAAATTGGACAGGTTGACTGTTTCTCCAACCAGACATCTATGCAGGCAAGATGGAAGTTATGATGGCATGCTGGCATTATGCGCAGCTCCTGTTTATCTTCGTACTCGCCTAAACATATCGAACACCTATCGATGCAAAATAACATTGGAGTTAACTACACGTTATTATAATATCACCAGTTGTAACTTTACCTTTCTTATTTCAGGTAGGGAATAACTGAAGCCGAACAAAAAGATATGCTACGCTCGTAACCAATGTGCAGATAAGTTATTGGTAGAATGCAGCAAATTGAGTGCTTATTAATATTTTAGATGCATTAGGTAAAACTCTAGACAATGACAAAACACAGTTCCTACTTTGTGAGAGTCCATAGTTCATGAAATCAACTCTGAGAAAACCTCTCGCGTGTTCCATCCGAGTTTGGCTATACATAGATACAACGATCGATCCAGATTCAATTTCATCTCTTGGAGAGCGATTATAGTTTAGTTCAATTCCCAAGTCTATGGAACCTTTGACATACTTTACTTGTACAAAATGGTCTTTCATAACTACAGGAAAAACTGTGTTTGTCTCGTTGATCGTTCAAATCTTTTTATCTGCTAGCACCCCTGCACTTGAAGGGTGGCTAATCAATTACTGAGAAAAAATGGGTTGGGTAAATTTTATTGCCTCTTGAGCACCAACTTTTCTGCACTATGAGGCAAGGTAGCTTATTGGTTAGTGCAAATGAACCAGACAATAGTTGTGCAGAATGCTGCAAGAAAATCACCTCTATAATTCAAAAACGGCCAAACTAAACCTGATTGTACTCGATAGTAATGTAGGATTTAGGCTGATAATGGATGTAAGTTTTGTGTTTTCCCAGTCTGCTACCACAAGTGTATTCTTTGTCCCACTAGAAACGACAGTCCGAAAAAAATGAGAAGCACTTAAATCAAAGTTGCAGTTTGTTCAACTTTAGGAAACAAAAAATAAACATGCAAATGGATTCTCTTAGAATACAGAACAAATAGTTATTTTTTGCGAATTTCAATAGGCGTATCACATGGCAGTATGTAAAAACATTTGCAATTTTAAAGCAGATATATAGATTGTATTTCCTAAAAAATTTGTTGCACTATGCAAGAGAAGAGGAAACATAACTGTAAAAGTAACTAGACAATATCGGAAAACACTTACTGGGCATCTTCTCTTGAATGAAAAGCATCGGATTTGTACTTCATAGTTGGAATTGCAGCAAGAACACCAGGTTCCAAGCCATTAAATGCGTGCTCTGTCTATGGACCAAAATTGAAAAACAAGGAGTTATAGATTAGTCCACACTCCACTTTGAATATAAATGTTACTAACTATATACCACATACTAAAAGGTGTTGGAACCACTTAATCATATATCACGGATGCATTAGATGGAATTACAACCAAAGAATTGAAATTTTAGTTGCTTATTAAAGGTTAAGTATGCCAATTTGATTTTTATTATGTACCTTTTCATCTTTTCCACTCAATAGTTCTTGCAGACCCATCAATCAAGATTCTATTAATGGAAGTCCGATAATCAGGATAAGTAAATTTGGGTTCCTTTTCTCACTGTTTACTAGTTTGTTTGGTCTTTGAAAACAGGGGCCTTTGCGAAGAGACAAACAATAAAGACTATGGAAGATTCTTTGAGTGAAGCCAAAGTTAAGATCATATCTGCTTTTATCTATCTTCTTTTTTCCTCCTCCTAACACCTATCTCTCGCTAAACCTTTCATTCCATTTTGAGATAGATTACAAACAATAATCTTCTTAGTTTCAAATTTCAAATCAATACATCGTATCTCTAGCCTAGCCTACCAATTGATGCTTACTACGGGATAGCAGAAATGATTTGTTGTAAACATTTCAGAAACTAATGAGAGAGAGACAACAGGGGTCAAACATAACCAGACTTTGGGATAAGAAGTCAAACCAAAAGGTTTAACTTGAGAACTAGGGACATATATATGGTTTACATTCTAGTGAATCATTTATCACAGCATATACTGAAGAAATGCAACTGGGAGCCGAAATATGTACACCGTTGAACTTATAAATATGCCACATCGGTCATTAAAATAATTATATTTTAGAATATTTGATCGCTTAGTAAATGATGTTGAAAAATTATAAAATTAGATTTTTAAATAGTTCTGATAATATAGATCATGTCTAACGGAGCCGATCGTCAAATTGTATGTCCCATTATTGAAAACAACTTACAAGCACGAAAATCTCTGTGCTTTCGAAAGCACAAGAGACGTACTCATATATATATATATAGAATTGAGCTCTTATGCTTTTAAAATCACCAAGTCATTGGTGCTTGTAAGTTTAGGTCCTTGGATGAAAAAATGTGCGGTTAGAATGATAGTGGGGCCCTAGGGTTTAGTAGGTAGTTGGTGGAATAACATGATCTAAGGGTTGGAATTAGTCAAAGAAATAAATCTAACGGTTAAAAACTTACAAGCACCAAGTGCTTGGTGCTTGTATATATAGATCGGCAATCGATTGATGCCTGGTGTCTCTATAGCAACTAAGCCATCGTGCTTCTACTAATAGCATACAAAAGCACTTCCTCAAACAACACTACACTCTATAGTTCAGACAAACAGGCCGCAAGTCTCATCCTGCTCCCCCAAACATCCCCAGCAACCCACAATCCATAATGTGCTTGTGCAGTATATTGCAGTTAAGGTGTTTGCAAAATTGCCCGAAAGAGTGAATACAAATTAGACGTTTCATTTTCACCTTCAATCGGGCATTTTCAGATAGAAGCGACCATTCAGAACACTATATCTAAAAGGGCAGGCATCTTTGCTAAATATAGATAATACCATTTACTGTGAAACAGCATAACAAAAGTGAATATGTAGGCCCCTGATATTGAAAGGCAATTTCTAATTCAGGAAGCCCTTTTCGCACATCATGAATAGTGGCAAAAGCCATAAAAAAAAAAACAAATCAAGGAATCAACACTCGTGATCGATCGATCGTTCGTCGGGGCAGAGTCTCGCTATCATTGACATCTCCATCGCCTATCCATTAACATCAATAACGTACTCGCAACAACCCAAAGCTAAATTCGAGGGCAAATTGAGAAACAAGAGGGGATTCTCACAGGGTGATCTGGATCGGATCGGAACTCGATGTCGAAATCGTAGGGCGCGGCGGCGGGGGAGTCGGCGGAGCGTATCCGGCCGCAGATGAGGCGGGCGCAGACGAAGACAATGAAGGTGGCGCTCATCCCGAACCCGATCACCGTCGTCACCAGGTTCAATCCCGATCCCAGCATTTGATCCCTTCCTCCTTCCTCCTCCTCCCCTCCTCCACCGTAACCCTAACCCTAACCCTAATCCCGCCACTCTCCTCCTCCTCTTAGCAAAAGGACTCAACGCCACCGCCGTGATCGCCGCCACCGCAGCCACCTCCGCCGCCGCCGCCCCCCAGGGTTTGGGTAATGGATCGGTAAATAGCCATGGGAGATGGGGATGGGGAGGAGGAGGGGGAGGGGATTTGGGTATTGCTTTGGGAGATGGCAAGGAATGGTATGATGTTATGAGAGTGAGAGAATTGAAGAGTCGTGCTTGGAATCGGAAGCTCCACAGCGACCTCTTTCTCTCTCTCATTATAGCGGGTGGGGCCCGCAAAGGGGTAGGCGGCGTGAGGGGATTTATGGAAGGAAAATACTTCTTATGCACTCAAAAGAGACCCTTTTTTTTCTTTTTTTTTTCTTTTCTTTTTCTTTTTTTTTTTACGAAAAAATTAAGTAACAACTCCCTTGACCATGATTTTTTTAAAATTTTTTATCTAATTATAATTATAGATGTAAATATTTCAATAGTATTTCTTTTATACTTTTGACAGATAAATATTATTTTAATTTTAATTTTAAATTTTTTTAATTAAATGCACCCTCTAGTCTATTTTACTAAAACTTTATTTTTACTCGCATTATAATAATATAATATTTTAGTCATTATCTACCATATTAATAATAAAATATTATTTTTTGATCATTTTAGTTAGATTTAAAAATTTAACTGTAAAAATTAAAACAGATTAAAATTATAAAATTACAATAAATTAAAGATTAAGGCCTCAAATATCATGTCCCTCTAGGAGGATCAGAATGTTCTAGTATTAAATGATCTTAGCCTATATTAATTAAACATTGTATCAAATTAATTAATAATTTTATCAAAATTAATTTAATTATCTGGCAATAGATATTCAAGTAAACAAAATTGAAAGGAAAAGAGTTAAAATCGAAGGGATTTTTTAAAAAATAGCCTATCGTGAGAGGGCCTTTATATATCTTAACCTTGTCATTTGGTTTCTCCATGAATAGGTTATCCTTCTAGTAGTATCTTTTGTTGAGTCATGAAAGAGAAAAGAAGAGATTCCACGCTTATTAGGATATTATCAGTAATAGAAAAAAAACAAGCAATAATAATAATAATAATAATAAAAGTAATTTGAAATTAGTGGGCGAGATTTTGTTGGTTACGACTAAAAATGCAAATGGATAAAAAATGATGGAGCTTTGTGCTGATTCTTTTCAAATGAGACGGTAAGGGAGAGCAATAAATAAAAAAAAATATATATTTACTTCCAATTTGCCACGACTCCTTAAGAAATGGAGCGAGGGGAGGTAAAATTTTTTTTATTATTATTTGTTCTGATTCGTTGAATGTTAGTAAAAAATTTACTCATTTCATATTCGACAGATTTCGCTCGAATGAATACGTTTGGGATCCCTTCCTTCACCAATCCGTCACGTCCCGTTTACATTTCTATCTGGGATGGTAATTAGAGAAAGTACCTATTTAA
Source organism: Tillandsia leiboldiana (assembly GCA_029204045.2). Classification (NCBI taxonomy): domain Eukaryota; kingdom Viridiplantae; phylum Streptophyta; class Magnoliopsida; order Poales; family Bromeliaceae; genus Tillandsia; species Tillandsia leiboldiana. The sequence continues at coordinate 20,231,569 of CM055078.1, forward strand.
AATTTTATTTAATTGTATAAAATAATTTATAAAATGTGAGTTTGAAAAGAAAAATACAATTTTAAGCTGAAAATTGTTATTTGTTCATTTCACATTAGTTCAAATGGAGTTAAGAACTTACTTTACCTGATGGGGTCTTAAAAAATACAAATTGTGGTAGGCCAATTTGTTGAAATTAGCGAAATGAATTGAGTCATTAGTTGGAGTGTGGAGAATAGTAATTGGGCCGAGGATCATCTCCAACAAAATCCAACAAAGTAGTAAACTGGTCCAATGGAACCCAACGTACCAGCCAAATCATTTTACATAATTTTAATTGTTTACTCGCGTACTAATCCTGTCGAACTAAAGCCCAATTAAAGCAATTAATGCTTGGGCTGAATATTTGATGGTCATTTGATATCGGGGGAAAATAAAATTAAGATGAATATATATATATATATATATATATATATATATATATATATGGAAAATGCTATGTGTACACCCCTTTCGGGGTGTACATCATACACCCCACCCATCTAAGGGTGGGGGTGTGATGATGGGTCACTCGATGTGACCCGTAAAAAATATCGGCACCATTAAAATGGTGAAGGTGTATGATGTACACCCCTTCGGGGTGTACATGTAGCATTGCTATATATATATATATATATATATATATATATATATATATATATATATATATATATATATATATATATATATATATATATATATATATTTGCTCTACTGTGGAATCATAATAAAATATTTGTAACTGGCAATGTTAAGAGAATTTTTTTCATCGTTGATCGTCGCGGTTACAACTTTTATTGCTATTCTTTTTTCATTTTGTTATTTGAGAGTGCACTGGGTACAATTCCCAGTGTGGGTAGATAGATAGTTTGAGTTTTTATATTTTTATATTATATATTTTTTTGTTTCATTTTAGGTTAGAAAAATGTAGATTCGGTTTAACTTTTTTTTTTCCTTACATCAACTTTTACAAGTGAGCAACTGAGACAGTTGCGCTCCTTATCATAGTTCTTTTTTTTTTTTTTTTTTGAGATAAAAATAGTACGGTACACGCTTTCATTCAGTAGGGAAGTGAATTGAGCAATAAGATTGAGACAACTCGGTCTCGAAAAAAAAAAAAAGAAGAAGAAGGAGAGGTTACAGTGGAGGATCGCGCCCACCAGGCAGTCCTTCGATCAACCCCCAGTCCGAAATCAAATTTTTAACCCAGCAGACAACGAACAGGGGATTAGTACTAGAGTGTTGAAAAATCACTTTGTTCCTGACAGCCCAAATCACCCACCAAATGCCTGGCCAATAAGGTTCCTTTTAAGTGAGCTGGACCCATTACTAGTCGACCTTAATTCCCAAATCCGTCTGACGTTGCTGTCGGATTCCACGGCGTCCAAACCCGGTAAAGCCATCCACGACACGAATCGCGTGAAAATACAATTCAAAAAAAAAGTGGTTCACTGATTAGGGCTCCGTACCACACAGTACGCACAAAATGTTCCCCGTCCATCCCCTTTTTACTAGGTTGTCAGCCGTGAGAAGTCGCTTCTTGAGGACCAGCCAAACAACAATCTGAACTTTAGTCGGTAGGCATAAATTCCAAATAATAGTGTTGCACGTGTCCCTTAGGCCCCCATCCCTGAGCATCGAGTAAGTAGATTTTACGGTAAAACCTCCTTTTGTGCCCCAGCGCTAGATCGCTCTGTCAATCCCATGTCCGACCGTAACACCCTCCAGTAAGGCATTGAATTCGAGTATGCGATCAGTGCCGGTTACCAGACTCGGCCCGCAGCCTCTCAAAATCTTTCTCCAGTCCCAACCGTTACTACCGAAACAGTCACAGATTCGCACCTTTTTATTCACTACAACATCAAAAATGTCTAGGAAGAGGGAGTGAAGAGTCATCTCTCCACACCATCTGTCCCTCCAGAGGTGTATGAGACTTCCATTGTCCAGCTCATAGGAGATCCCCTATTTAAAAATCTCCTTGGTGCTAAGAACGTTCGACAACCATTGCGAGGCTGGCCTGAAAGATCGTCCTTCCCACAAAGGTCTTCTTCTGGAGTAGTAAAGCGATCTAATAAGTTTACTCCACTGCAGCCCAGGGGCCGTGAATAGTCGCCACCACCATTTAGTAAGCAGTGCGTTGTTCATCGTAGCCAGGTCCAGAATGCCTAGTCCGCCTTCATCCCTGCTTCTACACACGCTTATCCACGCAATAAGGCATTCCCTCCCAGATTCTTTTGAACCTCCAGCCCAGAAAAAATTCATTCTAAAAGCCTTGATTCGCTTGATAACCCATTTCGGTGCCTTGAGCACCGAAAGGATGTAAATGGGAAGGTTGGTAAGAACAACGTTGACCAGCGTAAGCCTACCACCCCTAGACAGAAGCTTGGCCTGGCAACCATCAATCCTTCTTTGAACTCTGTCAATGGCTCCACGCCAGTCGTCCTTTATCAGGGACCTATCTGACAACGGTAGACCAAGGTATTTTGTTGGCAGGGGGCTAACTTTACATCCCAGGATGCACGCGAGCTTGGCTGCCTTGCCCTCAATCCTGCCTGTATAGTAGAGCTCCGATTTCGCCATATTAACGCTAAGACCGGAGGCCCATTCAAACAAAAGCCACAAGAATTTGAGATTCCTCAAATACTTATTCCTAGCGGCACAGAAGAAAAAAGTATCATCCGCATACTGAATGAGAGAGATTTTGCAATCCTCAGTTGGCCCGATCTCCTGAAAGAGATTATTTCGCACCGCCGAGTCCGTCATTCGTGCTAGGCACTCAACCACCATCAGGAAGAGATAAGGGGAGAGCGGGTCCCCCTGCCTAACCCCCCTCTTACTTTTAAACCACTTCGTTAGCTCCCCGTTGACTAGTGCTGCTATTTTAGCATTCTCCACACACTGCTGAATCCACCTGCACCATCTTTCGCCAAAACCCCACCAGATCATAATCCTGCGGAGAAATGCTCAGTTCAGTTTGTCGAACGCTTTTTCAAAGTCGACTTTGACCCCCACACCCTCCTTCTTGGATCTGTTGCTCCATCCTAAAAGCTCACAGGCTATCGCGAACGCGTCGGAGATAATTCTTCCTTTCAAAAATGCAGATTGGGTGTGGGAAATAAGGTTATGCAGAATCGGCGTTAGTCTGTTGGCCAAGACTTTTGAAATTATTTTCTGTATCCCGTTCAGAAGGCTAATCGGTCGGAAGTCGTTAGCTTTCACGGCACCATCCTTTTTGGGTATCAAGCACAAGTAGGTATAATCAAAGGGTCCAGAGAAGTAGTTACCCTCGTGTAGCTCCTGAAAAATCCTCCAGATATCATCCTTCACTGTTTCCCAAAAAGTTTGGTAGAAACTCAGTGGGAAACTGTCAGGTCCAAGTGCTTTGTCTTTACCGAGCTGGAAAGTCGCTCCCCTAATCTCCTCCAAAGTGAAAGGTGTAGTTAAAATCTGACGGTCTGTCGCAGAGATGCGCCGTGTCGTAAAAAGATCGCTCCAGTTGCCCGAGTTGACTGGCCTAGTGTCTGAGGGGGCAAAGAGCTTCTTAAATTTGCGGTAGAAGTAAGCTCTCTTATCCTCTTCCCGGTTGAAGGAATGACCATCATCTTCGATCATTTCAATCTCGTTGGACCTTCGCCTCTCATTTGCAAACGCATGAAAGAATTTAGTGTTGCTATCGCCCTCATTGAGCCAACGTTGCTTAGCTCGGGTTTTCCAGAGAAGTTCCTCGTCGTTCAGCACCCTACTAAGTTTGGCTCTCGGCTCATCCCTTTTGCTTGAGAGGTCTGGCGTAAGCTCCTGAGACTCCTCCAAAATGTCCAACAAGTGAATCTATTTCGAGAGGCTCAACTTAGCTGCCCTAATACTATAGAAGTGTGAAGCGCACCGCCGTTTGATCATGTTGCGGCAGTGTCTCAACTTAGCCATGAACGTTAGGACCCCGGAGCTTTTAATGTGGACCTTTTTCCACCAGACAGGGATGTTAGAGGTAAGGTCCTCGCACCTAAGCCACACCTTCTCAAATCTAAAAATCTTGCTCTTGCCCGACGACATACCGCACGTAGAAAGTAGGGTCGGGCAGTGGTCCGACGTTACTCTAGGTAAAGCCTCAACCTCCGTCAAAGGAAAAGTTGAGTCCCAATCGGTCGAAATAAGGAAGCGGTCAAGCCTCGCCAAGGTAGGTGAATGCTGCATATTCGACCAGGTAAATCTCTGATTCTTCATAGGCAGATCGATAAGTGCTAGATCACGGATCAAAGGTTAAACATGGAGGATGCTCTATCACTCCACCTTCTTCCAACACGTTCGTTTTGAGATCTAGTAAAGTTGAAGTCCCCACAAACTACCCAATGATCCCCGCAAAATTCTTTCAGTTGAGACATCTCCGTACAGAAAGATTCTTTGCCATCCCAAGAAGGAGGGCTATAGACATTAGAGATGAAAAAATGAACCCCACTGGTGATGTGGCGAAGGTTAATAGTGAGCGAGAAGTTGCGAATCAAGACCTCGTTGCACACAAACACTTTGGAGTTCCAGCACGTGATCAAACCACCGGAAGCCCCTACAGCCTCAACAAAGTGACATTTATCCAGGTAAGACCCCGCAAAACTCCTAAGAAAAGAACGAGAAACAATCTGGATCTTTGTTTCTTGAAGACAAACCACGACGTTATGGAGGTTCGAGATTACAAAACGAACAGCATTGCGCTTGGAAATGCTGTTGAGACCCCTGACGTTCCAACTGCAGATGTTAAACATAGAGAAGAAAAAGACACCCTAACCCAAAATGCCCCCTAAAGGAACACATCCCAAACAGTCCAACCAGTCCAAACACGGACCCCACTCCCTAACAGGGCAAGCCTAGGGAAGGCTGTAACGAACTCCTTAAAGGAATTCGCCTCGGCGTCTCCAAGACGCACCCCGCAAAGCACACTCTTATCCAAGATTTTCTTCTTACTGTACCGGGTCATCTTACGGTTCCCACGTGACCGCATACCCATTTCAGTTCCTCCAGAATCACGAAGGCGCGTTTTCCTAGCGACGGCCTTTTCAAAGACGGTCGTAACGTCCGAGTTAGCAAGCCGACGACTGCAGCGAGCGAAAGGTGCGCTAGCCACCGGAACCTCCAGCTCTGCCGAAGCAATAAGGAACGAGTGGTCCTCTCCCTCGTCCGTCGTTGCACCCCGCACCACAGCCCGCGAAGCAAATAAAGACCTGGTACCCTGTAGGCCCGCACCACCATGGAGGTCCAGGTGCCACGACCTAGGCCCCCAACCCACCTCCAGCTGGCAGGCCCCGACCCTGCAGGTCCAACCCACCGAGAAACCAAGGCCCCACAAGAACCCCCAAACACCTCCACGCACCCTAAGGCTGCGTTTGGAATCGGGATAGGCTGGAATTGGCTATACCGGGGATAAGGATAAAGTACGGAACTAGAGCTTAAACTCGTTTGGGATGGTTCCAGGGATAAGAGAATTTGTGTTTGGTTTAATAATGAGGAATAGGAGGGATAAAGAGGATAAGATGGGTAAATTACCTTTTTGCCCCCAAGAGTTATTATGTGATAAAAGTTGTTAAAAATTGATTAGTTCGTTTTAATTAATGAATTAATAGTTTAAAAAAATAAAAGTAAAATTATAATCGTAATTAAAATATATTATTTAAAAATAATACATTTAATTTAATATTTAATTTTTTCAACTTAAAATTTAAATTTTAAATATAAAATTTCAACATTTTAATTTGAAGATTTACATTTTTATAATATTAATTTTAAATAATTAATTTTTAACAAAAATTTTTTAAAATTTCGCAAAATTTGTATATTTGCTAAATATTTGTAAATTTTCGCCCACGAGCTTTATCATGTCATTAAAATATTGTAAACTCGTTTTTCTCGTTTTAATTAATGGATTAATAGTTTTAAAAAATATAAGTAAAATTATAATCGTAATTAAAATATATTATTTAAAAATAATACATTTAATTTAATAAATAATTTTTTCAACTTAAATTTTAAATTTAAAAAATAAAATTTCAACATTTTTTCAAATTAAAATTAATGGATTAATGGTTTAAAAAAATGTGATAAAAGTTGTTAAAATCTAATTATTTCGTTTTAATTAATGGATTAATGGTTTAAAAAAATAGAAATAAAATTATAATCATAATTAAATTATATTATTTAAAAATAATATTTAATTTAATATTTTATTTTTTCAAATTAAAATTAAAATTTAAAATATAAAATTTCAACATTTTAATTTTAAGATTTAAAATTTTATAATATTTATTTTAAATAATAAATTTTATAATATTTATTTTAAATAATAAATTTAAAATTTTATAATATTAATTTGTGATGATGAGAGTGTATTGGGAAGAGAGAAAGGAGGTGGGATGAAGGAAAAGAGAGAGAGGAGAGAGGGATTTGTGATGATGAGAGTGTATTGGGAAGAGAGAAAGGAGGGAAGAGGAGAGAGAGTGAGGAGAGAGTTTTTATTAAAATAATATGTTGGGATGAGATAAAGTAGATAAGAAGGGTAATATGGTAAAAATTTTTATAGTAAAATAATAGGATGAGATTTGTTATACCAGCTATTCTTCTTGTTCTGGGTTAAACAATACCAAACCGTTCCAGATGCGTTTGGGAGAATAAGGGAGATATCCCCGCTATTTCCGGTTCCGTTCCAAAAAGAAACGGGGCCTAAGCATCACACCCAAGACATTAAATGCTAATAAGTCAACCTCTGGGGGCAACACTTTCTTTCAAACCATTAATTGGAGAGGCCTTGGGAGCTACACCCCCAAGCTCTCCAAAGAAGCCAAACTGCCATTAAAGCAAGAGGTCGCTATGTCCAACATCAAGCCCGAACCGGTGCAAACGCGCTGCCCGGAGCACTACCCGCCGCTGGCGCCCGAAGGCACGTTGCCTGAAACACACACCCGTTGGGCGCGCGGATCCACATGTTGGGCGCGTGGAACCACCACGCCCACCCGCTTCCAGCAATGCTTGGGCGCCGCGCCGGAGCTCCTCCAAACACCACTCCCCCGGCCGGTGAGGGCACCACCCCCGGCGGCCGCCCAGATACCCCGGCGCTGCGCACCAGCCCATCGCCCGCTCCCGCCCGGCGTCCGCTTACACCAAAGCGGCGGCGACCGTCCAACAAGAGCCGTCGGAGCAGAAACATCGCCGATGCGCCCCCCGATGACCGCGGGCGTCGATCGCCGGTTGGCGGAGAGTTCCGAGCGTTGATCCTGCACCGAACCATCCGCGCCATCCGGGCACTCGTCATTATCATAGTTCTTCGATCCGAACACTCCTTGTTTTAAGTTCGAATTTAGGGAGCACTTGAGTCATTTTCATAGTTTTATTATAATGATAAAACTAAATCTCAATAACTTGGAAAATTAAAGTAAACAACAACTTTAGTGACATAATTTAAATGCACTAGATAATCAAAACATACTTTCGTGACTCAGCTCTAAAGCGAATAGGTGTTATATATTTTTTTAAAAAAAATAAAATAAATCAAAATAGAGTACTAGATTCACTATAGTGACTATAATATAAATTTCTAAAGTTGGATCATCTCCCAACCACAAAACCAAATAAATATTTGCAAGAGTTCGAATTTGTAACTAATTCTGGAGGTAACCAATCAAGCATAAATCGTCGTTATCTTTATGCATGAAGGCGGTGATTGAAATATATGTTAAAGTGCAAGAAAAATTGTTTGCTAAATTTTTTAAATAACAAATTAAGTATGCTAATTTGAAATAAGATGAGCAAATATTAGTGTTTCAATCGAAAGAAGAATAAAATTAAGACGTATTTTCAAAATGAACTGAGTCGAGAGAGAGTCCCTCTTTATTCTTGCGATATGGCTGAACAAAATAGCCGTGAGGTATAATTTTTTTATATCTCTCAATTCAATATTTTCAAAAGATATTATCAATTTTGATCTAATTTTATGTAAACTTATCTATTATCCAGCGTTGCGGTGACGACCAAGCACTTTCTGTCACACTTTGCTAGCGGGGCGGGTTTAGTCTAAGCCAAACAGAGCCAAAAAGAACATGCTAATCTAAGGCTTAAGTGTAAGTATTCGGGCCTAAACCAAACTTGAGACGTAGTCCGATCCGATTATACTTGACTCGAACGTTGACTCAAACGTTGACCAGTATGAACTGTTGACTGAGTCGTGATAGGTCCACGCGTCGACTTCACCATAACGAAATGTATCCATCGATCGAACTCATTTTTCCCGCATTTATAACGCGCAGGGTCCTCTTCGTCTCGTTCGAGCGATGTCTCGAATCATCTCCTTGAATCCCAGTAAACCCTACCTCAAGTAAATCCCCAATCTCCACTTCCTTTTTTTTGTTTGTGTGTGTGTTTTTTTTTTTCGTTTTCGCTCGCAAATCGATCGATTGCTTCGTTCTCTAAACCCTAATGGTTAACTAGTGCGATCTCCTTATATTTCCGTAGATTTTCTCTCAATTTTTTTCATAATTTTTCTTATCTTTTTTGGTATTATTGGAAACATCTCATATTTTTTGCTTTAAAATTGTAAATAAGATGTGATACGAGTAGGGATTTTCTTTTGGAATTGTAAAGCCCTGAGATTTTGATGAAAGAGCACAAAAAGAAACAGAGGCATCGTATTCATATTTTCTATTTTAGCTTCATTATTAGTTTTAATGAGATGGTCATATTTTACATGCAACATTTTAGTGCAAAAACGAACTGTAAACGAACAAAAACAGAAAAGTTCATTTAAAATAGTCGGTATGAGGTAGGAAATGAGACTTTCGGGCAGCAACAAACTAAACTTAATTTTGTTCAGTATCTGTGGAGTCCCATTAATAATCATAGATGAGTTTAGATCTTTTTGTAGGTAGTACGCACACTCAGTGAATGAAGCATTTCGACTTCTGATTGAAGTAGTTTAAGCCAATTCTCTTAGCTAGAGTTCGTGCTATAATATGTGATCCGGTGATATTGGTCGTTAATATTTCGGTGTCATTCGTTAATATTGGTTGTTACTAGTTACTGCAATCATAAAATTGTTGAAGTTGATGACTTGTTCAAATTGCTGCATGTTACTATGCCAGTACGGTTAGTTATTCTTTTTATTCTCCTCTGAGCTCATTCTTTTGATAAGAAATTAATGTAGGAAAAAAGCTTTAGAGTAGTGCAAGTTTGAATACCTTCTTCTATTCCCTCAATTTTATAATTTAAACTCTTATGTGTCAAGTGATCTCTTTGGTTTCTCTGCTATTTAACTGGGATTAAGTCTTGATGTTCAAGATGTTGTTGTGAAAAATACTCGAGTTATTCTCCTTTCCACATAACAGTATCAGCTACCTTATAAAACCTAGAGGAACTTTCCTGCAGTTGTCTCAAAGTTCACCAAAGAAAGCGTACTTGGCTTAATCAGTTGATTCCGCTGTACAAATACTGATTATGGACAAACAGTATCTCTTAATTGTTTAACTCGTCATTAATAGTTACCGGTATTTTAATGATCCGCTCGTCTCAAAGGACAAGGATGCTGCACAGTTTAATCTAGTCTCACTCATACTGGTAAAGGCAAGGTGATTGATCATTAGGAGTATCAGATAGATACTTCTTTTCTAATTATGGCATATTTTTAACAGTATAGTGCATTGTCATGGTGACAACTGTAGTTATCATAGTATACCATACTTTAAGGTAGCGTTTGGATCGGGGATTAGAAAAAATTTGTTATACCGGGGATAGGTACAGATTCCGGTATTAGCAGGAATTGGTGTAAATTTGCGTTTGGTTCGTTTTATGAGTTATACCGGAATTAAAGTAAATTGTGTTTGGTAAATTATATAGGAATAAGGAGAATAGGAAGAATTGGTAAAAATTGTGTTTGGTTGAGTATAGAGGAATAAGAAGAATTGATAAGTGATAAATTTGTGTATTGACTATTTTGCCCTTTATGATATATTATATAAATAAAATATTTTATTATATTAATCAACCTAATAATAAATTTAAAATATTATTTAAATTTGTAAAAAATATTTTAAAATCTATAATAAATAAAAAAAAATACTAAAAAATTATAAAAAATTACATATTAAAATATTTAAAATGTTTGATTGTGGAAAAATGGTGGAAAAATGGTCTCCATTCTCTGTAGATGGTGGAAAAATGGGCTCAAAATTTGAGCCAATTCCTCGCATTTCGCCATTTCCAAACCCCTCTCCCACGAACCCAAAAAAAAAAAAATTAAAAAAAAAAAAAAGAGTTCGCGAGAGCACTCGAAAAGTCGAAATGTAGAGAGAGAGAGAGAGAGAGAGAGAGATAGAGAGAGAGAGAGGGGCTTATGTTAAAAAAGTTTCATTTTGAAGTGGGTCTTATTAATAGAGTACTATGTGGGATAATATCCTATTTATCTCTCAATACTATTTATATATTTTTTATTTTAAATATATTTTTTATATATTTTTATTTTTATTATTTAAAAATATATTTGCTCTTAACATCTTTTTAAATTATCTCACATTAAATTCAAAAATTAAAAATATTTAAACTATCTATTTTATTTTTAACTTGAGGGCAAATAAAAAAACTGACAAGGATAGAAACTTTAAAATAAAAATTTAAATAATAATTTTACAGAAATAGTCAGTATTAAAAGAATCTTCTTTAAAATTACTCATAAATGGTGAAATAGTGAGTAAAAAATTTGAAAAAAATTCAAGCAGTAATAATAACTATCTGGATGTTAAATAACAGTAAAACAGAATGTCATGACTAGATATCAAGTAAATAACGAATCAAACAAATGTGTGAAATAATGACGTTACAGTAATAAAAATTCCCCCAATTATTGGACAAACATAATATTTAGCAGATTAAATCACATAAAATTCAGTCCATTATGAATAAAGATCAGAAAATAATAAGTCATTTACAATCCCATTGAATGCCGCATAATTCAGTTCAATACACATCAGAAAAGTCCTTTACATACAAGAATTCATACATAAATTTACAAACACATTGTAATCATACAATCAAATATATTACACATTTCTTACATTGCAATCAAATATATAACTAACTGCGATTATTCCATAACTCGTCTGTTATAATTGTGCGCACCGCGTCGCCTCTTTGTGACTCTGTAGTACCAACACTATGAACCGTTTCCTCGACATCTAATTCTACATTTGTTTCTTCCTCCATCACATCGTTAAATATGGCATCCGCACCAGAGTGTCGTCGAATAAAATTATGTAAAACACAACATGCCATCGCAATCTGGCATTGGACTTTATATGGAAAGGGTGTTGCAACAGTCAAGATCTTGAACCGTTTTTTTAAAATACCGAATGTTTTCTCCACCACATTTTATGGCGATGAAATGCAACAACATTGGAACACAGTCCTCACAGGCAAATCTACCAAATAGGCAATAACATGAGAACCAGCACATATTATGGCAATGACATGCACACATTATGCCATCAACATTAAAACATGAAGAATCAAAGCACTGAATAAGGCACTCTGATAGGGGGCATACCTTTGTGATAAAGAATCACAACCTGTTAAGAAGCAAGAGGGGCCGCAGAGGGGGTGGCGACGCGGCGAGGGGACGCAGCGGAGAGGTTGCCGCAGAGGGGCCGCGGCGCGGTGAGGTGCCGCAGAGGGACGCGGTGCGGATAGGGGCCGCAGAGGGGCCGCAGAGGGGCGCGGAGAGGGGCGCAGAGGGGCGTAGAGGGGCCGCAGAGGGGCGCAGAGGGGCGTAGAGGGGCGCGGAGAGGGGCGCTGAGGTGTCGCAGAGGGGCGCAGAGGGGTCGCAGAGGGGCGCGGAGAGGGGCGCAGAGGGGCGCGGAGAGGGGCGCAGAGGGGTCGCCGCGGGGCGCGGAGAGGGGTCGCAGAGGGGCGCGGAGAGGGGCGCAGAGGGGTCGCAGCGGGGTCGCAGAGGGATCGCAGAGGGGCCGCAGAGGGGCCGCGGCGCGGTGAGGTGCCGCAGAGGGTCGCGGTGCGGATAGGGGCCGCAGAGGGGCCGCAGAGGGGCGCGGAGAGGGCCGCAGAGGGGCGTAGAGGGGCGCGGAGAGGGGCGCTGAGGTGTCGCAGAGGGGTCGCAGAGGGGCGCGGAGAGGGGCGCAGAGGGGCGCTGAGGTGTCGCAGAGGGGCGCAGAGGGGCGTAGAGGGGCGCGGAGAGGGGCGCTGAGGGGTCGCAGAGGGGCTCGGAGAGGGGCGCAGAGGGGCGTAGAGGGGCGCGGAGAGGGGTGCTGAGGGGTCGCAGAGGGGCGCAGAGGGGCGCAGAGGGGTCGCCGCGGGGCGCGGAGAGGGGTCGCAGAGGGGCGTAGAGGGGCGTAGAGGGGCGCGGAGAGGGGCGCTGAGGGGTCGCAGAGGGGCGCAGAGGGGCGCGGAGAGGGGCGCAGAGGGGTCGCAGCGGGGTCGCAGAGGGGTCGCAGCGGGGCGCGGAGAGGTGCGCAGAGGGGCGCGGAGAGGGGCGCAGAGGGGCCGCAGAGGGGCGTGGAGAGGTGCGCAGAGGGGCGTGGCGCGGAGAAGGAGATCGGAGAAGGAGATCGGAGAAGAAGGAGATCGGGGAAGGAGATCGGAGAAGAAGGAGATCGGAGAGTATAGTGGGTATGGGGAGAAGAAGGAGATCGGAGATAAAGCAAGGATGGGGAGAAGAAGACAGCAGCTCTCCTCGAACCCCGCGCCACATTGGGTGGAATCCGAATTCCACCCATTTCCTGGAATTCGGATTCCACCGTCCATACCCACTATCCCGGGTTGGGTGGAATCCGGGTTCTAATCAACTCCATCCCCGTTTGGGTATGGATAGGGGGATAAGGGGGGTATTCCGCCCTTATCCCCCTATCCAAACACAGCCTAAATCCAACAAATGGCTGGACCACTTTACAGCTTGTCTCCATTTTTTAGTGGTCCAAAAAATAAGTGGTCCGCTCCCACTTCCAACTTAAGTTGCCGTTTCTCAACTGTCTAATCCTGGACCACTAATATTGCCCATTGTTCTTAAATCATTTTCAATTATTTAATATTTTGTTGCCAATATGTGACACCCCACTTCCCAGGGGGTCACCCATTCTAGAACTACTCTAGCTCTAGCACGCTTAACTCTCATAACCTTTTGGATCTTGCTACCATCCAAAATGCTATAACCGGGTTACTAACTACAAGAAAATCTCCCCTGAAAACAACGAACCCACCCGTCACCAACACGGACCACTTCCACCCGTCACCAACACGGGCCGCGAGCTCGGGGCATAACCACCATCCCGAATTGCCCGCTCCGACTGTCCGTCCTACCTAGGCGACGGTCAAGACTAAAGCTAGGTTTCAGCTCTAAGACCTACCACAAGGTCTACCCCACCGAAAAAAACTGCATACAGGGCATCCTAGCCGAAAGTGACCAATGCCAGAGCTCCAAGTAGTCAACAGATCCCGTCGACCCACATTCGCCCCAAACAAACCCAGAGCCATACTCAAGAATTACCCCCAAGACTAAACGGTCACCCTCCCAAACAGGAGAACTTTGAGCCCCAGGTCCGCTCAACAATGACCTCCAGGTACAGGAGACTACCCATCCGAAGCCTAAAGGGTCGGAAAAAGACATGCAACGAAAACAGCGAGAAAAACCTTGTCAAGAGTTGCCGAGGTTTACTAAGCGCACTCGAGGGATCACGCGCCAACCCACCAGTAAGACAACCTAACCGACCCTCTTGTGCAGAACACAGGAACCCAACCCAGAGCTACACCACCACAACCCCCTTAAAAGGGCTAACTGGCACCACCCAGCGTCAAAAAGCTAAACCCCCAATAAAAAGTCGCCACTTACGCACACTTGTGCGAAGCGAGACACGGCCTCTCTAACCGAAATCGAGCCCAAACGAACAAGATTTACTAGCCCCGGTGGTCTCCCTTTCTAACCCAAAGGAGCACCCTGAGACCCCATCACGACGATTTCTACAACCATCGCAGTGACTACAGTAAAAGGCCGAACTATGGGTAACAACCATAGGGGAAGGATCCTCATTCCCACCCATACCTTGCCCATGGTGCAAAAAGAATCGGCCGACTATCTGCTGTAACCTAAAACCAGAAGACCTAAAAGGTATAAACTTAGACAAGAGGCTACCCGGTTGCCCACGGCCGACAACCCAGCTGACACCCTAACAAACACCAGCGGATTACATTGCCACCAGTCATCGTTGCTACCGACGACCAGGACGTCGGCAGAGAAAGGGGTTCGGAAAACAAAAGCCGACGCAACGATCTGCTGTGTTAACAGTCGCACCAAGTGCATGAACACCGTCAGCAGTCCCTCCGCGTCCTGTGCCGGTTGCTTAATCCATTGATTCCCAGCAACCTCCACGAACCCGGTGGTAGCCGGCCTCGACCCCAACCTCCAAAACAACCCGAGCTAAACCGAGAAACAATACTTAACAATCCCGCACTCTCGCATCTCTACGCACCTATACCCTGATCATTTCATTGGTTAGTAGCCAGTGGTAATGTACTTTTGTGGATGTTGGACATCGACTACTGTGGTTAAAGCTTTGTCTCTGATACCATCTTAATCTGTCACGCCCCGGGGGTTTAAACAAGCGGAAGGCAACCACCAAAAGTTCGTAATATTGCATATATATATATATTTTTGAAAGTCCTTTCTCTCGGTGCAAGCCCAGACCCGCCGCATATACCGATTCACCCCGCAAACGGGCGGAGTCTCCTCTGTATATGCACGGCATCACGATTACAACAGTCATTTAACCACATCAGTCTACAAGCATTACCACACGAGATTATCTTGCATCAAGAAAATTTAACGAGGCCGATTGATCTTTTGAAAGGATAAATCCACGAGGTTTTAAAAACGGTGCCCACACGACACCCATGTTTTTCAAAACCGTTTTCGAAATTCATAAATCCATAGAGTTTTAAAAACAATGGCCACACAACACCTATGTTTTTCAAAACCGTTTCGAAATCCTGAAATCCTTAACCTCTTGGATCTTGCTACCATCCAAAATGCTATAGCCGGGTTAAGATATTTAGTCCTATTATATCATTTATATATAGGACTAATCCAAATTCCGGGGGTGTCACACAATATCAGTTAAGATTACATTGATGGTTGTCAAAGGTATCAGATTTGTTTAACCTCTTTTTTGTTGTGTTGGGTAAACTTAATATACTATCGCATTAACTTGCTAAGTTGTCAGCACTCAGCAACTGCAGTTCTTATAATACCTCATAACTTTACATGCAGTAAATGTTTGGACCAGTCCAATTTCTAACTTTAGCTGCCACTGTTGCATTTCATTCAACCTTGAGATTTTTCACAGTATTCTATTCTGGAAATTTTGTATGGTCGTATGTTTCTGTTAGATTGAGGACATATGATTTGCAACTTTCTTTGAAAGTGTTTCTAAATGTCTTCCTGTCACGCCCCGAGTGTAAACCAGAATCCGGGCTCGTCTACAGATCTGCCGTGCACACGGAATTTTCCGTGTATACGAAGCGCTAGTAACCTGCTCAGATATAAAAGATATAATAAAAGAGTATAAAAACAGAGTTGAACTAAAACTACTAGATCTCAGACTGAAGCTGGAAATAAAATAAAGTACAACTGTAAATAAAATACAAATGTCTCTCCCAGCTCACCAAAAAAAATTCAACGAAGTATTTAGATTATTATTTTTTTTCCGAATGCATTTTAAACTTATGGAGAACTAGTTTTGACTAGAAGCGAATGATTGGAGAATAAAAGACCAGTCTCAGGATAATGTTTCACTTTAGTAGTTTAGTTAATGAAGATGTTGGTTATTGAATCCTGTACATTATGAAACCTGATTGGAAAAATATGGCCACCATCATTTTGTATCAATAATAAAAGGAAATTGTATTAGAACAACGACCGGAGAAATTATTATGATGGCATTTAATCATGTTATTGCAGATCATTCATTCATTTGTGAACCAGTCAAGACAGATAAGCTTAGCATGTTTCCTTTATACATGTAATGATTCTTCGATGTTAGGCTCGTGTATTGATCATTGCTCCCAAGTCCAATCTGTTATACACTAGTTTTGTGTACAAATTTTGCCAAAATTGTGCTTTTTGGATAGCAATACATTAGTTGTAACACACTCAGAATATTCTATGATGATATCATTTGTTGAACCTTTATAAAAAGTTCCTCCGATTTCTTAGGATGCATTGATGGAACAAAAAAAAAAACTATAAGAGCACAAACCAATTCATTTTGTTGTGCATGCACTGCTGGTTGACATTTTGATGGTAACATTGCCAGATAAGTCGAAATCGTGAGTTCATGACAAAGTGAGATGACATTTTTGGTGCAATGCCATGATTTTTCCCGGAAAAAGTCGGCACCCAAAATATTCAAAAAAATGTAAGTCAAACCCTCACATATGCAAGCTCTTTACATCAGTTGTGTACTTTTGGGTGTTTCTTAAATATGGAGTTCTTTGACTAGAGCTTGATAATTTTGTGCATTTCTATGCTTTTCACGATAGTTGGAAATTGGAATACATTTGCTTTTATTTCTCATATATTGCTTAGCTTCTACTGATTATCGTCCATAGAAGATAAATAAACAATCTTGTGCTACTAACTCTCATTATGTTGTTCAGGACTGTATAGTTCACTATTTGAACTAATGTTCCAGTGCCTTTTTCTTGGGAAAATTCACATTAACCAACTTGATCGGATATTAACAAAACTTATTATTGTGTTTTAAGTCTCCAGATAATTCATCTTAGAATCTTTCGTGGGGTAAGATGTTGATTGATTAAGCTAGGAAATTGCAAATGAACTTCATTTTCTCAATCAGTAGTGCATTTGCTTGTATGAGACAAGTCACAACTAGGCTTTAGCTGAACAAATTGCTATTTCTGAGCAGTACATGTTTGTTCCTCTTGGTCCTAGTAACGGTGATTGGTGAGCCAAAGAAAGTTATGTTCTTTTTGAAATTTAGAAAATTTACAAACATAAATTTTTGATCGTTCTTGAGTCTTCTCTCAATTTGTTTTTCCTTTTTTTTTTCTTTAATTTGTTGTGTTCTGCACCTGTTTTTGTATAAAAGGAAAACTATACGAAAATCCGATAGGGATATTATCATTGATTGGCCAATTCTTTCTGTGATTAAGTGACAACTTTTGAGGTGCCACGTCGCTTCATCGCACTGGAACTCGTACACTGATCCAAAAAAATAACATTCAATTTTTTTAAAAAAAGGAATTATATTATAGCTTGTACTTTACTCAAGTATTAAACAAATATTACAATCAAAAATCAACTCTTTAAACAATTATTAAATTTTTTAAATTTCTTTTAATACGTGCACCAGCCACATAATAAAAATTCAATTATTAATTAAAATCAAAGAAGCACTTTTAGCAATTTTTAAGTTTTAAAAGTCAATTTCGACAACAAAGAGATCATTGATGGATCAGTTAAGGTAGACATGCTACACGTGTAGGCATAATTCTTTACATCTTATCTTTTTGTTATTTAGCCCTTGACTTAAAATTATGCCTTGATTTAAGTGATCATTCATTGTCAACCAGTTTATAATGGTAACATTTCTATGTACAAATATTTGCTACATTATTAGTGCGCATTAAATGAAATAAGTCTAGTTCAGGAGTTTATTTCTTAAAGTAACCATGTGTTGTTCTGGTGTGTTTGAACCTCAACTAACAAAACCGTAATCTCCAGCTCAACAAATGAACAAACTTGTACTCAACATAGGATTAAACCCACAAAAATAATCAGATATACTCTATCATTCTTGTTTGCACGCCGGTTGACCCCTCAAAAAAAAAAAAAAATCAAGTCTTTAATAAGGACAATAGATCATGCGGGAGCAAACTTGATTTATCAATAATAGTCAACTCCTGAAAAAAATGTTTTAGACTCTAAAATAGTCAACCCTTAAGATAATTCGAAATGTCAACGGTATTAGTTTTAATTATTTGCCAGCTATGTTCTCTACAAAACCATGCTGTATATATTCCTCAGGCTCTGATGGATATGGACCCACCAGCCTTGGTGTGATCATCAGCACCTGAAGCTGATGATTGGGGGTCAAATAAGCATTGCTATTGCTTACCCAAAAATAACTTCTAAATAGTGCAATCCACCATATCAGTAGAAAGATGACCGTGTTGTAGTGTGTAGTGCTGTTTAAATAGTATTTTTTGGACTTTGGAATCATCTTAATGATTGGACTGATAGCTTCTTACTACATGAGAAGTACCAAAATAAAGTTTATGCTTTTAGAACTTATTAATACTTTGTTATTTCCTAGTTGTCGCATGGCCTAGTAGATATAATGTAGTTGAAAAAGTAGTAGGGCTAGGTGAATACTCCGCTAAAAAGTTTGATTTTTAGTTCAAAAGTGACTATTTGGTCTCGCTTTTTGGTCTGCTTTAAACCTTCGAAGAGTGTTTGGCAAAGATGAAAATCTAGAGCTTATGCTGTAGCGCGAAATAGAAGTTAAGTCTCTGAGCTTCGAAAACTAGAACTTTTAATTTGGTAGTTCTAATTATGCCATAGAAAGTAGTTGTTAAATGTACATAATATAATGTGTCTACTGGTGGCATTATCTAGATAGTACTTTGTCAAATAACAATAGATGCTACGACAGAGCCAAATAAGTCTTAAATTTACTTTCATAACCCTGAAATTCTAAATTGGAACATGTGGGGGGATAGTGTTTTAGGATTGACCAAGCACTTTTTCATTATTAATTTATGGATGAAAATATGAGGTTTGCATCACCTTGCAAATAAAGCCAGGTGGAGGGAGGAGGAAGTTCGAAAGTCTTTTAGAGGGGCTCTGGTAGGCGCAGCCTGGGTCAAAGCCTTTGATGGCCTTCTCTGTGCCCTCCTACCACCAGACACGCTCCCTCCGCCCAACCGCCCCACCCCACCCCATCCCACCCCAACTCCCCTCCCCTCCCCAACTCCCCAACAAAACAACAGAAAACCCCTGCCTCCCTTCCCTTTGTATTGGCCATGATCTCTTTTACTCGAACTGTACTCTTTTCTTTATCCAAGCACAAAGGAACAGTGGTGGATTAGTAAATAGTGGCTGCATGCAATGGTGAAGTGAAGTAATTGTGATGATTGCTCGACATGTTGGCCTTTCTAAGGATCCTTAGTTTGAACCAAAACAAATATTTTAGATGAGAGACCAATCAAATTTATCTGATTAGGCATCACAGGCTGAGTTAAATTCCTAAGGAGAATGTGAAGGGCCATATAGTTGGACATTCAGTAAGTGCTTCTGCTGCATTGAAAAGTGAATTACTGTCCAATATGAGGAGGCTCTAGTTTGAAGTTTCATATACTAGTTGCAATAAGAAGCTGGAAATTGGACGTCAGAGAGAAATGGAGTCAACTACAGCATATCTTATCGCTGTTCTGTTATAACCGATCCATCAGAGAATCTAAAAGAACAGGCAATTAAGCAAAGGATCAATGCGGTAAGAGATATGGTCATTGTGCATTTTGATTGGAACTGTAGCCGCTATTGCAGTTAATATTGGTAAACTAATGATATTTTTCAATGTATCGATCAGTGGGTATATGTCTTGATGTTTTCATCTATGAAAGAGGCAAGACAATCAACTAGATTGGATCAGCTTCTTCTAAATTGTGACAAATCTGTTAAATTATATTACTAAATTATGTTTTAAGAATGTTCAATGAATTGATTTTGATGTTTTCAAACACAAATCGCCCAATTAGAGAAACACTATGATCACGAAGAACAAGGGCCAATAGATTCTCTGACCTGGAAATGTAGGAATATGGTAGTTGAGCTTGGATATATACAAAGATTTTAGAAGAATTTAAATGATAAAAAGTGGGCATCATATGATACAGATCTGACTTTTGTTTTGGAGGAAGAAAATTGGGTGATTGGTTATGCGGTGTTGAATCTCTCTTTCTCACCATTGATTGCGATATTAAACCAATCATAAATTGCCATCTCTGATGCTGGGATTGTGCCAGCCTCTGCATGTTTGTAAACTGCTGCCCCGGTACGACGACTCTTAATTTGAATCTTTGTGAGCAAATACCGAAGTGAACTTGTAATGACTTGAAAGGAGAAGAACCAGAGCCATTTCTTTATGTGTTTCTCCGGATCAAGTGCAATTTAATAACCAAAGAAAAGATGCAGAAGAAATACCGTCTATGTACGTAATTTGAGAGTTATGTATGCATATACAAAACAAAAGAGTTGAATATGTTGGATTAATTGAATAATAAATCAGGGGAAGCGGCCAATCGAAATCCCTATTGACTTGTGAGAAATGCCGAGGCCTTCTTGATAAATATGCATATATAAAGAACATTTGAGTTCCTTGGAGATAGATGCCCTTTTGGGCATAAAAAAATATGTCAAGTGTGTCCTCTGAGGTCTTTGAAATGTTTCATTTAGGGACGCACTTTAAGGGCGTCGTTAAGTGTTGACTTTGATGGATGATACATAGTTTTAAGTAGGTTGGTGAATCAAACTGTTATCTCTTCATGTGTGGTGTGGTTATTCTCCAACATGTCTACAATGTTGTTAAAGAAGTATACATTACTGTAGCAAAACTGTTAAATTTCTAATATTATCATATAAGGTCCGTGTATCTCTTCTATCAGAGCCAGGATTGGTGAAACAATAAGAATATGAAATTCTTGAATGTGTATGAACCATGAAAAACTTTGCAGTGTCCAGTTACTGCTCGTCAGTTATCGCTCAAATATAGTTTTAGAGTAATTGGTTGTCTCACATAGTATCTGAGCCGAGATTTTTGAGTTTGAATTCTAGCTGACTCCTACGATGATTGAGACACTGTTCTGTAACAACTAGACTAACTTATAATGTAGTTTTCTTAAGTTTTGATTAGGTGAAGGCCGGATCAGATTCAAATAACTGTGTTTTTAATATGAAACTTTTTAGGATATTACAATTTACAGGCGATATGAAATTAAAGCATGCGCAGAAAAATCTTTGTGGCTCTGGGTCCCCCGTCGTCTTCTTCTTCTTCTTCTTTTTGCATTTGACCGAACGATTCATCATATTCACCAATCAACAGAGCGCAAGTTGTAAATCACACCACTAACATAGTGGGTTCTAATGCAAAAGTTCACATCAGGGTGCCCACCAAAGTTTAACGCGGGAATTCCGTTTGACCGATTTGAACCGTCAGACTAATGCATCCAACGGCTAGGACGGTGGCCAGAGCGTCAAATAGACTAATTTATAAATTTTAAAATTTACAATTTAAAATTTAAAATATTTATTTGATGATTCGATTATAAAATAGTAGCTGAATGAAGGGCATGTAACCTCTTCTTTTATAGAATTTTTTTTCTAAAATGATTAAAAGTGTTCGTGGATTGAGTCAGCTCTAAGTAGTTGATATATTATACTACTAATTCAAAAAAAAATTAGTAGGAAAAAAAATATAATTTATCCATTTAATTTCGGTTCTGGTTCGATATATTTGAACGGATTTGAATACTGACTATTCGTGTACTACATGCCTAAGATCAGATTTAGATTGAATCCGAATTTTCATAGGGATATATTTTTTTATAAATTTTATTAAATAATTTATGAATAAATTATAAATCTCTCATTATAAAAAAAAAAAAAAAAAATCGCAGGTTGCATTCAATTCAATAATATTTGTTAAAAATAAAAAATAAAATATTTTAATACAAGAAAGATACATTATTTTTAATGGATATAAAAGTTATGAAAAAGTTATACTTCATCGGATATTACTATTGAAGTATTACGCTGGATCCGGATTTTGGATATAAGAGTTATCAAAAAATTATCATACTTCATAGGATATTTCTATTGTAATATTACGCTGGATCGGCATACTGGTCCAGATTTGGATTTGAAAATTATTTTCCATCCTATTCATTAAAAAAGTTGGGTTTGAGTCAGGTCCAAATTGAAGATGGTAAAAAGAATTCGGACCTATATCCAAAATTGTAATGGATAAAATTTTTGGAAAATGCTAAATATATATTTTATTTAGGTTGTACATCTTACATCTTATCTATTCAAGAATTTATTTTTAGATGGGCTCTTGGATGGATGGGGTGTAAAATGTACATCAACTTTTGAATGTACAAGAATTTATTTTTGAATGGGCTCAATTGAATGGATAGAATATAAAATATATATTCACTTTTGGGTAGATCTAGCATTGCTTAAAATTTTTATATATGAAATATCGGATATTGACGATACCTTTAAAAATGGTTTGTTGGCCCATGGAGAGGCCGGCGACCGAGTCTTCAGACAGCAGGCGGAAGATAGAGACTCGATATAGTAGTGATGTGGTCCAAATTGCTCATTGAACACGTGATTAGACCCGTGCATCTGCGCATTCTCATATTTTAAAATTTATTAATAAAAATAATTAATTGTGTAAACCATTTTGATAACTTTTTCTCATTATTTTTATTTTTTTTTATTTTTTATTTTTTTTTTTGTAGTGTACAACCGACATCTTTGTTACAATGTTGCGGAACATGTAATTCGAAAACAAAATAGTATACAATACCGTCTCAACCCATAATTAAAAGAAAAAAATAAGCAAAAAGGTGAAAAATAATATATATATATATATATATATATAAAATTAGAATACACAGGTGAGTCAACGTTGCATGTGGTTACCTCGTCTTGGTGGTAGGAGGGAGTAAAAAAAAACGCAAAAAAAAAGCAAAAGAAAAAAAATAATAAATTAGGATCACCAAAATGTCTATGAATGATCGATTTTTATTATGGTAATAGTCAATTTTGATTTTTCATCTCCATCCTCAGCCGCGACTTTCTTGGCAAACTCTTTTTCGTCACCTTCTGTGATGGCGCTGCCGATGATTCCGTCGCCACGGGAAGCTGCTCCGGTTAGCAGCTGTGCCCGCTCGGCTTGCGAATCCCAATCGGTTCTTCGGATCATGACCAGCATGAGCACCACGCACGCTGTCTGCGCCGACAGCAGGCCGAGCCACAGCCCCTTGAAATCGAGTCGGGTCCAGAATGCCAGGCCCACCGCCACCGGCATCCCCACGGCGTAGAACGCCCCCAGGTTTATGTTGGCCCCAACTTTCGGTCGCGCGCTTCCTCTCAATACGCCGCACCCCGTTGTCTGCGGGCAGTTCCCGAGCTCGCAGGCGCCGAGTATCGGCAGCACTGACGCAGTGAGCGTGACGATCGCCTCGTTGGTGGTGAACATGCTCGCCCAAATGCCGCGCACGGACACGGCGAATGCGAACGCGACCAGTCCCAGCCCGAAGCTGCAGCCGAGACCGACTGTGGCCACTCGCTGCGCCCGGTCAGGCCGGTTTGCACCGAGCTCGTTCCCGACGCGCGTGGACACACTGGAGCTGAGCGAGGAGGGGAAGATGTAGATGAGCGACGTCGTTTGAATCAGGATCCCCATGGACGCCACTGTCGCCTGCGGATTGTACAGGAGCCCGCACAGAAGGATCATGATCTCGTACCACCACCACTCGAGGCACACGCTGACGCAACTCGGCACAGCGAGGCTCAAAAGGGATCCCCAACCCCTGAAGCTCTCTGCGGAGAGCGCAAACCCCCCGGTGCGGTTGTGCAGGCCGGAGAGGTACACGTAGCAGAGAAGGAAGAGGAGGAGGTTCAAATTGGCCCACACCGATGCCAATGCGACGCCCTTGATGCCGAGGCCGAGGACGGAGATGAGGAAGTAGTTGATGGGTAGGTGGAGGGCGATGGCGAGTGCCGCGCAGTAGGTGAGGGGGAGGTTGATGGACTGCGTGCGGAGGAAGATGCGGAGTGGGTGGATGAAGGATTGGAGGAGAAGGTCGGGAAGGGAGAAGAGAATGTAGGATTGGGCCGCGGCGGCAATGGCCTCGTCCTGTCTGCAGAGGATCAGGATGGGCCGCATAAAGATCCAGAGGATCGCGATCGGCAGCGAGACGCAGAGGAGGAGGAGGATGGTTCGCTGGAGCGCGAGGCTGAGGACGGCATGACGGCGGGCCCCGAAGGCCTGCCCGCAGATGGGCTCCATGCCCATGGCCAGGCCGGACAGCACGGAGTACCCCGTGATGTTCGCAAAGCCGATGGCCAGGGACCCGCCCGCGAGGGCGAGGCCGCTAATGCGGCCTAAGAAGATCATCGAGATAATCGACCGGAGGTAGAGGATGAGCCCCGTTATGATCATGGGCAGCGCCAGGCCCAGAATCGACTCGGCCTCGGCCAAAGCCGGCAAGAGCGGAGCGCGCGGCTTCCGCTCTAAGACCGGCGGCGCTGGAGGAGGAGGAGAATTTCTGACCAATGGCTCGGTGACGTGGCCGGAAGCCGTACCACCTGGGATCACTTGTTGGGCAGACATAACAGCTGTGGCGGTTGGGGTGTGTTATTTTGGAGGGAGAAAGGTTTTAAAGTAAGAAAAAAAAAAAAAAAAAGCTGAGAGAGAGGAGTTAGTTAGGAATCCAAATATTCTTTATGCTTCCTCTTCGGAGGCTACATGCGATGGGTGTGTGGAAACTCTCCGAGCGAAGGGATGAAGCGAACTCGCAATGGCCGTTGCTTTTATAAGGTAATGGGTCCGCATAAGATGTTCCCCAAGAACAATCACAGTTTCAATTTCGGGCCAATCCGAAATTTTCATTCCGTCGCGTCATGGATTTAATTTTCCTGTTGAATATATATATATATATTGGAAAAAAATTTTATCCCGTTTGATATTTGACTTTTTGTAGTATTGAGTTGCTTAATTTTTTGTTTTTGTTTTTTCTAATGCAACATTATTAAGTAGATATTATCCTCGGTCAAATGACAGAAAAATGTTGTAAATATTTTTGTATTTTCCTCTTTTTTGCCGACAACTAATATTTAGTTGATCTCGACACATCAGGAGCTACACCCCTTTTCAAATATTATAATAATAATAATAATAATAATAATGCAATAATTATGATGTGGGATTAGAGCTCAAGGTCAGATCTAAAACATTAAAAAAATTATGTAGAAGTTGTCTGAGCTATGAATTATTTTTATTTAATTACTTAATGTATAAAAATTTTAATTTTAATATCTAATTTTTTAATTTTTTTAATTTAGTTTAATTTAGTCAGTGATATTTTACTTTTAAAATTTAAACGCATCATTTATCTTTTCAACCTTAGTTGATGTGTTTTATATAATTTTCGTAATTATAAATTTATCAAAATAAATAATTAATATAAATTTTAAAGTTAAAATTTTGTTGGCTAATTCAAATCAAATAAATTAAAATTTTAGATAGTAAAATTAAAATTTTGAAATATTGAGCGGAGAATTTAAAATAGTTCATAGTTCGGATAAGTTTGGTAGGTTTTTACCGAATGTTAACGGTGGCAAGAAAAAAAAAAAAAACTACTGTAGAGCACAACTTTCATATATAGGTGTGTATATGTACATCAATGGTTGTATTTTTGATGGCTAAGATTATCCGATGTTAATAATTTAGCTAGTTTGAAAAAAGCTGTAACAATGTCATTTACCATTTGATATATAAAAAAGTTCCTAAGTCGAGGAGTTTTTACAAAATATGGTACAAGAACTAATTATAAATCGTTTGTTCTGTGAGATTGTAAATTTAGCCCCCGTTTTCATATTATATATGTAATGAATTAAAATTTTGTTTTCTACAATATCGGTTTTTTTTTTTTTTTTTTTTTTAGGATAATGCATTTGGTTTGAATCAGAGTAATTCATGACTCGATTATATATATATATATATATATATATATATATATATATATATATATATATATATATATATATATATATATATGTATAGTCCGGCTACTATACTGTCGATATTACTAAGCATTTGGTATTATCAAATTTTTTATTTTTAGATTAAATTTTTTAATTATTTTTATCTATTAAATTTTATTATTTTTTCAATCACTCATTAAACCCAAGAGGCTCACTATTATCTCAACCACATATTTCTTAATTCAATGATTAAAAATTTAATAGCACAAATAACTTATACTATTAATAATATTTCAGTCTAGCTATATATATATATATATATATATATATATATATATATATATATATATATATATATTCAAACTATATGCAAATTATATTTACGCAGGATAATAAATTAGGTTACATATTTTAACATATAACCAGGTGTTATATGCATGTAAGATCGTACGCATTCTTAGCTGGGGAGCACATTAGGGGCAGCCCCAGAAAGCTGGGAAATTTTGTATGCATATGAAATGATCAGGCGCTAATCAGCAGTGAAATGCATTTGAGCCGTCACATCTAAGTCGCTCAAGATTTATAAAACTATACCCCTCTTACTGTCCTTCTGTTGCGTTGTGGACCATTTTACAAATATAATTTGCTGTAACGCGGATTTCGTCATTTATTTATATATTTTAAAAATTAAATTAAATATGTCATTATTTTATAAAAAAGAAAAAGAAAAAGAAAAAAAAAACTAGAGATTTAAAACCAGTTAAATTTTTATTACCTAATTAAAGACCAACCTAAGCTAGTGAAGAACCCATGACACAAGAATCATGCTACTTCCTCGCTAGTGCCTACTCTAGGGCCAAATTCCGCATAAATCAAAGAAAAATACTATACGGTTGAATTTTTTTTTAGTGTGATCGATCGTAAAATATTAATATTCATAATTTGATAGTATAGTATATTTTATTTAGGAAATAATATATTTTATTTATAAAAATAATTTGAAGATTAAATATAATATTTAATTCTAAACGGATGATCACACTTTTAATTTACAAAGTATATAAACTTTATAAATAAATTAATAAAATATACCGAATAACATATTTAGGCGCATGTTTCGTAGCTAGTTAGTTTATTTTATGAGGTTCTGAACTTATATATTTTATGAAATTT
Organism: Tillandsia leiboldiana; assembly: GCA_029204045.2. Taxonomy (NCBI): domain Eukaryota; kingdom Viridiplantae; phylum Streptophyta; class Magnoliopsida; order Poales; family Bromeliaceae; genus Tillandsia; species Tillandsia leiboldiana. The sequence continues at coordinate 20,258,582 of CM055078.1, forward strand.
TATTTTTAATGTTTGGATGCCAATTTAAGCGTCATGGATACGAACACAAAACATAGAACATGGCGACTCGAAAGCTTTTAAAAAAAGTAGGGCGCGCACACACACACACACGATATTGACAGCGCTAATAAAATAAAATATTATTAATACAATAATATATAATTATTATATATAAAATATTAATTTTATTAAAATATTATTATATTTTTCATATGAATAAAAGTTAATAAAATTTTTATTGATAATTTCTATATTTTCAGGAAAGAAAATATTCATCATATTTATTTATATTGTCAAAAAAAATATTTATATGTATTCATAAAAAAAAATTAAAATATTTATCATCTTGTATTATGTATAAATAAAAAAAATAACATACAATAAAAATATGTATAATTGAATGGGATGCATTATGAAATGGTGTATATAGGAGAATTATAAAAGTGTGCGTGATACAAATGAGTGAATTACGCAAAGTGATTAAAGGTGGCGGGTCTAAATTTGGCATTGGGCAGTCTGTTTTCTTTTACTCCATTCATTTCCTCTCCTGTGTACTGACTGTCTCTATATTTCCACCTATTTCCCGAAAGCACATGAAACAAGCGGGGATCCACGAAGCAGAAAAAGACAACTTAAATTGTCTGAGGATTCCCCGGTCAAAAACTATATCATGATTCAAAGCCCCAATCATGGATTATTACGTAATAAAGTAACTATGATTAATTAGTACGTATAGGAGCTGTTTCCCAGTTGGATTGTAGTCGAAGTTTAGAACGAATTGCATAACGTGGGCTCTTAAGGGGGATGCATTTCGTGTGCAACTCTGCGTTTGGAGCTTTGTATTAGGACGTTTTATTGCCATGGGCAATGGATCAGGTTATATTTATGTTGCTCATGAACACTTTGAATGGGACTTTTAACTACATGTGACTCAACATAGTAGTTGCTTTCTTTTCTTTTATTGGTACCCGTGCATGACACTCGTGCTATAGTTCTTGGAATTTTTTTTTTTTTTAAAAAAAAAAAAAAGTATGGAAATTAAGTTAAACCTGTAATATTCCCACGTAATCACTATCTAGAAAGTTAGCGATCGATCGGATACTCAAAGTTGCCAATCTAATAAGAACAAAATCAAAAATTTATGGACGATTTTGCACAAATATTGTAAAACATGCTCTGCTATCCGCTAGAAATAGAAATAGAATAACAAGCAATTGTATCTCCAGACATGCTGAGTACTCGGTAACTAAGTTAACGGTGCTTTGACGTCTTACTTTTCAGAGAGATCATTCGTCTTACAATTATTCTAACTCTTGCACACTTAATAAATATTATATTCGGATTAAAAAGTTTAGGCATATATATATATATATATATATATATATATATATATATATATATATATATATATATATATATATATATATATATATAATCTGACTATTATACTTGTACAAGCATCAAGTAATTGGTGCTTATAAATTTTCTACCGTTAGATCTATCATTTTGACTAATTTCATCGCTTAGATCATTCTATTCCATTAACTCACTAAATTTAAGGGATCTATTATCATTCTAACCACACATCTTTTTATTCAAGAACTAAAACCTATAAGTATCAATGACATGATACTTTTAAAAATATAAAAGCTCAATTATATATATATATATATATATATATATATATATATATATATATATATATATATATATATATATATATATATATATATATATATATTTCTAAATTTAGGAATGTCATATATATTTTTTTCCTTTAAATCCTAATATTCTCATCGAGCTCAAATGCACTCATAAGTATAATGCGAAATGAGACTCATCTTGCTAGTCTTAGAAGATCTTGTTGGAAGTCATTCTCTACCTACAACAATTGTTAGTTAGGAAGTCATGCTCTTCCCGCTGTATGATCCTAACTCAGTTAAGATTCATCTTATATTTTTGGATGGTGATTTGTTTTGATATTAACTGTGAGGCTCTACTTTTCAGAAAGATCATTCATTTTAGAATTATTCTAATTTTAATACGCTTAACCCTCTTAATTTTTTAAATCTAAATACTGCACGATACTGTTGGCTATTTATTTATGGATTAAAATATGCCTAATTTTCTGCCCCGTGACAATAGGCTCAGTAGACTAATAAGTTGAGTTAGGTGAGCCCAATAAGTTGAATGGGACTGTGATCCACAATAGACCGAACGACAAGATACCCAACAATAGGCCTAACGTCCAGATGGATTGAGTCTGGTCGAGACCCGTGGGCGTTATGTCTGTACGCTTTAAGTGAATTGGTTGCGTATTTCTAACAGTTCGAGTTTTTTGGATTAATGGTTAGCACCAACGATCCGACAAGTGGTGTCAGAGCAAGTGGCACAGGAAGTGGCACAGGTTCGATTCCCACATGATGTGGGAGGGGATTGTTAGCTATTTATTTATGGATTTAAATAGGCCAAACTTTCTATACCGTGACAATAGGCCCAGTGATAATAGCCCTAAGAGACTAATAAGTTGAGTTGGGTGAGCCCAATAAGTTGAGTTGGGTGAGCCCAATAAGTTGAGTGGGGCTGCGGTCCACAATATAGACTTAACGGCAAGAGGCCTAACAATAGATCTAACGTTCAGATGAGTTGAATCCGATCAAGACCCGTGGACGTTGTGTCTGTACGCTTTAAGTGAATTAATTGCGTATTTCTAACGGTTCGATTTTTTAGGATTAATGATTAACATCAACGAGATATAACAAGTAGATTAAAAAATTTAATCCTATTATATTTTATATATATAACTACGCTAAATCCTAAGGGGGCCACAATATCATAGGGCTTGTAAATCTAAAGTAAATGCTTTCTAAGCTTAAGTTGGGTGGAAACCGGTGAAGTACTCTTTAAGAAAGAAAGAAAATGTTCTTACAACTATTTGTGTATAATTTGGTATTAGCATATAAATTCCACCAAAATGTGTGGAGTTTCACAATTGATACGAGAGAAGGAAATTGTTAATGAGTATTACCGAACTATTTTCTATATATCATCATATGATACATAAGGGCCCCAATGATTCTTATAGTTAAAAAGTATCATTTTGGTGCCTACATCCAACCGCTGCGTGCGTGCGTGCGTACAAACTAACTTGTCGCTGACACTGTTTCCTTGTTTTGTTTCTTTCTATTTGTGTTCATATAAGAGCATTAGTAGATCCAACACTACAAGATACATGGGAAAAACTCTAGTTAGTTTAGTATGTGCGTATTATCTTATGCTATTATATGTTAATTACTTTAAAAATTTACTTACTTTGGAGTATTTGCTTTTCATATTTGGCCTGGTAATTAAGATGTATTCGATATATCTTTGACAGTTGAACCCATCCTTAATTCACGGTCTATGGAAAATGTTTAATTTACTATCCAACTCTCTTTTATATATATATATATATATATATATATAAGCGACATTGAAGTGGATCCTACGTACACAAGCTAAGCTAAGACGTAATGCTATGCTTATAAATAAATAAATTTTACAGTATTATTTTTACCATTCAATAATAGGTACGAATTGTGGCCAACTTAAAATTAAGACTGGATCGGTGTTGCGTGGAACTTAGAACAATATTTTGGCATCTAATGCTTTCGACCTTTTTAGTGGGTCGGTCGATTGCGATATGTTTGGCATATATTTGACGTTTGGAAAGTCTTGTGCAGAAGACTCGACTTTTACAGTCATTTTGTTGCAATTGGTGGATGTATGTCGGCAGAGAGTGCGGTTCAACAGTTACTATACTCTCTTGACTGAGGTCGGCTACTGCATAAAACTCTGGGGCTGAGCCGCAGGTGTCATTTTCGTCGACATGTATTAATCCAAACGCGTTAAATGATGTGGGCAGTAGAGTCCTCGCCCAACTCCAGTGGAGAAAGTATGTGCTGATCCGCTGGGGGGGGGGGAATACTTTTCCCCGCCTCACAAATTAATTGTTTCTGATAAGTAATAAATTAAAGTGTTCGTATAGTTGATTCCGAGATTTGACCGACATGCATCAGCTTTTTAAGCTATAATATTGACAATCCATGATGGCACCTTACGATAATAATTATTTGAAGTGTGATAAAAGACTTGATGATTAGTATTTAAAATTTAAAATTAAAATTTTAAGTTTTTTCATATTTTCACTTATAAAGACGTGTTGGTTTAGTGTAAAAATTATTTAAAATTTATTTTTGGTTGGAAATTTTATTTTCATTTGTTTAATTTTTTATAGATTTGTTAAAAAAAACTTACTCGATCTCCAACCAACCAAATGCTACGAAAAAAGATTTTTTCTATGATTTTAGACGGAATCAAACAGCCCGAGTATATTTTTCTAGAAGCATTATTTTACTTTACAAGTTACATAAGAATTTATCGACCTGCTTTAATTTTTCTTATTTTTATTTTAATTTTTATGAATTTTAGTTTCTAGATTCAATTGCCGACAAAGCAGAGTGTTACAGAGTCTCCGTATCCACTGGATGGCAAAACTACCGAGCCCCAAACTTGGACTTTTATAAGTCTGACCATCGATTTCGATTGTTCATTACGATGATGTGATTTACACACTACACTATACTTACTCCACAACCTTTAAGATCTTTATAATTTAGTTTTCGGCCCATCATATACGTTGCAATGCAATCACACTTTCATATCTCAAATTTCCCTTCAAAATGGGTACAAATATTCACCCCACGGTGTAATTGTAATTACATATTCACATGGCAGTAAAAATTGGCCCAAAAAAAAAAAGAGAAAAAAAAAAAAAGTCAACAGAACCGGAATTCAAATGCTAAGTACGCTTTTGTAATGAGCTTTAAAGTTGTGAGGGCTAAATTGAAAATTACGAAGCGGTCTCAAAGCATGCAGGCCCATTAAGGTCCCGCCTATCCAAACCCACTATTCTAAAGCCTATTTTCCATGGGCCTTATTCGGGCCATTAATCTCTAGGCCTTTACCGGCCCATTAACCACCCTAAATTTTTGGCCTTTATTTTTCATTAAAAGGCTCGCATCGCCATTTGCGTCCGTCCTCTCTCTCTCTCTCTCTCTCTCTCTCTCGTCGCTCCCACATTGAAGAGGTTGAAGGACCTTTCTCTCATCTCCTAGTTTTTTTTTTTTTTTTTTTTTTTAAAAAAAAAAAAAAATTAGGGTTTTAGGGTTTTTGTGTTACTCACAGGGTGTTTTTTTAGATCTTATAACATTTGAGAAACCCAAAAAAAAAGGGAAAAAAATATATTCAATGTTAGCTTGTTTGATTTATTTATATCACAATTCCTGCCATGCATGTTTGTACTTTTTGTGTTATTTAGTTGTTTTCCCAACTCCATCGTTATTAGTTCAAGTTTTTTTGCGCGATAAATCTTTCTAAATTTCCAGAAACATTTACTAGTAGTTCGAACAAGGAAGAGGCATTTATTGTTTGCATCCCTGACACTGACACAGAGAGACAGAATCTAGGGGACTGAAGATACTCTGTTTCTGTACTTACGTGACACTCCAACTGCGAGTACTCAAACATTCAATCTGCGTGATTGGTTGGAGTGTTTTCACGTGGTAGAACCTCTCCTCAGGGAATATAAGATTTTCACGAGGCTGATTCTGAGCCGAGGACGAGTCCTGCAGAAACGACCCAATTTATTATCTTCATGCACAAGGATACCCTTATTCCATACTTGAATCCTCAACTGCAGGGTTCATCTACTACTCGTGCACATTGATTGTAAGAACACATACGATGGTGCTTTACGGTCCGATGTGAACTGCATTACCCACTTGAGCACCAAACTATGATACCCTTGTGAAGGCTATGCCTCGCCCATTTTGTCGAAGAATGTTAACACAAAATATCTTAAAGAAAATGGAGGTGTTCATGCTTGGGAGGGCAATACCTCACCCAGTATCTGAAGGAAGCTGTTACTTGTAGGACTGATCAAATCGGCGAGTATACATTGGAACATATATATCTCTGCACACTGCTAAATAGCATTACAAAAAGGAGATTAAGTAGGAAACGTCTGGGAAACAGCTCCATCATGAATGAAGTGATCTTTACTGCAGATGAAAACAAATCTTTGGAATGCACTAAAACGCATCCTCGGAAAAGCATTCAAGTTTCTGAATAACTAAACAGAGTCTACTACAGTCCACGTAAGGTAGAAAATAATGCTCATTATTGACAGTCCTAAATCCTCGGATACGGTTACAAGATTGCAAATGATCAAGCAAACTAAACTAATCTGAAATCACTCGTTAAAAAAAAAAAAAAAAAAAAAAAAAAAAAAAAAAAAGAGCTTCCTCAAGCTTTGCCTCTTCTGCCGGCAGCATGATGAGGCATGCTTTTCTCGCTCACTCACTCTTGCGAGCTTTCGGCCTAACAGGTTTACCTGGTTTGATAATATAACCTAGCAGAATCAATATGATGGGAACGATAGTGCCGACGAAGTACACACTTTGGTAGGAAGCCAGGGTTTCCTTGAAGCTCAGTACCTTCAGAAGGTTAAAGGCAAACAAAGCGCATGAGCGATATATCGAACTGGATCAAAAGCGACAATTTACCATAAGCAGATACGAAAGTTATTCAAAAATGCACAGCAATTTCAATTCAGAGATCATTTAAAAGTTCTCGACTTTTCTGGCTATAATTTATTTGAAAACCACTTAGGTAATCAGAAAATCATGATCAATTTGAGAATATACGAGAGGCAAATACGGAAGTTCACTGCGTGAAGTAGGGTTACTAACTGAATTAAAAAAAGCCGAATCCCCCCAAAAGGAAGATTTGGAAGAAAAAAAAAAGGTGAAGTTTTACTATCAGGGAGCAGGAAAATTTGCATATCTAGAGCTGTTGCTTAAAAATGGGACTCAGAAGCTAACCATGAAACCAATGCAAGAATAGTTGAGGACAAGCAGCGTGTACGCAAAATTGGTTAGCGTCAATATCTTCGTCAAAATTGAATTGTTAACAGCCTGCCGCCATCTGTATATAACTGTTCAAAAATATTTGTAAGTCAATGTTATAAGAAATGTTTTGAGTCCCCTGTTAAAGACTAAACATGAAGGACGGACAGAAAATATAGGGACATTATCATATAAAATGGATCTTACCTCGTGAACCTGCTATCATCAATGCTGATTGAACAAAGAATATCATATACCCAGGATATAAACCCTGCAGTTCAAAAGTGTTGGACATAAGTAAATATTAGATGCGTAGTGAAACTTCAAGTAACAAAGAAATCATCAAACTTCGAGAAAATTATAACCACATTATATTAGACATTTTCTGAATGAAACAAAGAACAGTGACTCACGTGCCAAACGGCGCTAACAGTCTGTGTTGCCAACAACTGAAGGAATCCAGGTTTCTTCCCTTTCTGAATAAGCCTCTCATAAACATCTAAAACACATAAAGCTCTAGTTAGATAGTCCTTATACTTTATCATCTAAACAGTCAGATGTACCAGAAGGGAGAAGCATCCCAAGGAAAGATCAGAAAATATATCATTCTAAGAAAAGTTTGACATCCGCAAAGGATAGCAATTAATTAGCATATTTTTATCTGTAAGTAGCCCAATTCTCGTTTCTGGATGTACCATGAATCTGCTATGTAGTATTGCACTAAGCAAGCATCCATACCTCAGCAGTGCAAACAATAACAATTGCAATCATTTAAGCAGGAAGTAGAAACTTACAATAACGTAGCCAAGTGCTGACTTGAATATTCCATACAAGGGGCAACTGGACCGCACTGGTTGCAAGTTCAACACCAAGAATATCAACATTTTTCGCACGATCCCATTTGGGTTTCGGAGGCGAAGAATCAGTCCAACCAGAGAATCCAAGCCCAGATATGATCACTGATGCTTCCGAGATTGACCAGATAAAATAGTACTTCCAACGGGCGGTAAAGCCAGACATGTATTGATAGTATATCCGTTTCCAAAAACCCCATTCATAATATATGGGCTCACCAAATCGTGAAAGTGGAAAATGCGGCACCAAATATAAGTATAATCCCATACATATGCCAGCCTGAACTAAAGCACGCAATGTAGCAAGAAAAGGTGAAGGAGAAGGTTTGTCCTTTGAATGGGCCCACAACTAGCAAAGTAAAATGAGGCAAGAAAGTCAGAAAAAGAAGTTCTCCTCACAAAGTTAAGAACAGAAGCTCGCACTTACCCCTTTCCTTTCTGTCCATTCAAGATAATCCTTCATCTCATACACAGGTCCTGCAAAGTGGGTGCCACAGCAGAGACAGTACCCGAAGTACTCAATTATAGAGGGACGACGAATTAATCGGCACTTTTTCTGGGAGTCGCGCAAGCCATCTTCTTCTACTAGCCCATCGCCGTAGTTTATAGCACATGAGATGACTTTCAGTGTCAAAACCATGAGGGCACCTATTCATGCACAAGAAAAAATAGGAAAATGAGAAAGACAAGTTAAGAAGACAAGAAATAAGATGATTAGCCACCAGATCAGGAAATTATTAAGTCACTGTGCATGCTGCTTTAATTTGTAAAAGCTTGAATTAGGAAATAATCTAAAAAAGGCATCATTACCAGTTGCATCAATGCCTCCTTCCTTCCATGCATCCCCGCTCATGTAGTACACATGGCTGCAAAAATGACACCCTTAAGAAAAAATAGTGAACCGCTTCTTTTGAAGATTCCGACTTCAAGGGAGGATTGCAGCATTAGAAACGAAAGTCACATTTTGGAGACAAACAGGATTGAAAATCGATTAAACGGTTATTTGAATCAAAGACTAACATCATATTGCCACCTGACGCAGGCCGATAAAGCCGCGTGATAACATGAAGAAGCACAAGGACGAGAGGGGATATACGAAGAATCCAGTTTTTCAACAAATACTAAAAGTATTATTCAACTATTCAAAATCCGTAAAATCTGATTACATTACCCAACACTACGCCTATAAATAGAGGTGATATTCGAATCCTACTATAAATCAAATTCCTAAAATTTAGCAATTTTTCTAATATAAATATACCTAATTCAAATATATCTCTAAATCTAGTCAAATTCGAAATAACCAAATAATCAAACTCAAAATAGAAAAATATAAAACTTTTAAAAAATATCCTAAATACCAAACAAAGATTAAAAATAATTGAGCGGCAATAAACAAAGCAGAATGAACTGAGATCCGAGCGGCAACAATGAGGACAAAGTGACACCAAAGAGCCGAGCGACTACAAAGAGTCGAGAGCTAACACCAGAGAACTGAGAGCCGAACGTGACTACAAAGAGCCGAGTGGTATCAGGTGTCCTAGAAATAACCGGGTGTAAGCAGCAAGAGCCGAAAGATACAACCGAATAAGAATTCAACCGAGTTTTAGATTTAGCTTGGTTGAGTCGCGTTTTTTCCGGAACTCTAATGTTAAACTAGCCGCATCATCCTCCCCAGGCTGAAAAGAACTTGTCCTCAAGTTCAACTCTTCGTCCTCAAGTTAATCTCTTTCAAAAAAATAAAATTCCAAAAATTAAAAAAGAAAAAAAAAATTGACTGCGTCATTAGCTTCAGCTGCAAAGATCTCGCCCTCGAGACCAACTCGAACATCTTCATCGTGGATCGAATTCAGAAAGTAACATTATTTGATGATGTAATCCAAGTCCTGTAACATGTACGAACTGATTTAATAAAACGATCGATTGATTTCCTTGACTTAAATTTTGTAATTATTTGGATAAGACCAGGGTGTAATTGAAAGGAAGAAATTGTTTTTGGATATTCTTCTTCCCGTGCTCCAAATTAGCAATTTTCGATCTTCTCTTTCGGGCACGAGTTTTTTTAACTGCTTGCACCATATAGAAGTTTGCCTCTTGAGTTTAAGGGCAACGAACTTCACCTTCTTATCCTTAGGCACATCCTTGTTTTGAAAGTGCGCTTGATCTTATCAATAGAGCCGATGAAGCTCTCCACTTGTAAACCTCCCGAATACTCCGGAAGTTTTTCCTTAATATTTGAATCGACCCACCGATCTATATGACCGATGTGGTCCGAATCACGACCCTGCACAGACGCATCTCTCCAAGGAGTGCGACCACGGAAGGAATTTTCAAAGTCGGAAGACTCTGAATCACGATCATCGTCTTCTTGGCCCTGAGTTTCTACCAACGCTAGGTGTGTGGTCAAGGCCTCGATCTGCCTTCTCAATTCTTTGATCTCGATATCACGAAGATCTCGCTGACCTCGGGGTCCGACGCTTGCATGCTCATCATCGTTCACGATACCAGGGTTGTGCTCACCAGGATTGCGTCCTTGCATCGCAGCGTTCTAGTTCGCATTCTGGTTCCTTCTCCAATTGTCAGCCATGTCTCATGAAAGTACCACTCTAAGATTACTAGCTCTATTACCAACTGATGCAGGCTGATAAAGCCACATGATAAGATGAAGAAGCATAAGGACAAGAGAAGGGATATACGACGAACCCAGTTCTTCAACCAATACTAAAAGTATTATTCAACTCTTTAAAATCTGTAAAATCTTATTACATTACCCAACACCAAGCCTATATAGAGGTGATACTCGAAACCTACTATAAATCAAATTTCTAAAATTTAGCAATTTTTCTAATATAAATATACCTAAGTCAAATATATCTCTAAATTTAGTCAAATTTAAAATAATCAAATAATCAGACTCAAAATAGAAAAATATAAAACTTTTCAAAAATAGTAAAAAAACCAAACAAAAATTAAAAATAACTGAGCAACAACAAACGACGCGGAATGAACCGCGATCCGAGCGGCAACAAAGAGGACAAAGCGACACCAAAGAGTCAAGAGCCGATACCAGATAACCGAGAGTCGAACGCGACTACAAAGAACCAAATGGTATCAGGTGTCCTCAAAAGAACCGGGTGCTACCAGCAAGAGCCGAACGACGACGTCGCCGAACTCAACTGAGTTTTCGATTCAGCTTGGTTGAGTCGTGCTTTTTCCGCAACTCTAATATTAAGCTAGCCGCATCACCGCCCAAGCATTTTCCAAATAATATGATCATTTTTTAAAAAGAAGAACAAAGCATGTGCTGCTACCCATATGTATTAATGAGGCCCAAAAGTCAAAAAACATCAGCAGAAACTGACCCATGCATCAGCCAATCCGAGCACTCTGCATGCTATATCGGTAGCAGAACAACATGATTCCAGCTCAACCATTCAGAAGCAGAACAATTCTGCGATTGCCATGACAGCAGCAAGGCCAATTAAGAGGTATAATCTTTCCCGTTCAGAAAAAGGAATATAATTCTCTATACTAGTGCTAATTTTAGGCACATACAAACCAAGAAAACCCCGCCAAAGAATTCCCTTTAAGATTCATACTAGTCTATAGGAATGATGTATCCTAAAATCATAACTTTTAGGTTTAATCTTCTTCTCTGTGTCAATGAAATAGTAGAAAAAAAAAACATCTTAAAGTCCCTAAATTTTCCATTATGTAGCAGTGCACCAATTCAACAATTTTTTGCCTACTTTTTGGCGCTCTAACTGATCCCGAAACATCTAGACTCCCATGAATCCCGACCTTCGCTGGATCGACACGAAACCCTAATCCTAGATAATCGGATCTGAGGAAAGAGAAACCGGGGGAGAAATTAAAAACTCGGAATCTAAAACGAATTGAGGGCGAATTACCATCCGATGAGGTATCCGAACCCGGCGAAGAAGGTGACGATGCCGCAGTGGCGGCGGAAGAGGAGCATGGCGGCATAGCCCATGGTCATGGGGATGAGGAAGTGGAGGTTGGAGGAGAAGCCGAAGGAGAGGTAGGAGAGGGCAGCGCCGGAGATCCCCGCGTAGAGGTGCCTCCCTAGGGCTCCGGGGACGAGGCGCCACGCGAAGCTCACGGGGATCGTCGCCACGAAACAGAGGAGGAAGCGGAGAACGGGCACCGACACCCCGATCGCCACCGCCATGGTCTCCATCTCGAGCTCCATCTCCACGGCGACTCCTCCGATCTCCACCCCACCTCGTCGCCCTAATCGTCGTCGTCGTTGTCGTCGTCGTCCTCCTCCTCCTCTGTAATTTATAATACTCGTAGGGAGCGTGGAGTGGAAATCGAGATAAGAGAAAAATAAATAAATAAATAAAAATAAATAAATAAATACTACACATACATTTTATTTAAAATATATAATATACACATTATTTATTCTAAAATAAAATTTATAATTAATAAAAAAAAAAACTAGATTTATATTCTAAATAGGTGTACATCTTACATCCATTCTATTCGATAAATTTCACTCATCACATCGAGTGAAAAAATATTTACCTCAAAATAAAATAGATGTAGAATGTATATTTAGTATTGCTTTAAAATTTATATTATTTTAAAATAAATATAATATAAAATATAAAAAAATAAATAAATGGGTCTGTGTGACGAATATCTAGCCAACGCCTCGGGAACGACGCCCGGGTCCAGGAGCGGAGCGGTGAGCGGTGAGCGCGTGGCGTGGCGTGGCGTGGCGTGGCGTGGCGCGTTTGTGATTCGATCGTAATTTCGTCCAAAGTTGAGAGGTGGCTTTTCGAAGTTGAATTCGATCCCATCTCAAATTTGGGTACATTTTAGGTGCCATAATTAAAACAACGTGCACATTTTAGGTGCCACAATTAAAACAACGTGCAAGTCATAAATAATATATTCACTCTGTATTGAGTTCATTTTAGGTACAGCCATGAATACTGTAGTAAATGTATTCATTCTATTTTGGGTACATTTTATGTGTCATAATTAAAATTACATACGGACATAAAATATTACAATTATAATTATATTTACTATCACTTTACATGTTGCGGTCCTAATTATTTGATTTGTTGTAATTATATTTTTTCTATTTGAGATTTGTATGCTACTGGCTAGATAGCATGATTACATTATTTTTGTTAAGGTTTCGTTTACTTGGAAGATAAGAAAAAACTAATTATTTCAGAATCAGTATAAATTTAGAAATTAATTAAAAATATTATATAAATGTATTTGGTTGAGTATTAGATTAGTATCAAATATAAAAAAAAATTATATTTAGTGTGATAATAGAGAATAAGAGAAATAAAAAGTAATAGTTATATGAAATAATGATATTGTTCTCAACCATAATAATTTTTTAAAATAAATAAAAATTTAACTTATATATTTTTAAATATTTGATTTAAGATATTTAAAAATTTTAAAAAAAAATTATATTAAAATTGCTATATTCTCTTAAGATGAGAGATCACAGAATCGGCAAGCGTCTGAGGATGGAGAAGAGGGAGCCTCGGGAGGCGTCCGTAGCAGCTTCAGTGAGGATGGAGAAGAAGGAGCCTAGTGGTACAAAAACCAAGAAAGGGATATGGAGGGGAAGAAGGAGCCACACTAGAGCTCAATGGTCGGAGCGACAGCCGGAGGAAAGAAAACACCCACAAATTAGGGGCCGCGGAGATTGGGAGTCTAAGAAAAGAGGACCGTACAAATTGGGGGCCTCAGAGAGAGGCCGAGCAAGACCCCACACACCGGCAAACGACGACAGGGAACAAGATTTCTATCAAACCTATAGATCGATAGTAGGATCCGCGCAGCGAGTAAACAAGATCCCACAGATCTGCGGTCGCAGAGATCGCCTGAGAAAACCCACACTTACACCGACACCGCACAGCTCAAAAGGGACGAGGGAGCTAATTGGAAACCTTGACAATGGTCGGAAGAGAGCACAGCAAAAGAGGGAGGAGGGATTGGAGCTGAAGGAACCGTAGGGGAGAAAGAAGGCTCAGGATGTGTGCAAGGGCAAAGATGAAAAAGGAAAAGGATGGAAACAACTGTTTCCACCCTTAACGGGTGGATAGGATAACCCGTTAGGGGTATCCCCATTCTTGTTTGGGGGGATAAAAGGGATATCCCCTTATCCACCTCTAGTTTTTGTACCAAACAGATCCACCTAAATATAAAATAATTATGCGATCTTTTAAGTATTAATTAAAATTTTTATATTTATATATAATTTTATATATTATAAAATTATATATTTATAAATAATAATTAATATTATAAAAGTATATATTTTATAGATGATTTTACAAAAAAAAAATCGCTCGTTGTTTTTTTGAATGGATGAGTCAACTATAATTATATAATTTTATTAATTATTTAAATTTACTATCTATAAATAATTAAGAAAAAATATATAATATTTTTATATTTATTAATTTATCAATCGATATAATTTAAAATTTTCAATCTATTTAATTTTAATATATAAATCAAATTCCAATCTATTTTGATTATCTTATTATTTTTTTATCAAATTTAATAATTATAATTAATTAAAAATTATTGAGTTAAGATACACAACATTCTATAAAAAAAATAAAAATAAAACTACTTTTTATATTTTAAATAAAACTATTTTTTTTTAAAAAAATATTTTTTTTTTCACAAAGCTTGTATTAATTAAAACCTTTTATTAGTATTTACTTATTTACTAATATATATATATATATATATATATATATATATATATATATATATATATATAAATTAATTGATTATTTATTTATTTAACTATTTATTTATTTATTTATTATGGTTAATTAGTAGGTGATTCTATTCCTCACCAATTCCAATTTGAATATATTTTTAATTACAACATTTAAATTTTCTTATACAGTTGTTACTACAAAAGTTGAACTCAATTGTGCTAAATCAAATATTTGAATTGAGATGGCATGCATTCTTACAAAAGCATGCAACCAAAGAGTCCTAATTGCATTACTATTTTAATAAATAAAAATATAAAAAAAAATTCTGCTATGAATATACTCCTGTTAGGGGTGTATCATACATTCCAAATAGCGATGACTCGGATTAATGTGAGATTTTTAAAATAAAAAATTCAGATTAATCTAGAGCATTTATGCCCCAAGATGTATGATGTATATCCTTGAGAGGAGTGTACAGATAGCTTTTTTTTCTTTAAAAAAATAAAAAATTTGATGCGATAAGCATAAAATTAATGATCCTTACATGAAGTAGATATAAGAGGCACATTCCACTTTAAAGTGTACCACTAGTCTTGCTGTAAATATAATAATTATAATTAATATAAAAGTATAAAAATTTTAAATAGTATATTTTAATTTAATATAAAATTATTAATATTGTTTTTTATTAGCTCTTTTATGATCTAATATATGGTACGATGGGAGTGTTTCGCTTCCAACTTTTACAAAGTAATTTTAGGGCCAATAGAACATCTCATAAATTTTTTAAACAAAATTAATTTTAATTTTTAAAATTCAAAATCAAAAGCATTTAAAACATGCTTTCTAATATCTAATTCAAATTTTATATTTAAATTTAGATTTTATATTTTAAATTTAAAATTTAAAATTTATATTCTATAAAACTATTTTAGAAAGTTTACTAGACAGTTTTACAAAATTATTTTAGAAAAATTACTCTTTTGCCAAATTCAGCCAAACTTTCTAATCTTTTAACTAAACTCAATTTTTCAGAAATTACATTTTCAAATTATAGGCGGAAGAAGCCTAATATAATTTATTTGGAACATATTTTACGTTTTACAGTATTTAGTTTGTAGAAAAGAAAAAAAAAAAATTTATCAATGTTTGTTTGGTTTGGTAAAAAAATTTGAATGAAAAAAATATAAAATGTATTTTACAGCTAAGGAAACACACCCCTAATAAGTAGGAGAGATCTGATGTTAATTGTGAGACACCTCAGGTCAAAAACACAATAACTTTTCTGCTGTGGATTTTTATCGTAATATTTGTGAATTTGGGGGTTGGTTTATTAGAAGAGCAGCGAATGGAGGGAGGGGAAATAGCTGGGGCAATAAATAGGATGGTTTGGGACTTACGAAGAAGGTAAAAGGCCATGCCATGATATGCCATGCATGAGTGCAATGGGTTTCATGTAATAATAAGTAGCGGCACCAACTATATATCACAGAGCCAACAAACACTGACAAAATTCTCCACTGTTACTGCTGAAATGGTGGAGTGTGATGGCGGATAACAACCTTCTTTTGTTCTGTCTCTTTTTTTTTTTTTTTTTTTTTGACAACTGGAACTGATCGTAGGTCACGACTCAAAAATCTAATGGGCCGGCTTTTCAACCGGATACTTTTCGGCCTGGCCCAGTATGCAAAAATGTCCCGCTACAATCTAGCTTATCAAACCCCAGCCCCCATCATTTTTAATATATATATATATATATATATATATATATATATATATATATAATTGTGTTTCTATACTTTTAAAAATACCAAATCATTGGTGCTTATAAATTTTTAACTCTTAGATAAAAAAATATGTGGTTAGAATTCATAATGGGTCTCTTAGATTTAGTGGGTGGTTGGTAAAATAGAATAATTTAAGAGATGAAATTAGTCAAAAGAGTAGATCTAACAGCAGAAAACTTATAAGCACAAATTACTTAATACTTGTACAAACATAATAATCTGACTCTATATATATATATATATATATATATATATATATATATATATATATATATATATATATATAGAGAGAGAGAGAGAGAGAGAGAGAGAGAGAGAGAGAGAGAGAGAGAACTAGATGCTATACTATTAATACCATCAAATCATTAGTGATAGTAGGTTAGGCTGTAGACGTGTAGTGGTGGGTAATAAAATAGTATAATCTAAAACATAAAAATAGGCCCAAAAAAACAAAAACAAAAAAAAAAATCTCTAACCACATAAAAATTTAATAGCACCAAGTTCTTGATGCTGTCAAATAACATAGTAGACTAGTTATATATATGAGTCCGGCTATTATGCTTTTAAAAGTATCAATCAATTGATGTTTGTAAGTTTTCTATCGTTATATCTATCTTTTTGGCTTATTTCACCCTTGAAATTATTTTATTCTACCAACTCCCCACTAAATCTAAAGGGCTCACTATCATCCTAACCACATATTATTTCATTCAAGCGCCAAGAATGTACAAATTCCAATAACTTTACTTTTAAAAGAATAAGAGCTCAATTATATATATATATATATATATATATATATATATATATATATATATATATATATATATATATATATATATATATATATATATATATATATAAATATAATTATGGTAGAATACTATCGATAGCACCAAGTCATTGGTGCTATCAAGTTTTTAACCTTTGGATTAAAAAATGTGTGGTTAAGATGATAGTGGTCCCCTAGGGTTTACTAGGTGGTTGGTTGAATAGTAAAAATCTTAGGGGACCACTATAATCCCAACCGCATATCTTTTCATCCAACAGCAGAAAACTTGATAGCACCAATTGCTTGGTGCTATCGATAGTATTCTAGCCGGACTATATATATATATATATATATATATATATATATATATATATATATATATATATATATATATATATAGTCCGACTACTATACTTGTACAAGCATCAAGTAATTAGTGCTAGTAAATTTTTTACCGTTAAATCTACCTCTTTAACTAATTTTATCCTTTAAATCATTCTATTCCATCCATCACTGATTTAACCCAAAGGGTCCACTATCATTCTAACCATATATTTTCATCCAAAGGCTAAAAGCCTACAAACACCAATGACTTGATAGATATTTTTAAAAATATAGAAGCTCAATTATATATATATATGACTAAAAATAAACGGCTAAAAATAAAATTTTTAATCAAAAATATTGATCTTGATATAGATAGTATAAAAAAATTTTCATCCAATTTTTATCAGATTTAAATACTTCTATATCGTTAAACACGTAAATGACATACATTAACCATCAAAAATAATTGATTTTGAATTCTTTTCAAGTAAATAATAACCAAGTAAATAATAACTAAAAATTATAAAATTTATTTTCTAAATGCTTCAACTATGCTACATCAAGTCTAACGAAATCGATTGTCGATTCAGAAGTTCCATCATCAAAAACAGCTTAAGAGCACGAAGGCCTCCGTACTCCCTAATAGCACAAAAGCCTAGTACGCACGTGCTCTCTCTCTCTCTCTCTCTCTCTCTCTCTCTATATATATATATATATATATATATATATATATATATATATATAATTTTAGCATAGTAATTATGCCCACTAACTAGACGATAATACGGAGATATAAGCAAGGACCAAACACAAAAATGTACACACGCGCGCGTAAAGCGACACACTTAGTTTATACACCTACGCATAGGAACCGCGCAAATTCACGATGTACGAGCGTGTGCACTTGCGCACGCACATACGTAATTCTAACATATTCTAGCCTACCCTTGATTGAACCACTATTTTCAAACATACAGATGATTTCGAGTATGCATCAAATTTCGAGTTCGGCTCATTTGAATTCCTCCCAGGGTTAATAGAGCCCAAAGTTGAGCCGAAGCTCGAGCAGAGCTTGAAAAGCTTGGTTCAATTGCTAGTTTGGGAATAATCCATCTAGGACTTGAATCAATGCTCTTAGCATGCATATGTATGTATGTTAAGATACTTCCGCAGGACGAGTTACTGCACACTATTACACTACTTGCTCATAAATTGCGCAAAGTGGTAAATGAAGAGATGGCACCATACTTGTTAATTTAATTACAACGAATCAGACAAAGGCTTTTGTTCAGTAAACTCCTCTTTCTCGGTGAGTTGCAGGGGACGAAGAAGTGCGTTAAGGATGGCTTCAGTCCAACTCGAAGTCCCTGTGGCCTCGTCGACCGTTGAAGCAACCTCAGCATCTGGGAAGTACTTGGGAACTGAAGTGTCCCAAGCTTCCGAAGAATCAACAGGGAGTTTGGGTGAAAGTGGGCGCCCAAGCGCATCAACATGGGACACAGCAACATGGCCACAATAAAAAGTGAAAGAAAGATCAAACTATCAGCTATTCAACTTGCAGGAAAATATAAAACAGAAAGGGCTCAAACTTAATCAGCGAGAAATGCAACAAGCACGACAAAAATAGACCATCCAGAGAATGATTTTCCGAGCACAATTTTGTGGTGCTGCTCCAGAAATATCACATGTAATTCAATTCCAGAGAGTTGTATAACAGAAAACAATATCTTTAAGAACACTAGTTCCAACATATATATGAAATCAGTGAGTTATATTTTTGTACTTCCTCATCAAAATAAACCTGCAAAAAATTATGATATCACGCATGGATTATAGCACATGAACGCATTGTATATGAACTAATGCTAGACAATCTTAAACATCAAAGATTCAGAATGACTCATCATATGTTATATAGATCATCAATTACTTGTTTTTGAACCCTACCCAACAATTCAATCTTCAATACTCCACCAATACAGAGAACAGGGCGTGGAAGCTTAAAAGATTGCAAAATATTTTCCTGCACATTGACAAATTATATGATTCACATTATACTATAAAAAAGAAAAGCAAACATCAGTTTTATTTCTTATAAATTAAATGAGTAACTGGATCGTAAAATATCTTAACTCAGACTATGCTGCAATAGCAGCAACCCATCCAACTCAGACTATGCTACAATAGCAGCAACTCATCCAGCATTGCAATTGTCAAATGGAGTTTATTGCAAAAATAAAAAGCACAGAAACACTACATAAATTCTATATCATAGCGCTTTTCCATTTTAGACGAGCTTCAATAAAAATGTTGCCAACATCTCTTTCACGTGATTCCCATGTATTTATGATGCTCTCCTCGGGAAAATTATCGGTGCTCGAAGCACCAATGCAGCGAAGATTGCAAGCTCTTTCACCTTCGAATGCCACAAGACAGTGACTAAGATACGAGTAAACCCTGTGTTCTCTCACTATCTACTTCAACAACATGAGTGAAACTTGATACCTCTGGGCAAATTCTTCGGCATAGAGTTCTACTAAAAGCATTTGTGATAACTGCAAACCAGTTACAAAAGAAAAACTAACTTTTAATGATCCAAGAAGCTATCGACTTCGAAGCAGGCCTTTTAAATGTAGGCCATTTTGAAACAGACCCGCATTGACATCTCTTTAACTTTTTTTTTTAAAAAAAAAAATCCAAATTCTGTTAAATTTAAAAGCTCTATTCGCTATAAGAGCTTAAAACTATTTTTGATGGAATTAGTAATAAGATTTAATGCAAGTTTTAATTTGAGTGACTAAAATCACTGGATATCAAAAGTAGAGAGAAAAACCAAAACTAACAAGAGTGTCCAAAACATTAAGTTTCAGTTTAGAACACCCTTTGGGCTGACGAAAATGAGGGCTTCGCCGAAGTTGGCTAAAAGTTTGATAGTCGGTATCTGATATTCTAAGTTCAAAGCCTAATAGCGTGCTGCTTTTTTAGGACTCCGATTTGGATGTTGCTGTAAGATATTGAATCCTAACTTATTCGGTAAATAAATTTAATAGAATAATATATTTTACACACAAATATAATATATCTTATTACTGAAATGTAAATTAAAGGCTAAATATGTATAAATATTCTAAACATTTTGATCATCCTCCTCATCTTCTAAATCGTATGCGATTCTTAAGATGTTCACGCAAAACTCACCCGACCGAAGCCAGGATCGGGAGACGGCGCTCGCGCGCACGAGATCAGACGGATCGTCGAGGAGCACAAACACGAATCTCGAGGCGTAGGGCCCCATCCGTTCCAGGAAATCGCAGCGACTCTCCATCGCAATAGGGGAAAACAAAAGGTAAAAAAAAAAAACAAAGAAACACCACCAAAACCCCATTATCATCGTCGAGAAATCAAAATCATGTGCTAAAAATTACAACACAGAGAGCGAACATCGTTCTCTTACCTCGGGAACGAAGCTGAGTAGAAGAGAGAGAGAAGAGGGGGAGGAGGAGGAAGAAATTTTTTTATTTTTTTTTTGAAAAAAGACACGAAAGAGGAGTGGAGTGTGGCCCACAGAGCGAAGACCAAGAAACCTTGGTCTTTGAAAACGTTTTTATGTTTTAATTTACTTACATTGATAATAATGATACCGACCCCTTTGTTAGGTGATTGTAGTAGTGGAAAATGTGTTTGTCACCCGTAACTGATCAAATCAAAATAAATTTCCCAAAATGATTGGTTAGTTTCTTTCTTACGATTCCTGTGAATCGACAAAGTTAACTCCACATCATACCAATTTTACTCGGATGCCAAATGGTTTACAAAGCAGAGACAAAATCAAGTCGAAGTTATTTTTCCCAGGTTGATGAACATTTGATGTGTTCTTCTGAACATGACTTGTGCACTAAAATGATGACACTAACCAAGATATTAAAATTATCTGACACAGAAAATAGCTAATGTTCTTAGTACCCAGGTGTATATGAGCCAAAAGATGCTTCAGCACAACAAGTTACCGCGCATTAGCCACTGTAAATTACTCGATGGGGAAAAACGGGAGATAAGATGCCGTTCTACTAGCGTCACGCACTCATGATGTATTAGGCGTAGGGTTCTTCTTCGTCGGAGTCATCGTCTTCCTCTGCGAACTGCACGGGCCGTAGCAGCGTGTTAAGGATGGCCTGGTTCCATGCCCCTCCGGCTCCCAAATGCCTGAGTGTGGCGGCGAAGGCATGCCATCTTGAAGGCTCCCTAGCCTCATCATCCCTTGGAGCACCATCAGGTGTTGTGCTGCTGCTATCAATTGGGAAGTACTTGAGAACTGAAGCACCGGAAGCTTCTGAGGTATCAAGAGCTAGTTTGGGTGAAAGCGGGCGCCCAATCACTTGAACGTGGCTCACACTTCAATTTGCAAAATAGGCACAAAAAAAAAAAAAAAAAAAAAAAAAAAAAAAAAAAAAAAAAAAAAAAAAAAAAAAAAGGCATCAGCTTGAAAGAAAGGTGAGACCCTATAATTTAATTCTCTCTGCAGCAAAAGCGGAAGCACCAGAATTTAATTCTAGCTCCTCATTGCAGTAGAAGCTCCTTATAGGAACACTAGTTCCGGAACGTATGTAAGAAAGACGCAGGAAATTGTTCTGTTTTTGCATCAAAAACCTTCAAAAAGCATATGACACAATACTAACATCATAGCACATGATGAGAGAACTCCTCACCCTGCGCATGGATATCCCACAAATGTTTATAGAACCCAGTAACTGATGCAAAACAAAATTAAACAACCAAGTTCCATAATTACTCACCATATGTAATATAGACCATCCATCGCTTGTTTCTGCACTCTACCCAGCAGTTCAATCTTCACGACTCCTCCAATGCAAAGAACAGGGTGTGGAAGTCTAAAAGATTGCAAAACACTTTCCTGGCACATAACAAATAATATGGTCCGCGCTAAATTATAAGAAAGATAAATCAATGAATATTGGTTTTGTTTGCAAACAACTAAAGCAGTAACTAGGCCATAGAACATCTTGATTCTATGCCGCAATAGCAATGATTCCCAAGAACTTGTATACGGTAATTGTGCACTATCAAGACGAGTACAAGTAGAGATGCATCTAGCAGCTCTTCAACTAACCTGCAACATTGGAAATTCAGGCGAAATATACGTCCATACAAAGTTGTCATCAGCAGCTACCTGACCTTCGTTCTCATCCGTAACATAGTCTTCTGACCGTAGGGGCAACTTGGAATTGCCCATCCGGAAACGCACAAACTTCACCGAATATATGGGATCACCAGGTTGAAAAAATGCTGAACAAAAGAATAAGAAAAAGATCTTAACCAATACATGACCGCAAAGCAAAAATGTGTTTGCAAAATTCGTAAGTCCAAGGACTGACCTTTGAATGGCTGTATCTTGATTTCATTAACAACACACAAATCAGATCCCAACCTATAAGTAAGACTTTCGGGCACTTGAGGATCAGCTTGTCCCCCACTCGACCAATAGGACGGTCTCATAAACACTTGATCACTTGGTTCCAACGTATTTTCAATGCTCTCATCTGGAAAATTATCAGTGCTAGAAGCACCAATACAGTGAACAATGCAATCCCTGTTACCTTCGGGTGAGACAAGGCAGCGACTAAGATACGAATATATCCTGTGTTCTCTCACCAGGCTTTCCCATTCCACGGCAGTGCTAGAACCAGCTTCCTGGTTCATGGCCGAACTACTTACTTCGACCACACAAGTAAAATTTGATACCGCCGGGCAAATTCTTCTGCATAGCCTCCTACTAAAACCAGTCGCAATAACTGCCATTTAAAAAGCAAATTTAATGATCCTACAATACAGCGACCTAATTTAGCTGCGAGAAAATTTACTATTTCTAATATCCCATCCTGCTTAAATAAAGTACAACAATGTAAATTTAAAAACAAAAATAAATTCTTCTCATAAAATCTAATTCTATAAACAAGATTATGCAAGCTACCAAACCAACCAGAAGCCACATTTTAGTATGATGAATACTTGGTTTACTACCCTACATAAAAATCTAATCTTTTCATTTTCCAATTAGTAAATACCTAATTATACACGAGAAATGAGGAATCATCAAAGGAATTTAAAATTAAAAGGAAAAAAAAGAGAATTTGCAAATTGTTGAAATGACAATAATAATAAAAAAAAAAAAAAAAAAAACAAGCATTAACTCCTCGAAATCGTTGTGGCTCACCAAATCGGCGCCAGGATCGGGAGACGGCGCTCGCACGCACGAGATCGCTCGGGTCGTCGAGAAAAGTGAACACGCACGTCGAAGCGTCGGGGCCGAGGCATTGCAAGATATCCCAGCAATTCTCCATCGCGGAAGCCCTAAACTGAATCCCCAGACCCCAAAATCCCCCATCACCATCGAGTAAATCAGAGTATGATCAAAGAAATACCGCCATTGCCAACAAATCGAAACCCTAAATTCTAAAACAAAGAGGAGAGCACCAGAATTGTACCTCTTGGACGAAGGCAAGTAGATCCGAGAGGAGATCGAAACCCTAAGTGAGATGCATTATTGCGTAGGATTAACCCTAATAAAACAAAGAGAGAGAGAGAGAGAGAGAGAGAGAGAGAGAGAGAGAAAGAGAGAGAGAGAGAGAGGAAGATGAAGTGTAAGAGCAAAATAAATTTTTTTTTAAAAAAAAGGTTTTTTTGGGAATAGATCGTGGCCACGGAGATAGACTAAAGAGACACGGCGAAAAGAAGCCACATTACTTTAATTTTTTTTGAAAAAAAAAAAAAAACTTATTTAATGAAGGGGTAAAGTGCGAGACAAAAAAAAGAATGAGAAAGATACGCTTTTATACCTTGGATTGGATTTATTCGTCTCCTATTAAACAAAGCACAATAAGATGCCGAATAGTACGCTAGAGAAGATATATTTATATAAATCGTATACAATCTTAATTTTTTATAATTTAATTATATAATAATATAATTTTGATTTTTAATTACACAAATTATTGTGATTTTTATTTAGAATTACTTTTATCTTTATTTATTATATTTTTATAAATAAAATTAGTTAGAAATATAAAAAGGAAAATGCTATGTGTACACCCGTAAGGGGTGTATATCTCACACCCCCATCCATCTAAGGGTGGGGGTGTGATGATGGATCACTTGATGTGACCCGTAAAAAATATCGCTACCATTAAAATGGTGGAGATGTATGATGTAACATGTAGCATTGCTCATATAAAAATACTAAAATTTTAAACTTATATGCCTACGTGTGTTATAAAAAAAAAATAATATTAAATTTGGCCATCATTTTTTCTTTATAAGTACTAATAATATCCCACATCATTTTTAAAATAAAGTCAGTATAAATCAACCACTACCAAAGGTACCAAAGCACCCCCAAAAAGTGCAACAAATTTGATCATTATTATGCTATAATTATTTATAATTTTTATATTTGGTTCAATATAACATAAATTTAGACAAATCATCAATAAGTTAACTATAATACCTTTATTAGTACAAATATAATTATACATCATTTTATACTGAATAGAATTAAAAATATGAAATTTAAAAATTGTATTCTAATCCATCTTAAAATTAAATTCCCACGCAAAAAGAAAACAAAGCCCAGGATAGGAGGTGAGTTTTAAACCCCACATTTTATAGACATGTGACGAAACAAAAGTGATAATTTTCAATTTTTAACATTACTGAATAAAAAAATATACTGCAAACCAAACACCCCGTTCTGAGCAGAAGAAAACCACACAAGATGTATGTTTCACAGGAGCATATATTTCCAATTTGTGAGTAGGAAAGGGATCCATTAACTACAAAAACACATTTTTTTTTTCTTTTTTTTGGTGGAGGACCACTTCTTTTTCTTATATTCCTTTCGGATCATAGACCCTAAATAGTTAAGCAAAAATGATTTTAATATTAAATAAAATATACACATAATTGCATACCAGGCTCCCACTAAAAAAAAAGAGAAACTAGCAAACTCTTTCTATTCCTCCTCCTCTGTATAAAGCTACGTACTTACATATAAACTACAGCCTCCTTTTCTTGCTTAGACCCCTTGGGATAAATCAGGGCGCAGTCGACGCAAAGGCCGCCTTTTGTGTGAGTGCAATCAATTTGTGTCATGGAAAACCTGAGCTTGGTCAATTTGTCAGAGTCTGCTACCGCGAAATCGCCAACGTGGTAGAGGATCCAGCTACCCGGTTCTTCTAAATAATATTTAGATGAAGCATGCTGGTCGTCGGAGGTGGAGAGCTCGAAGCGAACTGGCTTTATGTCCCAGCCGTGAACGTGGTCAGTGCCGCACGTCCGGCGACCAAGCCTCCTCAATGGTCGGCCCAGGTGGAGACGGAAGAATAGGCTGTAGGTGCCTGCAGGGAAGCAAAATTCCATCTCCCCGACCACCTCAAACCACCAGATTTGCTGAAGGTAAGCAACAGAGTGGAATCTGCAAGAAGAATATGGGAAATTACAATGATTTTCTTTATTCCCTTTTCAGCTACTGTCCATTAAGAGATGGCAATGCGAGTGAAGAACAAAATTTAGATCCAGTGCCAGATTGGTCTCATGGTTTGTCATATCCACAGGACAAGAAAATACAAGTTAATAATTACAAATAACATTAAAAAACATAATATTTGGGGAAAATGAGTATAATTATAAAAGGACAGTTACTACACATATCTTAGCTATTAACATGTACAGGACGGACATATCAAAGGAAACAAAAGAAATAAAATAAAAATGTACAGGACACACGGTAAAAAAAAAATTGATAATAGGGCAAAAATTCTATTTGAGGTGGAAGCAAACAGCGCATATTATATATATATATATAGAATATTCGAACCAGGCTTAAGCTGTTGAAATTGAAGATATTTGCATTTCTATTAGGAAAGGATCCGAACAGTTTGGCACTAGATTAATTTATAGTTCTACTTGATAGAAGGATGAATAGTCAAAGGTTAGACATTTAAATCTGCACTCTTAATATTATTAATGTTGTGCAGATCATAGAAGCAGAGATGGCTTCATTTTTTCCTCTTTTATTTTTTGTTGGAGTTTCTTATAAACTTTATAATAGATGTAATGACGTATAGACATAGTGACATATAATAGGCAGGTCTCATTCAATCAAAACGATGTCAGCTTTACACTTGATATACAATCTACCAGGTCAGGCAATCTCTCTACCGGACATCGATCCCTATTAGGGTGCTTGGAATGAGTAAAAAGATAGTTAGTAGTATGCTGTTTGCTACATTATTGAAGTCAACAATTCCTTTTGGCAAGAGAAGACATAGAGAAGAGACATTTGCTCCACCCATGTCCTTGGAGGTGTCCTCCTAGCCAAGAGAACGTCGATCCCTACATTACTGAATGTAAAGAACTGTGCAGTAATTAAAAATTAACTTAAGGAAACAAATATATATATATATATATATATATCCTTAGAAGAAAGGGCATAGATTTTTGTTGTTAGACAAACTAAAAGCTGTTAGTGAAAAGTAACGTCCGAATGTCATTTTGCTGCCATGAACCAAATGTGCAAAAAGTATTAAGTATCGAATCTACTCCTGTAGCAAACCAACCATTTGTCGCATCATACAAACCTCAAACTGAAATATAGAAAGAACAAAAGGAATTCTATTTATCTACAAAATGCCTGTATAGAACAAATGTGAGACTTGTATCAAAATTCTGTGATTAGCTGGGTTTTCTTTTATGATAGACATATTTATTCCCAACAAAACAGCTAATCACCTGATAAGTTAGCTACGCCGATTTGTTTATTATAGCAAATTAAAAAAACTATAACTAACTAAAAATATATACTTGGGAATTCATGAGCAACAAATGAGACCTAAGAACTAATCTAAATGGAGGGGAAACAATTGCCTCCGTGTCCTTCTCCTTCGGACGATAAACCACCAAGGAAAAAAACAAACCTACTTCGTAAAGGAAAGAAAAAAAAGGAAATATTCTATAGTTTAATATTTATGAGATATGGGTATACAGAGGGTTCAAATAAACAAAGCACATGCCAAAATTAAAGAAACATGTAAGAGTGAAGAACATAAATAGCACAAAAGAGCTAGACTTTTCCAGAAACCAAAAACATTGTATACAAAGAGCGATATTGGACAAAAATTGTACACAGTTTTCCCTTCTAGAGCCCGGGGGATTTATCACCAATTTTGACTCAATCCATTGCAACATTTCAAACAGAATATATTAATACTACTAGACTGAGAAAAGAGTAAAAGAAAGAACTCCTAAAAACTAATTATATCATTTCTTTTAAATAGATCGTAAGAGTAAAATGGAACAAGTTACCAACAAAAATATATAAACAACAAAATTTTCAACACAATAATCATATCTGAAGCGCAAAAATCTGATACAAATTTGGCAAACAGGTTGGCCTAGAATTGCAATACCTTGATTCCTCAGTGGGCATGTGATTCCAATATCTCCTATCGTCGATCCCTGTGATCACCAGCACTTTCGAGGATATCGACAAGCACACCCCACCCTTCACCTTCTCCAACAAAAATTCCTGAAACCAACCAAGCAAACGAAACCTTAATCCAATTAGTTCAAACGAGAGCAATATATTACCAAGATTTTCTCCATTCGGTCATATGATCACATCTATTCTCCACTAAAGTACCAAATGGCCACCAAAAAATTCTTTCCTTGGCTTCTCTGAGCTGCAAAGATCTCATCTTTCCCCTCAAAAACAAGCAATCAAGCATAAATTCACAACAAACTACGCATGAAAACCCTAATTTCTTCGATTTTATACATGCATACCTTGGTACCACCATCAAAAGGATTCGGACGGCACAGCCTCGCGTAGATCTCCTTCTTGCTGAGCCCGCTCTTGCACTTCTCCTCGTCATCCGACACCAAACCCATCAGATACCTGTAGTTCGCGGGAAGCTTCGCCTCCCACACGAAATCCGCCGACGCCGCGCCGCGGAAAGCGCGATTGAGACGCGCCACGCGGCAAATCTCTGGCGGGTCGAGGTGGAGGAGCACCGCCGCGACGCAGCTCTCCGGGAGGTCACCGAGCGCCGTCTCCGGCGCCCCTCCCTCTCCCTCCGGCCCCAAAATACTCGACACCCCGGCGCCCATCGGGCGAAACCCTAACCCTAGCCCAAGCCCCCACCCCCCCCCACAAATTCCCCAAATTCGAACGAGGATTCCCCCAAAACCTATGATTTTGAAGAGCTGCACAAGGAGAAAAGCATCAAGGACGATAGCAATCCATGAATTTGAGCTCGAGATCGATCGATCTCGCGGTGATCTTCGCGCCCCCTCTCTCCCCTTCCTCCGTTCGTTTTGCTTCGGAGAGAAAGGAGGAGAGAGAGAAATAAAACGAGCGTGGAGAGGACGCGGAAAGCGAGGGGGGAAAGACGAGAGATTTTTTTTTAATTTCCTTTTTTCGTTTTAAAATAAAATCCCCGCAAAGGATAGGGTTTGGATTAGAAACTCAAGATGGAAAATGCTTTTGGAGACCCCTTACCTATTCTCATTGTTAAAATTACCATCCTTAACTTTTAAAATTTCTCAGATAATTTTAAAATTTAAATCAACTATCTCATCAACTTGCCTAATTAGAAAAAAAAAACTCAACTCAAACAGTTGAGGGGTCAATGTCAAAATATTCAACAGTTTAGGGGTTCACCTACCAGAATTTTTAACAAAAGATCTGGAGGGACTTGGGATGAATTTACGGAAATGCCCCGGTTGTTGGCGTGCATTAAAACCACGGCGCGGCGTTTGAGACGGTTGGAGGAGTTAAACACAAAAAAAAAAAAAACTTTAAATGGCGAGTCAGCAATGACAGGTTGGACTCGGTCAACTCCGAAAAAAAAGTATATATAATTCAATATAATATAAATTTTAAAAACAATAACTTTTTGAAATAAAAAAATAAAATTAAAGTACCTTACAATCATTTTCAATGTGCATATACTAGGAGCGCCAGGAGGAGTCCCATAATGGTTCTCTTTATAATTTATAATTTATTTTTTTTATTAATTTTTTAAAAAATAATTTCATACCACTCTATTTAAACAAATAATAAATATATTTTTATGAAATTTAATTTTTTATATTTATCTATTTAAAATACCTAAATTGTTCGTATATATTTTTACTATAAATATTTATTAAAAAAATATAATTAATAATAAATTAAATACTTAATTTTGATTAGCGAGGAACTAAATTTATCTTTTTATCTTATCAAATATTATATTTAATTATAGATAAATTTTTCGACGGTTGAATTTTTGGAAAAATATATTTACAATGACAAAATTGATATTTTATTTATATTATGTTAAAAAATAAATAGTAAACTAATGATAACAAATTATAAGGATATATATGAATAATTTAGAATTTTTGAAAGAATAAATATAAAAAAATAAATTTTATAGAAATATATCTGTTATTCGATATGTTTACAACGATATAAAATTAACTATTTTTTAAAAAGAAAAACCTAATTTAAATTTATTTTATCTTTGTAGATTTACTTAGTATATTTACATAATTTTTACTGTGATAAATTTATTAAATTAAATAATTAGTTTAAATTTTAAAGTCGAAGTTTAATTCAATGAAAGATTGGCTAATAAGATTAAAATTTTAGGGTTTAGATTTTTTTTTTTAATGATTTTTTCTCAGCTCATTTTAATATTTATATTTTAATAAAATTTGGGCTTAATTACACTATATTATAGTGGGCTTTATAGAACTTTTTATTTTTACTCTGCATTTTTTTTTTCCAAAAATATTACTCAATTATTATTTTTTCACTTTTTACACTATAAGTAATAAATTCCCAGATTTTGATATAAAAAATAATAAAAAAATAATTAAAAATAATTTGATAGAAGTTTTTAATACCCTAACATAACAATTTATTTTATATTTTTTTCCTATTTAAAAATTCTCTTTTAATAAAGTTGTTAAATTTTAGATAAAAAAATAAATTTGTTAACAATAATAATATAGTATAAAAGGTTGGTAAGAAAAAAAATAACTTATTGATATTTATGAAAAGAAATAGTATAATATATATATATATATATATATATATATATATATATATATAGTATATTATAAACTAATAATAACTTTGAAACAAAATATGAATAATACTACAGTATGGTGTAATAAAGTGTGATTAATATTTAGCTTAAATTTATGTATGCTATTTGCTTATGGAAAATATGTTTTTGCTCAGAAAAAAAATATTATAGGCTATTTTTTTTTTATATTCAATGTTATATGTACACTTTAAAAAGATGTACATTCTGCATTTCACTCATCTAAGAATAAAATATTTTTTATGAGTCGCATTATAATTTGTAAAGTGATTTCTCAGTACACCCCTACCCATTAGATGCGTAGGATGTGAGATGTACATTCTACACCCCTACCCATTAGATGCGTAGGATGTGAGATGTACATTCTAAAAAAGATGTACGATATATATTTCATCTATCACAGAATAAAATAAATTTTATTAGTTATTTTAAAATAATTAATAAATTATATTTTATTTTAAAATAAATAAAATATATATTATATATTTAAAAATGAGTGTATGAATAGTGTTGTTCTTAAATTTATAATAACCTAATTGCTTGGAATGACACAGAGATTTTCTAATTATTACTTTGAAATTTGACCTCATACAAGAAATCTATGATGGTGGTTATTTCCTTATCAGGCTGTAGAATAGGGACCTCTCATTTCTTAACAAGTTTAGTTCCTAGAAAAGGATAGTTTTGGAAGAACAAATGTCCGGGATTTATTAGGCAAATTAATCTAATCTAAATGTCCCAAAACTAATAGAGAGCACCAACATTTGGAGACAATAAACACCATTGAAAAAAAAAAAAAAAAAAAAAAAAAACATGGACCAAAATTTATTTATTGATATAGACGTTGATGTAAGAAAAATAGCGTCAGATCTAATCCATGTAGGAAAATAAAAAGATAGCACATGGTTCGTCGGGAGCAGAAAAATTCGCACCCAACAATAGACTTTTTTTAATAATATCTCAATTTTTTTTTTATTTTTTTATAATATATTTATATGTTTCACATCCTGAACTATATACAAAAATATTTTTGCTACTAGTCATAATCATATGTTGTATGATTTTAATTTATTTATTTATTTTTGCTTATAATCTCTTTTATTATCTAGTTTCATGTTCTAGATTTTAGAAAGAAAATTACAATAATAAAATAATGACTAGAATTGAATTGCAAAACTAAACTAAATTGAAATTATTTGGTCGAGAGAAACAATTTAATTTATTTGTAAATTTTAAAATAAATCATATTTTTGATTCTTAAGTTATAAGTTGCGTGACATGTTGATTCTTAAATTTAAAATTTCAAAATTATTATAATTAAATTTTATATTTTAATTTATTTAATTTATTATTTATGTATTATTAATATAAAAATAATATAATATTTTAATTATTATCGTATTATTATATTATTATATTATTTTTATATTAATAAAATATTATTTTTAATTAAATAAAAATATAAAACACACACAAAAGAGGAAAAAAATCCTAGTTGGGATGTCCCATCATTGGGGACAAAAAAATCCCTGCATGCTTGATAATAACCACAAGCAAATAGAAAGAAATAAATATTTGCCACGTGGCGCGTCGTCACTCGTCAGCAGGATAAACCAGGTACTAAAAGCAGTGGGCTTTGGTTGGTCCAATTAATCAATAGCTTTTAATTTGTGTCCTTGACTGCAAATTAGCCAAGGACGAAAATTAAATGTTTTATTTTATGTAGTTGGAGTTAAAGGAATTAAATGAGGTGGTTTAATATATTTAGAAATATCTTGTTAAGCTTATGAAGTTTAAAACATTTATTAAATAGTAATTTTATTACCGTAAAATACGCGTACGTCCACGAATACACAAAAACGAAATACGAAACCAAAACGTCTTACCCTATAAAAAATAATACATATTAATTATTTTAAACTGTCACGATTTTTATTGTATATATTCGTTGATGATAATAAAAGAACTAAATAAAACAAATTTACTGACGACTTAATAATTCAATAAAAAAATACACGTACATGTATTAGTCATAATTTATATAAAATTCTTTAAACAGGTCTCGATTAATTACTATATAATATCTTTTCCAACACCATGATCTCACGTAATTGCATCTATTTATACACTCTGGTATTTAATTAAATGGCTAATGAAAATATGAAAAATTAAGAACATAAATTAGTCATAATTTATATAGTAAGAACCTAATATATGTGTATTCTAAGTACTAATTAATTAGTATAAGCCATATAAATATTTCTATGTCCCAACTTTGACTCTTTGGGCTTATATATAGAATGAGCTCTCTATAGTGCTTTTCATCACCTTTTAAACATACCAATAAAAAAAATATTGTTTAAAATTAAATATTATTATTATGAAAGATATTTTTCGTACATTCGAAATGGGATCTACGATACACATTCTATTTATTCTAAAATAAAATAAATTTTATTAGTCAGTTCGAAATGATTAGTAATTAGAGTCCGATTATTATATTTTTATGAGTAAAATTTTATCGTACTTATAAATTTCAGTCTTCGGATGAAAAAATGTACGGTTAGAATTATAATAGTTTCTAAAATTTATACTATTTCACCAACAACCCATTAAATCCTAGAAGGACCACTATTATTTTAACCGCGCATCTCTTTATCCAAGAACGAAAAAGTTATGAATACAAAGAGTTTTATACTCATATAGTAGTGTTACGCCTAGTAATTAAATCTTCATCCTAAAATAAATAAAATGTATATCGTACATTCAATTTCGAATACAAGAATAGTATTACTCTATTATTATTATTATTATTATTATTATTATTGACCGTTAGAAAAAAAAAAAAAAAAATGGACTACCAACAAATAACGCCTAGCTAGAGAATAGTCAAAGAAGACAATGCAGTCTTCACGTACTGATGTGTCGCGCTAATTATTTATTTTAAAATTTTAAATTATTAAAATTATATAATTAATTTATTTAAAGTGTATTAATATTGTTTTCATAGAATTCGATTGAGGTTACAAAATTTTTAACATTACTTGGCTCAATTCCACTTTCTGTCATTTTAAACATGACTCGATTCAATATGATCTTTCACTATAGAGCAGAATATTAACCCGTTTAAGTCAACATGATGTATATCTTACACTCTTACTTACTAAAATTTAACATATTTTATTTTTTTTTAGTAAAAATAAAACCAAATTATATAAAAAAATTATTAGCTTTGAGATTTTGCAAAAATAATTTTTTTTTTTGTTTTGGTTTTTGCAGTTTTAGATTGAATTTTTAATATATTGACTAAAATAAGCTTTTTTTTTTTTTCTTTCTTTTTCATTCTCTCCGAAGGTCACTGTGTTTTTTGTGCTCCACGGGCTTTTCATCGTAGTGGAAGGGTGGTGGGAGTGGCGGCGGGGGCGGTGCGTGGCAGTAGCGTCACGGTGGGTTTCGTGGTGGGGACGGGGCTGTGGCTCTTTGTGCTCCTATTGTTTCGCGGGAGCATAGACAAGAGGATACTCGAGAAGTGCATGGCCATGATAGTTTTCGTGGAGAAGGCTGGTCGAAGCTTTCTTTCCCACTGAACCAGATTCGGTTTAAGTTGAATTAATTCTTCTCTACTTCCCTCGCACCGCGCGGTGCTCGCCGCTCTTCCTCTGCAACTTCGCCGCTAGGGATGACTTCAAGGCTTTCCTGCAACTTCGCCGCTAAGGATGACTTCAAGGCTCGCTGCTTGCTTGCCCCCCCCCCCCCCCCCGACCTCGAATTCGATGCCTTCTCTCCCACTATCGCCGCCCATATCCCCAAGAGCTACCGCCGCATTGGTGACGTCCTCGCCAGCCACGGCGAGGAACACGAGCGTCGCCGCAAGGATGGTGATGCGAGGGATCGCCAGTACTATTGAGGTCGAGAGAGAGAGAGAGAGATAGAGAGATAGAGAGAGAGAGAGAGCGTTGCCGCAAACTTATTGTAAATTGTGCAATTATTTTCAAATAGTGCAACATATTCTCAAACAAAAGTTGCATTGTTTTGAGACTAAATTGCACAATATTTTTTTCAAACAGAAGTTGTATTGTTTTGAGATTAAATTGCACAGTTTAACTAACTTTTATTCAACAATATATTGCACTGTTTGAAAAAAAATTGCACAATTTATAATAAGTTTGCCTCTAAAGCCCTTGCTCTCTCTCTCACTCACTCACTTTCTCTTTCTCTCTTTCTCTCTCTTGAGTTCTCGAGGCCTTAACAATAGAGATCCCTCGCATCGCTGTCCTCAGGCGGCGGCGATCGTGTTCCTTGCTGCGGTCGGAGAGAACATCGTCGATACAGCGACAGTTTTCGACGGCGAGGATAGGGAAGGAGGCGTTGAATCCGGGATGGGGAAGGGGAGGGGCGCGAGGAAAGGTAAGGCGAAGCTATGAGCCTCGTAGTCGTCCCTAGCAGTTACAGAGGAAGAGAAGCAGGCATCGCGCCACGCAAGGGAAGAGGAGGAGAATTAGTTCAACTTAAACTGGACCCCAAAGGTGTCACCTATCCTAGAACTACTCTAATCTTAACACGCTTAGCCCTCTTAACCTGTTAGACCTAACCACCACCCAAAATACGATAGTCGGGTTTATAGGTTTACCACTATTATACCTCACATATATAACTATTTTAAATTTCAGAGGTGTTACATTCATTCTACCTTTAAGCCTTGAAGTCCTCATTAGGTTCAGGTATACTTACAAGCATCATGCGATGTAAGACTCGTCTTGCTAGTCTTAACCGACCTTGTGGGCAGTTGCACTCCACCCGCATCAGTCATTAGCCAGGGAGTCGCAGTCTACCTGCTATATAACCTTGGCGCCTCACTTCCCTGGGGGATCACCCATTTTAGAGCTACTCTAGTTCTAGCACGCTTAACCTTCTTAACCTCTTGGTTCTAACCCCCACCCAAAAATGCTATAGCCAGATTTAGAGATTTACTCCTATTATTTCTCACATATAGGACTATTTTAAATTCTAGGGATGTGCACACAAGAGGGAGAGGAGGCTTCGATCAGCCTCGATCCTCCATGAGAGCCACCAAGGTCGTGCACTCCTCGAGTATCCTCTAGTTTGTGCGGGGGCACGAAAAGCCACGCCCTCGTTCCCACCACGAACCCTACTGTGAGCGACGCTGATGCTGCGCGCCGCCTCCGTCGCGCCTTCCACCCTTCTGCTGCGGTGCAAATTAAAGCCCGTGAAGCACGAAAAACGTAGTGACCTTCGGAAGGAAAAAAGATCGAGAAAAAAGAATTAAAGTATTTTAGTCAATATACTGAAAATTCATACTGAATTTGTAAAAACAAAAAATATGATTCATTTTTATAAAATTTCAAAACCAATAAGTTTTTTATGCAAGTTGGTCAAAAAGAAAATATAATAAAGCGGATGAGTACTAAACCTTAGCCATAAAAAATCTAACATTGGTAGAGTAAAGTAATATTTAAGATTAGATAATTTCTTTTATTTTTTTTATAAATTTCTCTTCTACAAAAATACTGTATATGTATTGACACAAAATATAGCGAGAGTACTTTTTCTTGCACATACAAGCAAGAATTTGAATCCGGCGTCTGTTTTGCCGCTTTCTGATGTAGCAACCAATCTTACTATATCATGCTTATTAGCTATTTATTAAGTTTTTATTTGAATATAAGAATATTTTATTCAATATACTTTTAAAATTTATTTAATAAGTATATAGTATTTAATAAGAAAAATGCTAGTTGTACATCCTGGTGGGGTGTACATTTCACACCCCACCCATTCAATGGGTGGGTGTAGTAAGGGGTCACCCTCCCATTAGATGCTGGATGTAAGATGTACACCCTCCTTTGAGGTGTACATATAGCATTGCTCATTTAATAAAGGAAAATGCTATGTGTACATCCCACCCGGGGTGTACATCCTACACCCTCACCCATCCAATGGTTGAGGGTGTGAGAAGGGGTCACATCAAGTGACCCCAAAAATACCCCATCCATTAAATGGGTGGAATGTAAGATGTACACCCCTTTCGGGGTGTACATATAGCATTTTTCTTTAATAAATCATGAGAAGTGTGATTGAATGTTTAGATTGAATATTATATTTCAACTTCTAATTATTTATTGGGAATAATAAAAATCACTTTATAAATTAAATATGTTATATATCCTACTAATTCATGAGTACTAAAACCTTTAAAAATCAAACCCCTAGCTATGAATTATACAAAAAAAAAAAAATTATATCAAATGTGTTATTATTAAACATTTTATTTTGTAATTTCAACGGATCGTTAATTATATACACGAAGCACGCTTATTCAGTGTAAAATTATATAAAATAATTATTATTTTTTAAAAATTTAAATGGTTAGACAACGTTATTTATATATTTTATATTCAATACTCTTAATTATGTCTGAACTGAAGATTTTTTAATAAATTTAAAATATAAATTTAATTAAATTGGAAGAAATTAAATAATAATAGTTGAAAATAAAAAAAAATTAAATAAATTTAGAAATCTGATAAGATTTAAATTCAGAATTTATATTCTGATAATATATAAAATTATATAAAATAATTATTATTATTTTTATTTTAAAGAATAATATTTATATATTTTATATTTTATATTTTATATTTAATATCGTGCAACAGGCGGTCATTGAAAAAAAAGAAAAAGAAAAAGAAAGTCTACAACAAAAGCAGCCGACCAGTACTATTTGGGTGGTGAAACAGTGACATCTATAGGAAGTTAGGTGGAATCTAGAAGTTCTCTATATATTAATTGTTTGAAATTAAATAATTTTTTTTTTTTCAAAATTTTTCTCATGCATGTGGTCAGAATTTTGACCCAAATTCTATATAATTATCCTGCCTATCTACTTATATATATCTTCAAGAAAACAGACATATATTACGGTAAAATTAATAGCCACAAAAATAAAATATGTTTTTGGTCAAAATAGTTTCGGTATAATAAAATCGTTACAAAAAATTATTATTATGGTCAAAATTTATTTCGCTATAAAATAATAATAATAAGTTAAAAGCAGCCAATTTTTTTTAAAAAAATTATATAACAATAAAATTTGCCAAATTTATTTTTTATTATTATTATGACTAAAATTTATTGATGGTCACAAATATATAGTACATCGAATTAGCGACTTAGTGAACTCATAAAAATTTAAGTTAAAATTAATAATGAGAACAAGTTGAAAGTAATCACAAAAAGAATTAATATGGTACGGAATACATTATTTTCTTGTAGCTTTAGCAAGATCAGTAACATATATATAAATGGGAAAGAGTTAAATATAAAATATATAAATAATTTTGTTCGATATCTTAATCTAATTTAATATAGAGTTATGGTTAAATATATATACCGAACAAGTCAGCTCTCGATCGAGCATGTCATGGTGCTCTAGTTTTAAATGAAAATGTATTTTTCTTGAAATTTAGAAGGCCTGAGAGAGGTGATTTGAATTATGAAAATTATGATCAGAACGTAAGAGGATTCTATGAGGATTCTCTCTATATATATATTTATTGAACACATGAATCAACAACTTACGTTGAGGATTTAGAACATTTGTTTGCAGCTCCAAATTGGAAGCTTATTGCATTATTCAATGAAAACTATAGAAATATGTATAAATTAAACTATTATTATTCGTTGGTACAAATTATTAATTCTCAATCTCAAAGAGTTATTTGATTTGTGGATACATAATATTTATTGTGAAATTTTGGGCAACCCTATGCATAAGAACTGAATTTCTTTATTTATTTATTTTTTCTTTTTTCGAGCCGCGTAGGTGTCATGGGTTCCAGAATATATTATAAACAACAAATATGCTTTAAAATGCAAAAAAATAATAAAATAAAACATATGAGAAACTCACGCAACTCTAAACGTAACCTCTCAATAAACTATTAGACACGAGAATTACGGTCTCTTTAAAAATATGTTTTTATTTACCTTTAAAAATGCATACATTTCCAACCTCTGCGGAACAGGCACATGCAAGGAAATATACTAATCCACTTGATTCTCTTCTAAATAAACTCAAAAAACATACAATTATAAGCCCTAATTGACTGACTAGTGGTTCAACTAGAAAAAATACAAAATTTACCGCTAAATCATATTACATAAAATATATACAAGCTTTTATTGATATGACAATTAATGATTAAAAAGATGTACCTACTTTTGCACGGCAATAGCAGTACATAATCCTCCGCATGTTTTTAAGACAGGTTATGATTTGCCAACTCCCTCTTGCATCAAATTCTGGTTATTTTGTTTACACTCCACATCATCTCTTGGTGTTTGGAAAAGAAATTTATACTAGCTTATACAAATGTTTTAGTAACAAATATTTGTGTTCTTTGTGCCCTAATTGTATATATATATATATATATATATATATATATATATATATATATATATATATATATATATATATATGGAAAATGCTATGTGTACACCCCTTTCGGGGTGTACATCATACACCCCACCCATCTAAGGGTGGGGGTGTGATGATGGGTCACTTGATGTGACCCGTAAAAAGTATCGTCACCATTAAAATGGTGGAGGTGTATGATGTACACCCCTTCGGGGTGTACAGGTAGCATTGCTCTATATATATATATATGGAAAATGCTATGTGTACACCCCTTTCGGGGTGTACATCATACATCCACCCATCTAAGGGTGGGGGTGTGATGATGGGTCACTCGATGTGACCCGTAAAAAATATCGCCATCATTAAAATGGTGGAGGTGTATGATGTACACCCCTTCGGGGTGTACAGGTAGCATTGCTCTATATATATATATATATATATATATATATATATATATATATATATATATATATATATATATATATATATATGTTCTTAGATCTTCTTGTTGTGGTGCGTCGAAATTTCGAATAATTTTATAAGTTTGACAGACCAGTTTGTGCAATTTTTATAGCAGAATAACTCAAATCCAAAATGAACATACGACTTTTGGCCGTTCGAACGTAAGCTTAATTGACTGTAATTGAGTCTGCAAATTTTTGTATTACACATAAATTAATTACAAAAACTATGAAAATTTATCTCTATGTATATATATATATTTTTTTTTCTTTGGGATACATATATGTAAACTAAGCTCGCTAATTAATAAAAATCTAATCAAATTATCTATCTAATTAATTTTCCTCCACTATATATATGTAGGCAATATCTGGACCACCTATTTACCCGTAAGTAGTCCTTGAGAATAGGTGATAGCATGCATGTGCATTGACTTATACATAAGTACTAAAACCCTTAATTTCTAGTAGGTTTAAGCATTAATTAGCTAGAGTGATCACCTAGCTACTTGATTACACACCTAAATGTAGTTGGAACATTTATGTCCAAGATTAGTATCATGTTTGAAAAACCAAACATGTAATTCTTGCTAACCCTGGAGGAAAAATAAAATGATCAAGTTTTGCATATTTAGTAGCTAATATATATAGGAAAATACTAGATGTACACCCCAAATAGGGTGTACATCTTACACCCACCCCATCCTAGGGGTGGGTGAATTCCACTCGTCACATCGAGTGACGAGTGGATGAATACCCACCCTAGGATGGATGGGTGTAGAATGTACATCCCATTTGGGATGTACACCTAGCACTCCTCATATATATATATATATATGATGTACACCTAGCACTCCTCATATATATATATATGGAAAATGCTAAATGTACACCCCAAATGGGGTGTACATCTTACACCCACTCTATCCTAGGGGTGGGTGAATTCCACTCGTCACATCGAGTGACGAGCGGATGAATACCCACCCTAGGATGGGTGGGTGTAGGATGTACACCCCATTTGTGGGTGTACACCTAGCACTACTCTATATATATATAGAGAGAGAGATTGAGATCTCTTAATTAAGTCTTTAATGTTGTGCACCTAGGAAAGTGTGAAGAGACGACATTTAATTTGAATGTCACACTTTGTTTCCCATGATGAAATGAAAACCTAGCTTGTCTAAATGTAATCAATCGCATTGTCTAAGGTTCAATCGCTTGATTGATGACAAGTCCCACTCACTCACTCTAATTAAGTGAGACAAAATATACACAATTAGAGATTAATAACTGGTGGAAATTAATATCGCCATTTCCCATTCCTCCAGGTTGGTTAATCCTATTGATCCTACAATATTGAAATGCCAATGTATCCATTTAATTTGTAGGTTATTTCAGAGTAACGCTTGATGATGATATTGTCCGATTACTTGCCAACTTACGAACCAAGTAACAATCATTGCCGCAAATAAGACGAACCATGTTCTTGTTTTATTATTTCTGAACCGAAAATTCAGATCTAGCTAAGCAATCTTCTTAAAGTAGACTAAGTTTATCTCCAAAAAAAGAAAAAAAAAAAAAAAGGAAAAAAAAAAAAACCTAAGAAAGAGTCAAGTACTAGATATTATATAATTATTATTATTAGTGTAATTTTCTCTCGGAGTAAGAGAGAGAGAGGATGTGCTGATACTTTAGTTACAAAACAGTAAATTGTTGTCTTATCAGAGTTGATCATAGGCTATATATAATGTACAGTTAAAATTTGATTGGCACAAGTAAGCATCTATTATAATTAAGTCATTAACCACTATATTTCCAAATTTAGACATATTTATACACAGATAATTTGGCTCAAGTTAATCGTTACACAAGTCCAAGAACCAACAGTACACATGCAGTCTCACAGAAGCATGGTGTCATCTTCCCAGCTACATGTCCATAGTTCATTTCTCCTATTCGAAATTTCACATAAATACTTAACACAAAAAAGTTCTGCTTCAGAACAAATTAATCCCAAACACAACAATCGACAAACACAACGAGTGGTTGGTGCAACCATCGACGGACGACATGCAGATGTAATATGTTTAATACTTAAGAGCCAAATACCTCCTCATAGCAAACTGGGCAGACCTGGCGCAAAGAGCAAGAGTTCATCAAGATAATACTAAACTGTGCATTAAAAGAATTACAAAAAATTGGTTAGCAAAAGAGAATAGAGGTGGTGGTAAAGGAACCAAATAGTAGTCCAGAGAAAAACAGAGGTGATTA
The DNA here is from genome assembly GCA_029204045.2 of Tillandsia leiboldiana. Taxonomy (NCBI): domain Eukaryota; kingdom Viridiplantae; phylum Streptophyta; class Magnoliopsida; order Poales; family Bromeliaceae; genus Tillandsia; species Tillandsia leiboldiana. The sequence goes on from CM055078.1 coordinate 20,300,344, forward strand.
AAATTATAACTGAATCAAGATTACCTTATTGATCTTTAACCATTTAGTTGCACAAGCCTTATGGTATTGATGTTGGCAGGGCAATGTGATCAGCTTATCCTTGTTCTTATAAGCCATACAACAGATGACACATCTGCAGATAACAAATATTGTTAGTTATTAGTAAAAGTGCAAAGTAACTTTACCTACTAGTTAAAATTTTGAGTGTTTAGATTGCCCCTTAAAGCACTTCATTTTTTCCATGTAACTATTGAGAACGATCTATTAGTATGTCACTTGCTCTTGCATGTGAAATGGATCTACAAGTCGTAAGTTTCGTACTTCTGATAAAAAGAACGAGACGCTAAAAAAATGATATAGGAAAACATTAAGGAAAAAAAAAAAAGCACAGATTTTCGTGTCCAGCTTGTTTAAACCTCTGAAGTATAACATTCAGCAATCTACCAATCTAACAAATAGGCATTAAAGTCAACATCATAATCACAGAAAGAATTGAAAGCATACTCTTCATGTTTTTCTCTCTTTGAGAATAACCCAGTTTTGTAGGTTGAGGATGGTAGATATGATATCAGCTTTTCTGATAACCCTCTGCTTTGAGTACCAATGGCTTCACCTAACTGTTGCAATTCCTGAGGGAACAACAGAACTACAAGCTGTAAGATACAAAAGCAGCAAACAAAGTGAAACAAAGTCTACTCGATCATATAAACTGAATCATACGTATGAGCTCCTTTGAGCTCTTCATGGCAAAATGAAGTCAATTCAACTTAATAAAGCCAGTTTGGGCAGGGAGCACTTATTTGAAACAAAAACATATGAAGTTCTTCAAGCTTAGAATACCCAAGAATAGTTGTATTCTATAATAATAACAATAACAATAATAAAACCTTAATATACTAACTGGCAGCTAGTGAAGTAAGTTTCATTGAAAAATCAATCCCACCTCATAAGTCATACAATCTGGGTCAATATCATCTTCCCTTGCAACCTGTGTGCTGTCAATCATAAGTTTCCTTTGTTAAAAATGACATAACATTTTGTGTAAAGGCCGACAGGATACCTGAGCAGCTGGATTTGCAGAAGTGCATCCACTGTTTGATGCTGGAGACGGTTTTGGATTTGTTTCATGTGTAACTATCCTCAAAGAGTAACATAAAAATTTCGCAATGTCAGAATCAATATGGAGTCAGCACTAAAACTTCAAGTAAAAACACACTACTAGCTAACTAATATTTTACACAAAGGAACTGTATATCATTGTGCTTCCTTTAGAATCCAACTATTAAAATAATAGATCTATTGAATTGCCAAAAATTTACATTGGAATTCAGAAACTAACAGATATTCTGTGCAGTTTTTACCGAGCACCATGAAATTAATTTATCAAGAATTCTGACAATTACAACCCTTACAGATTTTATTGGCACTCTACCATAGCCTAGCCCTCTACAAACCACGATGCAACACGAACAAGCATAACCGTACTAATCAAATTAGAGCAAGACTTGTCGGCAAAACTTAACTTTCACAAAAACATACTCCACAGAATCTATATGTCCAGAAAACTCCTTACCAGCTTTTGTCCTGATATCACCAAAAGAAGTAGCAGATAGTTGATTCTCTAACTCTTCTAATTCTCTAGCAAAGGCTTCATCTGCAGCTAGCTGTGAGTCCAAACTCACAAGTTTCGATGAGCTCTGCCCACGATCATGATTCAAAGAAGATCTAGAACTACTGCATTGAACATTTCTTTGCAATGATTGGTAGACAATTTCCTGGACCAAAAATAAACTCAGCGTAAGTGTGAAACTAAGCAACCATTGACTTGAAGCGCATGTGGTACTTTCCCTCGTTCTGAAAGTATCGTTATAAGATAGCTTTTGTGACTGCAAAGTTTCTTATCTGAAACAATTTGGGAAAGCTCAAAAAACAGAAACCAGAAGAATGATTATGACACAAAATAGACTAAAATTAATATACAAAAAAAAAAAAAAACAGTTAGTTCCCACCTGATCTTGAAGAACCTCAGCAAGAGAAATATCATCACGGTCATGGAAATATCCGCCAAAATTTTCTTCGACAACACCACAATCAGGGGCATTTACATAATGAACAGTCACTCGCTGCTTCCCCTTCGTCACGAATTCCACCTCCATTTTCACCACCTAATTGGAAAGAAAAACCTCCAAATAACAAATTAAGAAGTACCATCTACACGATCTATACAGGCATAAAGAAAATAAACTTAAATATCACTACAATGCCATACTTTAAGTAGAGCTAGTGTTAGGGTTGATTCACTTGTGAGTAAATGTAAGCTCTTAATCCTTTTTTTTGACTTACAAAACAAGCTGCTCCCTAAAGAGCTTAACAAAAATACTGCAAGATACAAAAGCTGGACTGATATAACATTGTCATTTATTCTGTCTTAAAATACATACAACAAATATGCAGAAATAAAATCCCATGGGTTGTAAAGTTAAATTTCAACTCCAAATCACATGCAGATCAACAAAAAGAGTCATATATTTCAGAAACATTCAACAAAACATCTGCTTTCCACATGACATGAGAACCGATAATCCATACCAACATCAAGCAGCTATAAAGCACTAAAAAAAAGGGACAAGGATACCAAGATGATACATTATCCATCTAAATTCTCACACTTATAGATATCACCTGCTTCTATAGCACTAATGCACAATTCTGCTACGTCAGAGTAAAAGATCTTTTCTTTTAAAAAGTAAAACATAAACAACTTAATCACCACCATCTTCCTCAGCCTTAGTAGGAAAAAAATGAGAGATCTCCACACACCACCTCCATTAACACAACACTCCCCACATCTAATCTGATTTTCTCTCTACGGGGCTGAAAATGAGCTTCATTGAAACAATTAATCCTACAAACACCGCTCAAAGCACTAAATCTCAACAAGATGCGATTTCTTACCCCAAATTATGGAGCCAAAAAAAAAAACAAAAACAAAAAACAGATTCTAAGCGTCGGAAACAAAAATATCCCCAAATCACTCGAATAAATCAGAGATTCGAGCCATTTAATCGACTAAAATCGCGAAAGGAGATAAAAATGTATAGGGTTTCTCACCTAGAGGAGATGGGGTTTCTTGGGATTTCTCATCGATCGCTATTATTCCCCCTTTGATTTTTGGGGGCGCGTACACGTGATGCGATGCTGTGCGAAACGGCGCTCTCAAGAGCAAGGAGTGTAGTGTGGGACCCACCCTTGCCTCGTTGTCGATGGGACAAGGTCGGGTCGAACCAGCCCATGGGCTTTTAAATGGCCTAATTTGGAATTCATGGACTCGAATTTCCCATAATCTGGTTCGAGTCGGGCCCAAATTATGGGGCCCACTGATTATTCCTATAGATTGTTGGATAAATATAGAAGGGATAATATCCCTCATTCATCTGTCACATTTCAAGCCCGCCTATTTGTCCGATTGAAACACGCGCATAGACAGCCGGACAGAATTTACACGAAATTAGTGTATGAGAATGAACGAGAAAATATTTATACAACATTTCAGAGAAGATATCGAAAATGTTTAGTTAAGTTGCATTTTTCGCTTTTCGATACCCTCTGAGATATTGTATAAATGCTTTCTCATTCATTCTCATATATTGATTTTACATACATCTTAGACGGTACAGAAGAGACTCTGTCCGTTCGGCGGTCTGTGTGCGTGTCCGAACCGACCAAATTGATGAGTTCGGGACGTGACAGATGAGTGCCGTGCCCCCTTAATATTTTAGAAATATTTTATATCCTGCCATTAGTTACCGTTAATTAAGTTATTTTAGATTAAATCTAAACTAAATTTTTATCAAAATTTTTTTTTAAAAAAAATATCTATTTTTCTTTTAACTTTATTAAAAATAAAAAAAATTGTAACCGTAGATAAAAATATTTAAAAAGATAACAAAAATTAAAATACTCCTATTGTTCTGGCAAATAAAAAAGGTATGCAATGATAGGAGGAAACATTTGAAAAAATAAAATAATAATTTTATAAAAATTACTCACTAATATAATCTAACTATGTATATTTGAAAAAAAAATATTTTTAATATTAATCTTGTAAAATAAGTAAACAAGCGAGTCCAAATTTTTTCAGAGACATGCATATAAGCAATTGCTCTAATATACAAAAAATAACGAAGTCCAAAGAGCCCGCTGTCGTAGTTAAATTCATTTTTGTATATTACAGTCGCAGAACATTGTTAAATTGTCATGTGATCATTTTTGTTAAAATTAAACGTATGTTTTAGAATTTAAATTAAAATAAATATAAAAAATACGACTAACCCTTTATTTTAAAAATATTATTTATAAATATAGCTTTTCAGAATTGTGTGCCCGTTCTTTTTTTTTTTTTTCAGCTGTGGGATATTAAGAGAGAGAGAGAGAGAGAGAGAGAGATAGAGATATATTTGAAGAAATTGCTAATATATTGCCCACTATAATTGTAAAATTCAAATATTATTTGCTTTACAATATTATTACAACTTACAGTAAAGACAAATAGATAACGACGGTCTCTCAATTCATCTGAGCATTAGGTCTATTATGGATTACAGTCCCACTCAACTTATTAGTCTTATAGATCTCTTATCACAGGACAAAAAAATTGACATATTTTTAATTTATAAATAAATAATTAATATTTTTTCTCAACACTTATATCGTGCGAAAATCGAATCCGTATTCTGATAATACTTATCAAATCGTTGATACTTACTATTAATTTCAAAAGCTTACGTGTTAGTGATAATAAAGCAATACTTGTTGCACATTGTGTGCAACTTCTCGCATGGTTCCACATGTAGAACCACAATACCCATCTACGGGGAAACGCAATATTGATATCACTAAACCTTTTTGAATTCTTAGAACTGAAAAGTGTATCCTGTCAAAAGATAGATGATGGAGCCATACATTCCGTATGTAAAATAGTTTACGCATAAGGTTGCAGTATCGATCTGATCCGCATCACTCCCAGGTGAAGCAAAGGACCATCTTCTAAAGCTGCATCTAAGGTACACACTTTTTATGATCACCATGATTATGTAATGGACTGGCGCACGTGCTGATCACATGGAGAGGGAGCTAAGGGTTTAAGTGCATGTTAGGTGCAAAGGGATTTTATTGTTAGGTAGGGAGAGGGCCCAGGGGCTAATATAAGTGGTCCGCAATAAACGCATGAATCCAAAACTCTATTATTAGCAAAGTTCATTTTTCCAGTAAAGTAAAACTGTAAAAATTATATCCTAAAATAGAACCATAATTTTTTTTTCAAATGGAATTGAATTTTCGCACTACTCAAAATTGAGGTAATTATTCTTAGCAAGGGCAGGTTATATATAGATTCAAATCTTATTGTGGGTGTAGTGTATGTAAGTTTATATATGCATTTTTCTGGAAAATAGAAAATGCTGAACCCTTATTAGTCACTATCATGCTTTTTTTGACTTGGTTTTTAGTAGTCACATGAATGTGGTGGAACTTTATACGGAAAAAGTATCATAAAATTTCTTCAAAAAGTCTAAATTTTTCTTTTCAAAGTTACTATTTGTTTACTCTAACTACGAAAGCAACTTTATAATATTTCCTAGACATATTTTCTCTGTAAACCTCTTGCATTAAGGATAATTGATATTTTAAATTATAGGCTATGAAAGTATATTTGTTCCAAAATGCAAAAAGTGTCAGCCAAAGTAAAGGAGTGTTTGGTTATAGAAAAAAAAATTTGACGGAATTTTTTCTTATATATTTTGTGGTGTTTGGTTTGTATAAAAAAAAAAAAAAGAAAAAAAAAAAACCTTTCCATCGATATTTATTTAGTTGAAAAAAAAAAATTACATTTGTTGGGTTTAATGAAAAAAGTTGTTGGCAGGTTAAGTTTTTGTTTTTTATTAAAAATTAATAGAAAATGAAAACACTTGGTTTTTTTCAAATCTATAAAGTTAGTTTTTCAACAAAAAAAAAAAAAAACTACGACCAAATAAATATATAAAAAATAATTTTTTAAATAAAAAAAGTTGATATATTTTATGATCAACCAAACACACCCTAACATTATGATAAGTACAGAAAAGAGCATGATAGAAGCCCATTTTTCCATGCGTAAGGATCAATTGAACCTTAAACATCAAGGAAAACTCCAAATTAATAGCCATTTAGGAATTGTTTGGTTACTGTGAAAAGCTTGAAAAACTTTTTTTAAAAAAAAGAAATATTTTTTTCATAATTTTTATTTTTCAGACAAATTTTTTTGAAAATGAAAACATTATTTTTCTATAAAATCCGAAGAATTTTTTTAGAAAAATTACTTTTTCTATGAATCAAACCGAATTAGCTAAAAAGTCAAGAGTGCCCTCACCTCCAAAGGATTAAAAAATAAAAAGTGTTTTGGATTACATGTGTTACTATTAACTTTATTTATTAGCTAATGTTAAGGCTTTTGGATTCTAAAGAAAATGAGAAATAATTACTCACTAATTACTCACTATTATGTGTATGGTGGTTGGGTGGTAGGGACAGAATTATAATAATTGTAAAGTTGAGCTTACAAATCTTGGTCCACTTGATGCCCTACCGTAGCCACGTGTACAGCGCAGATGATAAAGAATTTGATGGTTGATATTAAAATTTTAAATTTTAAATTTAATTATTTTATAATTTTAGTTAAATTTAATTTTAAAAAAATTAATTATGTTATACTTTTTTTTTAGAAAAAAATATATTTTTCTTTCAAATTGAGGGGTCAATTAGTTGCAAGCAGTTACCATCGCATAATAATTTTACTGCATGTAAATTTAAATTATATTGTTTGAATCAATATGTCTAAATCAATAGCTCTAGTTAAACCTGTGTAATGAAATTAATTTAATTATTACAGTTAGAATCACATCTTAATTTGCTGTAATTTTAACTATAGCAGTTGGCATCGAATTAGCCCGTTTGATTTAGAAAAAGATAAAGATAATTCAAATTGTTTAGCTACCAAATAAAAAAAAATGTAGTAACAGCAATTGCAGTTGCAGTTGCAATTGCATGTATTAAACCAAACAATATGGATACTGTTCTAATTGCTACAATTTCAACTGTAGATATATATATATATATATATATATATATTTTTTATTTTATTTTCATCAAACCAAAAGATTTCTGGGTTGCTAAACACTATTTAACACCCTATATTCAATAATTTTTTATGCATTTTTGATTTCAAAAGGGCGAGCCTTTTAAGCCTTGTTTGGTTATAGAATACGGGGGATAAGCAAAAAAAAAAAAAAAAAAAAAAACAAGAAGAAGAAAGGATGAAAATAGCTGTTTTCGATTTTGTTTTCATAACAAATTATTGTAAATTTATAATTATTATTTTATTTTTTTTTGCTGGAACAAATTTGTTACCACCAAATAAAAAACAAGCTTAATTAAAATAAATATAATTTTAATTATTATATTAATTTTTTGATTAATTTAATTATTTTATTAAGTAACTATTTAACTTTTAAATAATTAATTTATTAATTTAATTATTAAATTATTTGTGATTAACTTATAATAGAGTCATCTAGTAATAATTAATTAAATAAGTTAAATTATTAATTAATTATATAAAATATTATTTTTTATAAAATATATATAATTATTCTGATTCTAGTTATCCAATCTAACGATTCAAATATATTTTTTTTCTTATTTTCAATAACAATTTAATTTTTCATCCAAATATAAAATTGATTTTACTCTTCCTTATCTCAAAAGTTATACCAATATTATTTTCATTCAAATTTTAAATTTAATTATAAATTATATTAAATTATAATTTAGTAAAAAGTAATATTAAATTTGACCACAAGAATAATTTTCAAATAAACTATAATTTATTTTCTGAATTACAAAATTTTATAAAATGAACCAATGAAATCCAACATTGCATTACTGCATTAAAATCAAATAGCGGTAATATAAGTAATCTTATTTAAAATTTTCAAATATCAAATTATGTCAAAACAATCTGTAATATTTTATAACGCAAATCAAAAGCACCCTAATAAGAATAAGTAGCTTTTACTTATATTCCAATCAAACAATACCTTTAATACCTTTAATACCTTTAATATAAGAAGGTTAGGGGAATAGAATCTCTACTAATGTTTTAGCTCGCAATCGAAATACCATTCTGCTGCACAATGGTGACAATAATGGTGACAATTAAGTTTCTTAACATTTGATGGAATAATAAAACCCTCAATACCTAATCAAATTAAGCATCAAATAATAGCACAGGCACATAAATTAAACAGCCCACAAATACCAAAACACACTACCACATCTCGCCAAACGAGCCCCGACCACAACTTGGGCCCTTCCCCGACTCATGCAGTTGAAATATCCTTCCAAGCGTCCAAAACAATTCCAACCATTATTTTTGTGGTTAAAATATATAAAATGTATCGAAAATATATACTATTTTTAAATATTTAATTTTAATACTTAATTTATTTAATTTTAATAATTTGATATTTTTTAAATATAAAATTTAAATTAATTATTTATTTTAATAAATTTATAATTACATAAATTATATAAGTTAAAAGCACCAGTATCCATGATCAAGAAGGGAGAGAAATTTAAGAGCAATGCTACCCTACATTCTATTTTATTTAGGGTAATTATATAATATGCATTATACTCATTCTAAAACAAAATTTTTTTAACTCTTATTCTTTGAAATGTAAAAAACATATTTTTCTGAATTTAATACCACCGCACTCACCTCGCCGCCGCCATCTCCCCCACCTTTCTTTATTAGTTACACTCACGCATCAACTATAAATTAAAGGAAAAATTACATGCCAATCATTTTCATAATCTACCCATCTTTTTTAAAAAAAAAAAAAAACAACAACAACAACAAGAATAAGAAATAAATATAAATAAATATTAAATAGAGTATCAGTTTCTGATACTTGTAATTTCTGTTTAGAAACAAAAATATATCAAGTCCTTGGACTCTCTCACCGGAGTCCAAGGAATTAAGCAGAGGAGTGAGTAATGGCGGGGGGTTCTGCACCGTTTAACGGTGCGTGCAAGCCACACCGCATCCAACAATATTGGAAGCGCCTCAACCTCCTCCCCCTCGCCCTCCTCACCTCCCTCTGCGCCGCCTCCTACTTCCTCGGAACTTCCCACCACCACGGAGGCGGCGCCGCCTCCTCCACCGACACCGTCCCCTGCCGTAACGGCATTGCCGCCGAACGCGGCATCGGCGAAGCAGCCGCGCTGGACTTCGCAGCGCACCACACCGCAGGCGAATTGGACGTGTCGGCGGCGGAGGGGCGGGAGTTTCCGGCGTGCGACGGCAAGTACTCGGAGTACACGCCGTGCGAGGACCGGGACCGGTCGCTGCGGTTCGACCGGGACCGGCTCGTTTATAGAGAGCGGCATTGCCCGGAGAAGGGGGAGCTACTCAAGTGCCTGATCCCGGCGCCCCCCGGATACCGGAGCCCGTTCCCGTGGCCCGAGAGCCGGGGCGTGGCGTGGTTCGCCAACGTGCCGCATAAGGAGCTAACGGTCGAGAAGGCGGTTCAGAATTGGATCAAGGTGGAGGGAGACAAGTTCGTGTTCCCCGGCGGCGGGACTATGTTTCCGAACGGCGCCGACGCGTATATCGATGACATCGACCGCCTCGTCCCGCTCCGCGACGGCTCCATACGCACCGCCATTGACACCGGCTGCGGGGTGCGTACCGATCGAGCCGCCTTCTCCCTCCCTTCCGATTGTTTTGTTTTATATCAGATCGATCCATCTTTTGAGTTTGTAACATGGCGTCAGAGCTGCAGGTCGCGAGCTGGGGCGCGTACCTGCTGTCGCGAGGGATCCTGACGATGTCGCTGGCGCCGAGGGACACGCACGAGGCGCAGGTGCAGTTCGCGCTGGAGCGCGGCGTGCCGGCCATGATCGGCGTGCTCGCCTCCAACCGCCTGCCCTACCCGGCCAGAGCTTTCGACATGGCGCACTGCTCGCGCTGCCTAATCCCCTGGCATCTCTACGGTACTAATTCCATCTTCTCGATCATCAACATTTTTTCTTCTACGTATGGTAAATTGTATCAATCATCTCCTAATTCTACGAAAATATTTCTTAAGAATTAATGTGGTCTTGTTGCCTTATATAGTAGTTTCATTAGCTCGAATAAATCAAAATTAGCGACTAGTACAATTTTCAAAATAAAAATGGAACCATCAGTGCCATTCAACCCCATTCTTGGTTTTTTAATCCTGATGAATTGATTCTTAATCTCGAAAAAATCCTGATGAAAAAGATGGACTATACCTGATGGAGATCGACCGCATTCTGCGGCCCGGCGGGTACTGGATCCTCTCGGGCCCTCCGATCAACTGGAGGCGCCACTGGAAGGGGTGGGAGAGAACTCAAGACGATCTGAATGCCGAACAATCCGCGATCGAAAACATAACCAGGAGCCTCTGCTGGAAAAAGATCAAAGAGAACGGCGACATCGCAGTTTGGCGAAAACCCACCAATCACATCCACTGCAAGATCACCCGCAAGATCATCAGATTCCCCCAGTTTTGCCCCGCAAGCTCAGACCCCGACGCCGCTTGGTACGCGAAAATGGAGACCTGCATAACGCCGCTGCCTCAGGCGCATAACATCAAACAGGTGGCGGGCGGGGAGCTGGCGCGGTGGCCGGAGCGCGCCGCGGCGGCACCGCCTCGAATCGGGAGCGGGAGCGTCGCAGGAGTGGGGGCGGAGGCGTTCGCGGAGGACGCGGCGGTGTGGAGGAGGAGGGTCAAGTACTACAAAGCAGCGGCGGCGGCGGAGGCGGAGCAGCTGCGGCGGCGCCGCAACGTGCTCGACATGAACGCGCGTTTGGGCGGCTTCGCCGCGGCGCTCGTGGGCGAGCCCGTGTGGGTCATGAACGTGGTGCCCACCGCGGCGCCCGTGGACACGCTCGGTGTGATCTACGAGCGCGGGCTCATCGGCACGTACCACGATTGGTGAGTTTGAGCTCTCGTGCTAACTTTAGTTTAGTTTTTTTTTTCTTTTTATTATTATTATGATTTTTTACAATTAATTCGTAAAAAGTTTATTTAATGCTTATTTTATGTTATAAAAAGTCTAAAAAATTAAAAAAGCCTTTATAATCTCTACCTCTTTAAAAGAACTTGGTTGCAACTGCAATTTCTATAACATAAAAGAAAGAAAAATCAAACGAATTAAAAAGTTTATGAATTTTCTATAATATAAAAATAATAATTTTATTCATTATATTATCAAATTAGGTCTAAGTCTACGAATAAAAGGGATTGTAATATTTACAACTCTTAAATCTAGTAATTTTAAGAATTTAAATAATATTTTAAAATTTTGTAATTTTAAAAAATAGTAGTAGTGAGATTAGTGTAGTAAATTTACTATTTAGATTAGTAATTAAAGCTATAGAATTACTTTCAAGAGTGAATTGTAAACCAAGTTGCATTGCATCCGCCAAGATGAATCAGCATTGATGTGGCCATTTCTATCTGATAGATATATTTCACCAGAAAGGGAATGATTGAAGACTTCAGCTCCATTGCCAAAACAAAATGATTGAAGATCAATCGCAGCAGAAAATAGATAAATGTTAGTAACTAATCCATTGTGTAATGCAGACAATGTTAGTTACATGCTGTGAATTTCGCTTCATTGCAGGTGTGAGGCGATGTCTACGTATCCGAGAACCTATGATCTTCTTCATGCTGATTCAGTGTTCAGTCTCTACAAAGATAGGTTAGCATGGAAAATTGATCATAATTAAATTAACTGCACTAGTTTAATAAAACATCAGTTTACTCCTTAACCTCACAACTTTTTAGGCTCTGCGATTTCAATTCACTTTTTAACTGACATGGTACGATTTAATTTGTCGGGTAAAAAGATGCGAAATGGAGGACATTCTCGTGGAGATGGATAGAATCCTGAGGCCGGAGGGGGCCGTGATCTTCCGCGACGACATCGATATTCTGGTGAAGATCAAAAGCACTGCGGACGGAATGCGGTGGGAGAGCCGGATCGTCGACCACGAAGACGGCCCGCTGGTGAGGGAGAAGCTGCTCTTGGCTGTGAAGACATATTGGACAGCCCACGACCAAAACCAAGACCAGTAGTTATATGGAGTTCTTTCTTTTTGTAACTAGGTGGTGGGTTTATTTTGTTGTTATGTTGGTTATAGTTCATTAAAAATTGGCTCTTGTTAATCTGGTATATATGGAGCAAGGTGTACTGAACTTTACATGAAGTACTTTCAGTCAAAGTAAGATTGAGATAAGTGCTTTCAGTCAAAGTAAAGTTGTATGGAGACATCCTATGCTAAAGGATTTTTTAGCATGTGTATAAATTTTTATTATTATTATTTTTTTTTTAGCAATGCTACTGTTACGCAACGCATGTATATAATTTTTGAGAAATACTACATCTACAGTTTCAAAGTAAAATTTATATTTAATGCCATTTTAATCTAAAGACACGTTTACGTTTGGTTCACATTGTATAACATTATAGTTATAGATTATTTCGATATAATGAGATATCTTAGATTTTTTAGTTAGATTATTACTGATATTGCATTAACACGCTTGATTTAATACAGAAATATAATATTAAATTATAGTATATATAGATATTTTATATTTTAGTTTATTTTATAAAATTTAGTAATTCTGACATTAAAGTATAACATATTTTAAAATTATTCTTCTGGTCAAATTTGATATTATTTTTTACTAAACTATAACTTAATATAATTTATACTTGAATTTAAATTTTTGAATTTAAATTTTAAATTTAAAAAAATAAAATTTAATATTTTAATTTAAAATTTAAAAATTAAAATATAAGTATAAATTTAAAATTTAAAATTTAAAATTTAAATTTAAAAAATTAAATTTAAATTTAAAAATTAAAAATTTAAATTTAGATTTTTAAAAATAATTTTTAATTTTTAATTTTAAAATTTGATAAGTCAAAATTTTAAAATTTAAAATTAACATTTGAAAAATAATATATTGAAAGGATTCAGAAGGTTGAAGGGGTAAATTTGTAATTTTATATAATATGATAATCCGTCATTAATAATACGAGATATCCATCTCCTACTGGTAATATTTTAGAGTTAATCCGTAACATTTGTAATACTATATTACTGACCAGATTACAAATTGACGGAACCAAACGTAGTAATTCTAGCAGAATTGTCTTTAATCCTCACATGATAACAAGAACCAAACACACAGCTATCATTTTTTTACTTGTCACATAATTTTATTATTATTATTATTATTATCCAGTTGATTTTTTGTGAACTCTAAAATGGGATATATAAATCTTACATTTATGTTTGGAGTGTACAATTTAAAATTTGTAACGACATTTTAACCTTGAGTAACCAAATGTCAAATAACGGTTTGGGCTTCTAATGGGTCGAATAGGCCCAGTAGAGGCTCTACACCAATACCGAGTATGTGAGGTCTAAAGCCCAAATATATAAGAACTATGTTTACTTACAGCCCGACTCAGGAAGGCCCGTTCTTGATCACCATATCTAATTGGAAACAATATTTGTCGGATTATTGACACAAAACATTATTTTCAAAAATTCGAATGATTAAAAATATGGAATCAATAAAATAACGTACGTCTATAGATTTTGGTTGTGACTTATCCCAATCAACCTCACGTCACTTCAAATGTGACTTGACTTAGTCCAACCTCACGCTATTTTAAACGCGATTCAGCTCAACCTAGTCTGCTATCACAGGAGCTCAAATTATAAGAAATATACAATCAATTCATTTAAAACATACGGACACAACATCCACATGTCTCAATTGTGACTCGACTCAGTCAGTTTTTCGCTACTTCGAACATGATTCGACCAAATCCGACCTTTCGTCAAATAACCTAATTGTGATCCCTAAATTAAAATTTGTTTTATATATTTTTAGTAATTACTAATCATACCGAATTTGTATGGATAGAGTTTCTCTCTTTTTACTGTATATTGATAAAAATAAAAAAAAAAACAAAACAAAAACAAAAAGAAAGAAACTCTCTCCCCATTGTTAATTAAGGATTAGATCGACTACATATATGATGTGGAAGAGTTTAGATTCACCGTATTCTTGCACCTTATAAAACAAAGAGAAAGCCACATTTTAATTTTCTAAATCTACACTTGCAAATTTAAATTCTTTTCGCTAATTAGCCAAATTGTAGCTCATCATCTTTTTCTAGGAAAGCAAAATATGTGCAAATTAAAATGGAAAATGCTATGTGTACACCCCTTTCGGGGTGTATATCATACACCTCACCCATCTAAGGGTAGGGATGTAATGATGGGTCACTTGATGTGACCCGTAAAAAATATCGCCACCATTAAAATGGTGGAGGTGTATGATGTACACCCCTTCGGGGTGTACATGTAGCATTGCTCAATTAAAATATCTCTTGTTTTCACTTACTTGTGTTAGTCTTAGGAAAGATATTTGGGCCATAGTGATATAATTAATAATAATACTAAAAATAGGATAAGGTGGTATCTCTGTTTTGCTAATATGGGTTATCTTAAATTCTTTACAATGTGTCACTTTTCTATTTAGAGAAGTGTACACGTTTGTTTCTTTGAATAAGAACTTATAATTTAATTTTATCGAATATAAAATATTAAAATTTTTGTTCTTTGATATTTCTCAAGTATAGTGGTGCCGTAGTATTTGTTTATACTGGGAATTAGATTATTGTAGAGATGAGTAGCCCCTTATTTTGGTATACTAATAGTATATAATTTATAGATTAATAAATACTATTATATTTGGGATATCTACTCTCCGAATAAAATATCTTCATAAAAGAAAAATCCACGAAATTGATATTAATCTTAGTGCGTGTTTGGTTCGTGTTATGCAATATTACATAGTTTTTCAATACAATCAAATATCTGAATTTTTTGAATCAAATTATTACTAATTCTGTATTATCGCATGGTTTAATACAAAGTATTTAATTATAGTGTATATAGAATTATTATATTTAATTTATTTTATAAAATGTAATAATTCTGACAATAAAATATAGTTTATTTCAAAATTCTTCTTGTCATCAAATTTAATATTACTTTTTGCTAAACTATAATTTTAATATATTTTGCACTTTAATTTAAATTTAAAATTAAAAATTTTAAAGTTAAACAAAAATATAAAATTTAATATTTTAATTTTAAAATTAAATTTAAAATTAAATATTTAAAAATTAAAATATAAATTTAAATTTAAAATTTAAAAATTAGTATACATATGGGTACAATAGTGCAACATTAGAGCTTCTAAGATTATAAGCACGTGCAAATATAGTCACCTTAACCTAACTTCTCGCTCTAATTTAGAGATTCTTGATGAGTTGACTTGAATCTAGGCGAATTTGATTGGTGTTTTACCTACTCCAATATGTTTCTTAAAAGGGTTCACTATAACTACAAGGACTATGATCCATGAATTTGAATGTTTGAAATATATGGGAAAAGAGATTTAATGTATAATACCATAATTAATTAATGCCCCGTGAACATTTAATATTAAGTTTATTGATGAAAAATATAAAGACTAAATTGCCCGTTTGGATATATTTTAGTTTTTAAACTTTAATTTATTATAATTTTTAGCTCAAAGTTTTAGAATTATTATAACTGAATTCCACAACCTAATTTTAGTTATTAAATATTAATAAATTATTAATATATAGATAATATAAAAATATTATGATTGATAATGTAATAATAATTTAGATACCACATCACTTTATATTAACTATGCTTAATATTCGGTCACCTAAATTAGATAGTAAAATTTAATTATTCTAATTTTTAAAATTTAAAATTAAAATTATAATAAATTAAAAATTAATAATTAAAACGTAACTTGTCACATAATTTGAAAACCAAACGTGCAATTTATCCAAAATATAACGTATGGATACCAGCTAACATTTCTTTTGACAAGAAAGTTGGCCTTGTAGCGAAGTTTTTCCTTTTTTATTTTATTTTATTTTATTTTTTTTCTCGCTGAAAAGGATATTTGCTGTGAAAATAAGTGTTGTTTTGAAAATTGTATGCCTCGTTTGAAATCGTATATATTTTTTATTTTTTAAATATCAATTTTATATAAAAAAAATATAGGAGTGGGTATACTGAAAAAATATATATATATTTAAAAATATTTTTTTTTATACTTAATGATATTTAAAAGTGTTTTAGTATAGTCTAGCGATGCATATAAAAATGTCGGTTAAAATATCGGCAAATGAAAAATCATCACATATATATATACCGACACTTATGTCAAGTGTCGGTAAAATATTTTCTGACGTTTTTAAATATTAAGATTTTTAAAAATTGTGACGTTTTAGAACATCAAAAAATTAAAAATAATAATAAAATTTATTATTTAATAAACTAATTTAATATAATAAATAATTTATATGACGATGTTTTTTTAAGCGTCGATATTTGTTATATTATAAAGACACTTGGAGGAAAGCAAAAAACATTAATATTTGTTATATTATAAAGACACTTGAAGACGCTTCCCTCCCGCAACGTCTAAAAAGCATTCTTAGATTGAACTTTTTTTGTAGTGGTAGTAGTACTGGATTGGTTGAAATTTTCTACATCCAAATAATTTTTTTGGCAACAAAAAAAAAAAAAAAAAATCTGGAGCCAACATTTGTTTGCTTTTAAATTTTTTTAAAAATTAATTTACCATTACTTGACAGGGTGCAATACAGGCTAACCAATCATAACACAAAAGATAAGTTAAAAAAACAAATAAAAATAAATAACAACAATAACAAATGAGACCTTAACTATATGTTTTATTAAAGAGCAATGCTACATATACATTCCGAAGGGGTGTACATCATACACCTTCACCATTTTAATGGTGGCGATATTTTTTACGGGTCACATCAAGTGACCCATTATCACACCCCCACCCTTAGATGGGTGGGGTGTATGATGTACACCCCGAAAGGGGTGTACACATAGCATTTTCCTTTATTAAATAGTAATTAAGTTTTCGTTTATCTTTTTCAGTATATACTTGGGTTCAAAATTTATTTACGTGATATTCAAATTTTATATTTATTCATTAGTAAAGTCAACGTGAAATGACAAAATATGTTAATTTGGAATATTTATAATGGTTTAGTTAGAGGGTATTAAGTTTATTTCAAAACAATAGAGTATAAAATAAAACTTTAATAAAAATTCAGAGGGTTCTATCAACACAAATAACCTTATCGTCCTTTATATTATTATTAAGTTTAGATGCGTTATTTGTATTTGTCAAAACTAGTAGCTAGGATATATATATATATATATATATATATATATATATATATATATATATATATATATATATATATATATATATATATATATATATATATATATATATAGTTGTGCTGGAATGCTATTGATAGGACCAGCTCAATTTTGCCACCCATTTTATAGTCATTGGATTGCATTGAGATTTGTGCAAGCCCTTTAATTAAAAAGAAAAGCTTTTTACTTTTTACTTTTTCTTTTTACTTTTTCTTTTCTTTTTTTTTTCATTAAAGAGGCTCCACGAATCTCAATGCGATCCAATGGCTACAAAATGGGTGGCAAAATTGGGCTGGTGCTATCAATAGCATTCCAGCCCAACTCTCTCTATATATATATATATATATATATATATATATATATATATATATATATATATATATATATATAGGATAATTGTCTGTGTATCCCTGAAATATGAAGAAATATCTGATTTACCCCTCTTATTTTTTTCTTTCCAATATACCTATACCTTTCATACGTTCCACCGTTATTAAAAATACCCCTACCGTTTCCCTTTGTTAAGTTAACTAGGGTTAAACTAGAGTTAAATAATAATCGGAGTTGAAAACTATCAGATATACCTATTTTGTCCGGGTTTAGAATTTAGGGTTTAGGGTTTAGAATTTTGTAGGGTTTTAGGGCTTAGGATTTAGGGTTTTAGGGTTTAGGGTTTAGGGTTTAGGATTTTGTAGGGTTTAGGGTTTAGGATTTTGTAGGGTTTTAGGGCTTAGGATTTAGGGTTTTAGGGTTTAGGATTTAGGATTTTTTAGGGTTCTAGGGTTTAGGGTTTAGGGTTTTAGGGTTTAGGGTTTAGGATTTTTTAGGATTTTAGGGTTTAGGGTTTAGGGTTTTAGAGTTTAGGGTTTAGGGGTTTATGGTTTTAGGGTTTAGGGGTTTAGGGTTTTAGGGTTTAGGGTATATTTAAAAGGGCAAAATAGTAATTACACACAGATAACGGCAGTTCCAAACGGTACACTAACAGAGTTTAACTTCAGGGGTATTTTGGAAAGAAGTTGGAACGTAAGAAGGGTAGTTTTAATATTAGCTTTCTAAGAAGGGTAAATCTGAAAATAGAAAAATTTTTAGAGGTATGTAGAAAATTACCCCCCTATATATATATATATATATATATATATATATATATATATATATATATATATGGTTTTCTTAGATCGGCATCATAATACATGTGCATGTGATTCAAACTTACAATACGGTGCGCATAATTAATTTTTTTTCTATTTAATTCAAACTTACTTACATCATCTTATTTGCTTCAAGCTTACCAAGCAGAGGTTGAGAGTGTTGAATATAAAGTCTTGAGCATAATTAATTTTAGACCGAGTGTTGATTATATAAATATTAAAAATTTAATTTTTTAAAAAATAATTATTATTTTATATTATTTAATAAAATTAAAATGCTCACCACTTATGTTGGAGTTTAAAGTAAGCTAAAACAAAATTAAGTGCAACACCACATTAGTGTGACGTACGTACGTGTGCCCTTCTCATTAGAGTAATACCAACGCCGCCTTCGTATAGCTTCTAAACACTCATATTTAAATCCAACGCCGACTCCGCCAATATTGCAGGTTAATTATAAGTTGCTTTTGCACCCCATACGTGCGTATAGAGTTCAATACACAAGTAGCTTTTATGTTGACGTGCTTTTTGCACTTGAAATTGAAAGAATTAATTTAAATTTTCCATTTGTGTTTATATCCTTTTCATCTCCTCCGTTGTCTCGGTACAATGAATTATGTATATATCAACAACATTTCATAAGTCCGACTCGCGTATTTTCAGGGACGAAACTAGAATTTAATCAGCAACTAAAAATTTTGACAGATAAATAATAATTTTACCTACTTAATTTTTAATAAAAAATTTATTGATTAGATATTTAATATAAAAAAATATTAGTTTTATTTTTTTTGATTATACTAGCTTAATTTATAATTATTTTATTTGTATTATTTTATTGGAATTACTTAAGAATTTTATTAAATTTATCTAATTCAGTTAGTACTTTATTTTTTTTTATTTTTTGTAAATAAAATTATAATAATTGATGACTATTATCTAATAAGTCATTAAATTTAGCATAATATTTTATTCAGTTAAATAAAATAGCTCATTCAGAATAATTAAAAAGTTAAGAATATATTAAATAAAATATATAGAGTTGAAAGATTCATTTCAAAATGCCATATAATTAAGAGGTTCTTAGCATAATTTCACCTATAACATGAAAAATGTTACTGGTACATTTCAAAATGGCATATATTTTGCACTTCAACTTTATTCTAAGGTAGAGATTTTTTTACTAGTCATAATGATATGATTAGTGAAGCTCATTCCACATTACAAAAAAATTAATATTTAAATATGCTCTTTTTAATATTTAACTATACATAAAAGAATCATAATATAGTTTAGCGTCATATTTGAAAGTGTCGGTTAAAACATTTACAAATGAAGAATCGTCACGACGCTAATGATAAGCGCCGATAAAATATATTCTAAAATATCGAAAATATTTTGAAATCCCGACTCATTATTAAAGCGTCGAAAAGTTAAGAATAATAATAAAATTTATTATCTAATAAATTAATTTTGATATAATAAAGAGTTTATATAATGATTTTTTTAAAGTGTCGGTATGTGCTATATTATAGGGACATCGGGGACGTTACCCTCAAACGTCAGTATTTGTTATATTATAGAGATATTTGGAGACGTTTCTCTCCAGCATCGTATAAGAAGTATTCTTATATTAAAAATAATTTAGAAACGTTTCTCTCCAGCATCGTATAAGAAGTATTCTTATATTAAAAAAATGTTAGAGTGCCACCTTAGGATGAGTAGAATATAAGATATATATATTTTTGGAAGTGTACAAGTTAGTAGCATCACTCATAAAACACATAAGAAGAGTGAGAGTTCTAGACTAGCACAAAAAACTTTTTTATAAAATAGATTCATATATTTAAAAAACAACTAAAAATTTATAAACAACCCAAGGGCTATAAAGTAAATATTGAAAAGTGGAGGGGACCATAGCCACTTAGGATCATGACTCCGTCCTTATGTTTTTTTTTATACTTTTTCTGTAAAAATAAAAAAAAGTGATATTTATTATATAAAACAACTATCAGGATCAGGATCAGATTATGCATCTTATAAAATATTTGACTTTACAAATTTAATTTACTAGAGAACTCCTCTTTAATAATATATGAAATAAATTATTATTCTAAAAGTTTAAATTATTATATAAAGATATTTTTATTTTTTATACTCAACACGTCTAATGTGTTTAGACCCATCAAAGTATGAATGTGTTTAGACCCATCAAAGTATGACAAGGGTCCAAATTAAAGATGTGGTACATTCACTGAAATATTTCATCTGAATAAAAAGTCTAAATCCATAATTTTGAGCTCATTATTATATACCAGTATTTTACACTTCTAGTTCTTATTTTATGTGAGACAATTGCCCTCCTAAGTTTTTAAATGAGATGCACATTAATATTTGAGTGTGTCCACTCTATGATATTTGTTGATGCTACTGTAATAAAATTTGTGCTTATTCAGCTTGCACATTGTTATCCAAAAATCAATATATTAATAAAAAAATAGTTCATATATATATATATATATATATATATATATATATATATATATATATATATATATATATATATATATATATATATATGTGTGTGTGTGTGTGTGTGTGTGTGTGTGTGTGTATTAGATGAACGGTATCATATATGTGCACTGATCATTAGAAAAATACCAGAAAAAATAATATGATACAAATGTCAAAATCAAAACTTTTTAAAATAGAGGGAACTTAATTAGGACGTCTCTAATACCAAATTACTCTTAAAATGGATCTAAAAAAAAAAAAAAAAATTGATCTAGAATAATTAGTACCTGGACACACAAATAGTGGCTCGAAATTAATCTCAAGCTCATAAGTGTTCTTTTTAGATAAGATTTTTTTTTAGATAGGATTCTAAAGCAAACACATGTTTTACTCCATATATTTGTTTAATGGGCATGATTTAGCTGTCCCAGTGCTGGGGAATAAGGAACCATCCTATCAGCTTCATTGCCTTGACTCATGCTGTTTAAGTTAAATTTTAAAAAATTCTTACTATATTATAAATAGTCCACAAATATAAGAACAGATCTCTTCATATATTAATGATTTTTAATCTACGTTTTAAAAACCTCACAAAATCTTTGTGCTATCACTGCTAGAAATTCATACTTTCCCAACAATAAATACTACTGTAATTGATAATTATTTGTTACGATAATATTTTTTTGCAACAAATTAAATAAAGAATAGTTGCAAATTATTGATATAAATCGTATAGTAATAAATATATAAATAACACAGATTATTACAATAAAATATATTTTGAGATAATTTGATTTTTGATGTAATTAAATTGATATAATAAAATAAAATTACTGTAGTGTATTTTTGCTTAATCAATTTATGTAATTTTATCGCTCATCAAATATTAGCTTTTTTTTTAAAAAAAAATTGAATACCAAAATTTTATGGCTGATACATAGATGGATGGTAAAATAATAGTTGCAAGCAGGTATCTAAAATTATATTTTAATTTTTTTTTATATTACAAAAGAGAGGTTAAGCAATAACAACACATAAATTGAGAGAAATTTTGTATGCAGATTTTTTATTATTAAGATGGGTAAAATATAAACAATAATATATTCAAAGGTGGTTTTTGCAATTTAAACTAACGTATGCATTCCTCAAGTTTGCATATATATGGTCACTTTTTTAGTTAATTTATATTATCTTAAAAGTCGACATCTTTTCCTGCAACGTTATGTCTGATTGAATCGAGTTATGTTTAAAATGACGAAAGATTGGATTGGATCAAATCATGTTCGAAATAGCATGATGCTAGTTAAGCCGAGTGTCCGTGGGTGTTGTGTTTATACCGTTTTAAGTCAATTTGTTGTATCTTTCTAATAATTTGAGTTTTTAAAATTAATAATTACTGCCAATGATCTGATAAATAATATTAGAGGCAGAAATCGCAGATTCGATTTTTGAATTTGTGCAGGCATCCTGTGGTGAGAAATCAGGTGTTGGATTAAGTCATATCCGAAATATTATTTTTTTCTGAGGGGAGGGGACAGAGGGATTGTTGGTCATGTGACGGAAAGTCTAGTTGGGCTAAGTCATATATGAAATCATATATGAAATAGTTGGACGGTGGGGTCGTGTGGCAAGAGGTCAAGTTGGACCTAGTAATGTCCCAAATGATGTTTTTCTTTTTAACTTTTAAAATTAATGTTTATCGTGGACAATCTGACAATTTAGTATAACTTTTAGATTGCAATCAAAATTAAATTTAGTAAAAGCAACTTAATTGGTTAATACTTTAAAAGAGTTTATATCACTTTAATTATCCAAGGAGAGAGTCTCTGTTGAGTGATTAATTTGTGCTTGTAAAATATAATTGATTCAATTGGATTAGTGATTCAATGTATCATGTCTACGTTGCAAAAATATTTGCAAAAAAGAATTTGAGCCACTTGCAAGTTTGTTTATAAAATTAAATAGATATCTACGACAGCCCACGATTTGATGCTATTTGTGATATTGATGTTTACTATATATTTTGATGTTGAGAGAGAGATTTTTGATATATATATATATATAATGTATTAATTAAATTTATGATATTTGTGCTATTAGTGATGCTATTTATGATGTTGATTCTTAACATCAGATGTGTTTAATGAAGGTAATTAGTTTCAAAAAAATGGAAGTAGTTTAATTTGTAAATTAGTGTATTAATATTTTTTTTTTTTTTTTGGAAAAGAAAGAATAGAAGGCTATCACTCTACATATTCTTTTCTTCTTTTTTTCTTTTTTCGAGAGAAAGGTAGCACGCTATCTGATTCATTCAAAAAAAAGTTGAATTAGGCTACAAGAGTGAAACAGTAGGATCTCAGAAAAAAAGAAAAAAGGTTCAGTTCTTCAAAAACAAACTAAGTTTGCAGAACTCCGTCTACCGAACTCCTCCCAACTTCTCCTATTGTTTCACCTCTGATCTCCTAACCCAACTAACATCAAACATTAGATCGATGTTTGCACGTTGGAATATAACTTTATTTCTAATTGCCCAGAGTACCCACCAATTTGCTGATAAATAAGTCAAAATTTTGCTCCCAGCTGATGGCCCTTTCACTATCAACCGTTTCTCCTATACGCCCTGAACGTCATCATGTAAGTTGTCAAGCCAAACGACCCTATCTCCCATCCCAATCACGAAGCGTGAGTAGACACATCTTGTGAACAGATGGTCCACTATCTCCTCCTCAACACTACGTAACACACAAAAATTATTCCCCGTCCAACCTCTTTTGATGAGGTTATCCGCCGTTAGAATCCGTTTTTTAATGGTGAGCCAAACAAAAATCTTAATTTTAGACGGCATACAAAGTTCCCATATGAAGGAAGCGATAAAGTCCCGTAATCCCCCATCACTCAAAACCGAGTAAGTAGACTTGACAGTAAAGTCTCCTTTTTCATGCCATCTCCAGACCACACCATCGTTTCCAATCCCTGACGTGACTCTCCCCAAAAGATCCTTAAGTCGAAGCATGCATTCTGAGCCTAGCTGCCTCCCTGGTACTACGCCTCTTAAGATTTTTCGCCATCTCCACTTGTTGCTATTGAAGCAGTCACTGATTCTAATCGCCTTCCTATCCACTCTGCTAAACAGCTCAGGGAATAAGGACTGCAATGCCACCTCACCACACCATCTGTCAGTCTAGAAATTAATAAGTCCACCGCTCCCGAGCCGGTAGGATACCCCTTATTTAAAAACTTCTCTGAGGGTGATGACGTTCTTCCACCATTGTGAGGCAGGCCTAAACGAACTCCCCTTCCATAACGGTCTTCTCTTCGAATAGTAAAGGACTCTAATTAGTTTATTCCATTGAAGATCCGTCGTTGTGAAAAACATCCACCACCATTTGCAGAGGAGGGCGCCGTTCATCGCGTTAAGATCAAGGATTTCTAGACCTCCTTCTTTCTTATTCCTGCACATATTTTTCCATGCTACAAGTCGCCCCCAACCGTGCATCTGTGAAGTGCCTAACAAAAAGAAGTCCCTTATGAGAGCCTCAATCCTCTTAATGACCCATTTCGGAGCCTTGAAGATAGAGAAGAAATAAATAGGAAGGTTAGTTAGGACTGCATTAACCAACGTAACCCTTCCGCCTCTTGAGATTAGTTTAGCCTGCTACCCGTCAATTCTTCTTTGTATTCTATTAATAACCCCTCTCCAATCCTCCTTTCGCAGAGTCCTATTAGACAATGGCAGTCCAAGATATTTCGTCGGTAAGACTCTTACCTTACAATCCAAAATGTTCGTAAGTCTAACTGCATTGTCCTCGTGTCTGCCGATATAAAACAACTCCGTCTTCTCTTAGTTAACTTTAAATCCGGAGGCCCACTCAAATAGGTACAATATGAATCTTAAATTCATAAGAAACTCCGCCCGAGCTTCACAAAAAAAAGAGTATCATCCGCGAACTGAATTAAATTAATCCGACATTCTTCGGACGGACCGACTCCCCTAATAAGCTTGTTTCTGGCCGCCTTATTCAACAACCGAGCAAAGGCCTCAACCACAAACAGAAACAGATAGGGAGATAAGGGGTCCCCTTGCCGTACCCCTCTCTTACTTTTGATCCACTTGGTAGCTTCATCGTAACCATCACCGCCACTTTGGCGTTCTTGATGCATTATTTTATCCACCCACACCATCTGTAATCAAAACCCCACCATTCCATTACTCTATATAAGAAGGCCCAGTTGAGTTTGTCGTACGCCTTTTCGAAATCTACTTTCATCCCGACCGCCTCAAATTTTGACCCGCTTCCCTATCCAATAAGTTCACTTGCCGTTACGAAGGCATTTGAAATGTTCCACCCCTTTAAGAATGCAGATTGAGACTGTGAGATCAAGTTTTGTAGGATCGATGCTAATCTGTTAGCCAAAACCTTGGAGATAATCTTCTGTACCCAATTCAAGAGGCTTATCAGTCGAAAGTCACTGGTTTTCAGGGGTCCTTCCTTTTTAGGAATAAGGCATATAAAGAAGTAGTCTATAGGGCCAGTAAAGATCGTACCGTCATGCAATTCCTGAAAAATTTTACCCAAATCATCTTTAAGCAATTCATGAAAAATTTTACCCAATTCCTAAAAAATTTTATATATTCAATTTGAAATAGTGTTTGGTTGGAGGATAAAAGGGAGAATAAGCGGGGTATCCTTCCTTTATTTCCCAAACACAAATTAAAGAGGGGGGGGGGGGGGGGGGGGGGCTGTGACACCCCCGGAATTTGGATTAGTCCTCTATATAAATGATATAATAGGACTAAATCTCTAACCCGGCTATAGCATTTTGGATGGTAGCAAGATCCAAGAGGAACATGAGAGTTAAGCGTGCTAAAGCTAGAGTAGTTCTAGGATGGGTGACCCCGTGGGAAGTGGGGCGTCACAGTTGGTATCAGAGCCATTCACCAGCCGGAAATGTGAGATGAGTCTCGGCTGAGCCAGGGTTATATAGCGGGTAGAGTGAGGCTCCCCGGCTAATGACCGTTGTGAGTGGAGTGCAGCTCCTCACAAGGTCGGCTAAGGCTAGCGAGACGAGTCTCACATCGCCTGGTGCTTGTGAGTGTGCTTGAGCCTGACGTGGACGTCAGGGCTTAAAGGGGGGAAGAATGTGACACCCCCGGAATTTGGATTAGTCCTCTATATAAATGATATAATAGGACTAAATCTCTAACCCGGCTATAGCATTTTGGATGGTAGCAAGATCCAAGAGGAACATGAGAGTTAAGCGTGCTAGAGCTAGAGTAGTTCTAGGATGGGTGACCCCCTGGGAAGTGGGGCGTCACAGGGGCGGAGGGCACTATTGTTCCCCTTCTTAACGGGCTGGGCTTTACCGGGGGAGGGACAATAGTTCCTCCCTAAATTTTTTAAATTTATAAAATTTTAAATTTTTTTAAAAATTGAATTTTATAAATTTTAAAATTTTAAATTTTAATTTTAAATAAATTTAAAAATTTATTAATTTTTAAATTTTAAAATTTATATACAATTTTTAAAATTTTTAAATTTTTTATATAAATTTTTAAATTTATACAAATTTTAAAAATAAATTTTTTGCATCCTCTTTTATATTTTTTGCGAGACAATTAAAATTTAAATTTTTAAAATTTATAAATTATTAAATTCTTTAATTTATAGAAATTTTTAATTTTTTAACTTTAATTTTTAATAAATTTATAATTTTTAAAAATTTATACAAATTTTTTAATAAATTATTTTTTTATATATATAAAATAAATTTAAATAATGCAAATTATAATTAAAATTTTTTTTAAATAGATTATTGTTGGTCATACGGCGGGGAGTTTGGTTGGGCGAGTCATGTCTGAAATGGTTGGGCGGTAGGATCGTGTGGCAAGAGGTGGACCTAATCATGTCCGAAAATTTATTGTAACTTTTAATTTGCAATCAGAATTAAATTTAGTAAAAGCAACTTAATTGGTTAATACTTTAAAAGAGTTTATATCACTTTAATTATCCCACGAGTGAGTCTCTGTTGAGTGATTAATTTGTGCTTGTAAAATATAATTGATCCAATTGGATTAGTGATTCAATGTATCATGTCTACGTTGCAAAAATATTTGCAAAAAAGAATTTGAGCCACTTGCAAGTTTGTTTATAAAATTAAATAGATATCTACGACAGCCCACGATTTGATGCTATTTATGATATTGATACTTACTATATATTTTGATGTTGAGAGAGAGAATTTTGATATATATATATATATATATATATATATATATATATATATATATATATATATATATATATATATATATATATATAATGTATTAATTAAATTTATGATATTTGTGCTAGTGTCTATTAGTGATACTATTTATGATGTTGATTCTTAACATTAGATGTGTTTAATGAAGATAGTTAGTTTCAAAAAAATTGAAGTCGATATTTAATTTGTAAATTAGTGTATTAATAATTTTTTTTTTGAAAAATGAAGAATATAAGGCTATCCCTCTATATATATATATATATATATATATATATATATATATATATATATATTTTGAGAGAGAAAGATAGTGTATCGGATTCC
Organism: Tillandsia leiboldiana; assembly: GCA_029204045.2. Taxonomy (NCBI): domain Eukaryota; kingdom Viridiplantae; phylum Streptophyta; class Magnoliopsida; order Poales; family Bromeliaceae; genus Tillandsia; species Tillandsia leiboldiana. Next base: position 20,328,070 of record CM055078.1, read on the forward strand.
TCCCAACTTCTTCCATTGTTTCACCTCTCTCCTGACCCAACTAACAGCAAAAATAGAATCGGTCACTAATTTACTGATAAATAAGTCAGAATTTTACTCCCAACTAAAGACCCTTCCACTATCAACTGTTCCTCCCATACGCCCTGAACGTTATCATGTAAGTTGTCAAGCCAAACGGCCCCATCTCCCAATATTCCAATCACGAAGCGTGAGTAGACACATCTTGTGAACACATGGTCCACCGTCTCCTCCTCAACACCGCATAACACACAAAAATTATTTTCCGTCCAGCCTCTTTTGAGGAGGTTATCCGCTGTTAGAATCCATTTTTTAATACTGAGCCAAACAAAAATCTTAACTTTAAACGACATACAAAGTCCCCATATGGAGAAAACAGTAAAGAAGACTTCATTCTTAAATGAATAAAATGTATATCATACATTCCATTTAGAGTGTATGGATAGCATTACTCATAATATGTATAGTACAAAAGTTTTTGATTTATGTACATACAAAGAGAGATATAAACAACTTGAGATCCCGAAAAATTGTGGTAGTGATGACACCAAATAAGAAATCTAATTTCTCTATTTGTGAATAGAAGATGTATATATAAACCAATGGTTAAAAAAAAAAACAAAAACAACATTTACCAATACAAAATAGCCAGATTAAAAGGTTTATTTTTATTATATCTTATATAATTGTGGCCTAAATAATTGTAGTTCAGCCGAAATTCAACTCATACTTTTAACTTCACTCTTTTAATTTTTTGAATCTAACTATCACTTAAAATATTATAATCGAATTAAAGGGTTAACCTTAATTATTATATCTAAGATATAAAATTATTTTAAATTTTGTAGTATCACAACAAAAGAAACAAATAGCAATCCTCTTTAATTTCTCTAAAAGGGAAAAAAATAGAGATGGTTAAACCCCAACCAACATCATTCATTTGGGCAGTCAATGTTGAGAAAGTTGTAATCTTACAACCCTCTATTTTAAATTTTGGATAATTTTTTTTAGATTTTTAATATTTTAAAAAAAGGAGTGTTATTTAAGACTAGTGCGATAATTTGATCTTTAGATGATTATGTTATAAGATTACAATTACTTTTTGGCTATAAACTTCGCATCTCTCGTGAATGTTTTAGCCAAAAAGAGACCTCTTTACAAGAGAGATCCCAAAAAAGAAAAAAAAAAAAAAGAAGAAGAAAAGCTTATGTTATTTACTTTAGCAAAACATTAGTAGAGAAAGTAAGTGCAAATTAAACACTTATGCAGCACCAACTACGAGTCTAAAAGAGCATTAATTTATAGTGCAATTGTCAAACACCGACATTGTATTAAAAAATGTAGTAATTCTTCATAAATATTTGACCAAATCACATCAATGATATATCTTGGTAGGCTGCTTAATTGTAAAGAAACAAGCACTCCAAACACTGCTTATGACTGCAAAATCTAACTGCTGCGATTGTTGTCTGTCAATCATTGAGTTAATTTGCCAGGAATCTGCTAAAATTTTTTTACAATACTCGCACCATATGTGCGACAATCACAATACAAAACTTGATTGAGTTCAATTAATATACCATTGATAGTAGAGAAATAGTATTTGCTATTTAATTTTTATCTCTTGAATCCTCCTCCTGCAAAAAAAAAGCCCCACAATATTTCATCTTGTCATTTTTTCTTAATTCCAACATGGTAGAAGTGTTTTATTTGGTTATTATATCCGAGTGCTTTTTTCTCTTTCTGAGTTATTTGTAAATTTACTTTAACAATAATTTTCTTTGCCACTAATTTTCAAATAACTAAATATTTTTTATTTTTAATTTGTACTAGTCAAAAGGCCACGGAAGCGACGCGGTTTTCAGGCAATGTAGAGGCGGTTTAAACCGCCTCTACAAATTGTAGAGGCGGTTCCAACAACCGCCTCTAAACCGCCGGCGTAGACACCGCCTCTACGTTAATAAATTTTAACATATAGAGGCGGTTTAAACCGCCTCTACAGATTATTTTTTGTAGAGGCGGTTTAAACCGCCTCTACAAAAATTAGTCTGTAGAGGCGGTTTAAACCGCCTCTACATATTGCCTTATCCATATTAATATGTAGAGGCGGTTGAAACCGCCTCTACATATTAATATGGATAAGGCAATATGTAGAGGCGGTTTAAACCGCCTCTACAAGCCAAATCAGAATAAAATATAATATTAATAATATATATTAAAAAAAAATTACATTTCTCATCAAACAACAATAAACATAATTAACACAAGTCTCAACAACAACAGAAAAGATATATCATCAACCATATAAACATTAACACAAGTCTTCACAATAAATTAACATTCCGATTTTCGATCAAAATATCCAAAACACAATCTCATTCAATGTTTATCCAATAGTATATAGCAAGATAGTAAATAACAAAAAGTGTAAATAGTTTTAAGAGTAGTCAACATTCGAGTTTTCTACATTACAAAAATTTAAATTGTTCGACGGTTTCCTTCACTTGTAGGTTCATGACTTGCATTCGATGATTGATGATGATTAGGAGAAAATGCATCAATCGGATTGATATTGCCACCCGCACCCTATCCAACAATGTAAAATATATATGTCAATGATATGAAAATACAAAAATATTTAACTATACTACTAATAATGACTTGTGATCAAATTAATATACCTGAGTATTTGATAGTAGTGACGTCCTTAAATGATCCATTTCCCGTCGCATTTCCTCTCTTGCTTGTTCTTGAATTTGAGAATCATTTTGAGAGGTAGAATCAATTATGTAGCAATTGCGTAATCTTCTTGATCTCGACGTCATTTCTTAATTCTCCTGCAAATAAAAATAAATTAGTAAAAAAGGATAAAATTATACTTTTAAGATGAATAATAGAAATCAGGTATGAGAGTGCATATTGATCTAGTTAAACTTGAAAATAAAATATATCATATGCATGAAAGGTATTATTTCAATAGTACTTCATTTACATTTACGTATTGAACATGTGAGGGCAATGTAGAATTGCTTTCCATCGAATCTTCGCCCATATCGAATAAGTCCCTCGGCTTGGTTCTCACAACTGAAGACCAATTCTCATCTCCCGGCAATTGCACATAAAAAACTTGTTCGACTTGCGATGAAAATACAAATGGATCATCTTTCAGTTCTGCACCAGTGTGTATTAGGCGAGAAAAATTTACCAAAGTGTCTCCAAATTCATCCTGCTTAAGGCCCATATTATGGTGAACATCAACCCAATCACATTTGAATAAGACAATCTTAAAAGATCCATAATAATTTAATTCAATAATATTCTTCAATCTTCCATAATAGTTTATCTTCCATAATAGTTGTCTCCTCTACTAAATGAACCATTAAGTGAACCATAATGGTAAAGAATGAGGGTAAAAAGATTTTTTCCATCTGACAAAGTGTAATTATAATACGAGATTGTATGTTGTCGAGCTCATTCACATCCAACACCTTCGAACATAATGATTTAAAAAAATTGGCCAATTCAATTACTATTAAGGTCACTTCGTTTGATGGACTACAACCTTTTAATGCCAATGGTAGTAGATCTTCAATCAAAATATGGCAATCATGACTCTTAAGCCCGCTAATTTTACAGTCACCAACATTCACACATCTTGAAATATTGGAGGCATAACCATCAGGTGTTTTAATATCCTTGAGAACTTGACAAAGAATTCTTTTTTCTTTTTTGGACATCGTGAAACAAGCTGAAGGTAATCTTGTCTTCCCATTTGCGAGCAACTCAGGATGTAATTCAGGTCTAATGCCCATTTCCACTAAATCAAGTCGCGCTTTTAAATTGTCCTTTGTTTTTTTATCAAGATTCAACAAAGTGCCAATCAAATTATCAAACACATTTTTTTGAATGTGCATCACATCTAAATTATGACGCAATAAATTATATTTCCAATATGGTAATTCAAAAAAAATACTTTTCTTTTTCCACCACCTCAAAGCACCGCTAGGTTCTGACGTAGAAATGATATCATCTGATGTTGCATTGTCATTTCTCACTTGTCTTTTCTTTTTGCATCTTTTATTATTTGCTCCTTGATTATTTGTTTTTGGTGTTTTACCAAATTTGAATTGCATGCCATCCAATTGTCTTAATATATCAACTCCATTTATCCGAGTAGGTGCAGATCTTTCTTCCTCAGTACCATCAAAAAGATCTTTTTGAGAACGAAATAAATGCCCCTCAGGCAACCAACGACGATGACCCATATAATAATACTTTCCTCCATGGCGTAACCACTTAGAATGTGTTTGCTCCGCACAACAAGGACATGCAAACTTTCCTTTTGTGCTCCACCCTGACAAAATTCCGTATGCAGGAAAATCATTTATCGTCCACAGTAATGCAGCTCGCATATGAAAAAAAATTTGGCTTGAAGCGTCATATGTTTCTACGCCATTCCACAATTCTTGTAACTCCTCAATTAAAGGCCGCATAAAAACATCAATGTCATTTCCAGGACCCTTTTCACCTGGAATAATCATTGATAACATAAAAGAAGATTGTTTCATGCAAATCCAAGGAGGTAAATTATATGTAATCAACACGACTGGCCATGTACTGTAAGTGGTACTCATTGTTCTAAATGGATTAAATCCATCGCTACAAAGGGCAAGCCTTACATTACGAGAATCAGAGGAGAAATCAGTAAATCGTTCATTGAATGCCTTCCACGCTTCACCATCTGCGGGATGTCTTAACAACCCATCCTTTTTACAACCCTCCTCATGCCATCTCATATCTTTTGATGTTTTTGTACAGGCATAAAGTCTTTGGAGTCTAGGTATAAGAGGAAAATATCGTAACACTTTTGCTGGAATCTTTCTTTTTTGTTTTGGTATGTTAGATAAGCCAGAAGTGTTTTCTTCATTGTTTGAAATATATTCCTTTTCCATATTATTTCCTTTCCAACGAGAAGATCCACAAACATCGCACACTTCTTGATTTAGTTTGTCCCCCCGAAACAACATACAATCATTTGGACAACAATGAATTTTCTCATAATTTAGCCCTAAGGCCTTAATAATTTTTTTCGCTTCATATGATGAACGAGGTAATGAAGTACCTTCAGGAAATGCATCAGCTAGCAATTCAAGTAACATACTAAACGACTCTCCTGACCATCCATTTAGACACTTTAAGTGGAACAAATGGAGTATAAATGATAGTTTTGAAAATGTCTTGCATCCGGGATATAATTCTTCATTTGCATCCTTTAACAACTTATGAAATTCATGATTATGACAATTAGCTTCTTGACTAGGCTGATTTGCATGAGGTTCTACTGTCGCTTGTTGTGGGTCTACCATTTCATCAAGTTCATTCATAGGTATTTCTGCTTCATTAGTTGTCGCACTGTTAAGACCAACAGTATCACGTAAAAGTCCATATACATCATCCAACCTTTCAAAATTTTGGGTGATAGGATTATACTCTTGCACATGTGAAACTTCTTGCATAGGTTGAGAAGTTGAAGTACTATCAACGGTATTAACTGAGGAAGTAAAAGATAAAGGTTCCTCTCCGTGGCAAACCCACCTAGTATATCCTCTTAGAAACCCATCACATATCAAGTGTATTTTGGCATCCTCATAAGTTTGTAATAAATAATTAACACAACGTATGCAAGGGCACAATATCTTTCCACTATGGGATGCATTACAAAATGCAAATTCAAGAAATTGTGAGACTCCATTTTTATAATCATCACTATTTCTGTGTTTTGTCATCCAACTCCTATCCATTATAGAAAAAGTTCTGAAAAAAATAAAAACTTTGTTTACTACCAATGCATAGTACTGAAGCTAATGACTAACTTAGCGATAATAATTAACTTAATAATAAAAAAATTAAAATATTAATAAAAATTAGAAATAAAAAATGGGATATGGTATAACTTACCTAATCTTCAAACAGAAGAAATGTAGAAGATGACCTCAACCGCGACAGTCCCACAAATGACTTCTTCTCTCACTTTTTCTTTCTAGTTAAAAAAAAAAAATTGTCTCGAATCAGTCAAAGATATCCATTCAATATATAGTTTGCTGAAAAATTGTCTCGAATCAAGCAAAGCCACTTAAGTATATAGTTTGCTGAAAATAAACAATAGCATAATTAAGTAAAAAAGAAAGAAAAAAAAGAAAGAAAGAAAGGTAAAGTAAGTATACCTTCAAGTGCCTTCAACATGCAGAACCTGAGGGTTTCTATCTAAAAAAAAGCACAAGCAAAAATGATGCCAAATGTGCAATGTAGAATTTTACCTTTCAGGAAGAAGCTGTGTTCGGAGAAGGTGTTGTTCGAGCAAGCATCACCATAAACAGAGCCCAAAACAGTGATATTGGAGATGGGCCTGCGAAGTGCTTCAGCTGAGAAAAAGTTTGTGGTGCAGAGTGAGAGAAATGCAACAATGAGAGCTGTTGAATCTATGAAATAGTCGACTTAAAAATAGTCGACTTAAAATTTTGAAAGTTAAAATAGTCGACTTAAAAATAGCTTATAGTTCAGATAAGTTATACACATTTTTACCATCTTCCTGTTAAAAGGGTAGTGTAGTGGAGAGACAAATGCTTGCGTGTAGCACAAATATATAGCACTCTTTTACAAATTCTATTGGTAGAATTGTACATGAAGTTTGACATTTTGATATGCAAAGTTGTATATGACCATTCTGATAAAACCAAGACCAAAGAAATTGCATCTAAGAAAGTTGATCTATGGACAAGCAGAGGGTCGAGATTAGCGAACATTCTGGGTTGTAAGTTAGGGGCTCTACCGATAACTTACCTTGGCCTCCCACTCTCCAACAAACCAGTGGCCAAAGAGGATTGGCGGCGGGTGATTGGCAAATTGGAGGCGCGGATAGAAGGGTGGCAAGCCAAACTGCTCTCCCAGGGAGGCAGGCTGGTGTTGGTGAACTCGGTGCTGTCGAACCTCCCACTTTACTATCTCTCCATGTTCAGGGCCCCCAAATGGGTCGTTAAAAGGGTTGAGGCGCTAAGACGGGCTTTCTTCTGGAACGGGGCATCCTCCACCTTAGGAGGGCAATGCTTAGTTAACTGGAAGACTGTATGCAGGAGTACAGAGGAGGGAGGTTTAGGAGTCCTGAATATAGAGAGTATGAACGTGGCACTACTCGCCAAGTGGTGGTGGAAATTCCTAACAGGCGAGAGCTTACAGTGGGGCCCCCTCATTAAGGGGCTTTACTACGGCAGGAGAAAGCCGTTGAGCGAAGGAGCCACCTTCAGGCCGCTATCCCAGTGGTGGCGCAATGTATTAGCTACAAGGGAAGTCTTCAGCTGTGGGCTCACTTTCTCGCTAGGAGATGGCCGGCGTGTTCGCTTTTGGTCGGACATTTGGGCCGCTGAAGCGCCCCTAAGTACCTTTTTCCCAGTCATCTTCGCGGCCGTTAGGGGGAAAAGCCGTAGAGTGTCGGAGTGTTGGGGGGGGAACGGGTGGAAGTGGGGGTTTATCCTTCGGGGGTTCTCCCCTGGAAACCCGACAGATTTGGCGACGGTTGCCCGGTTTAAGGAGACGGTCGCCGCGGGTATAATCTCGACTACGACGGACGTAGTTCGCTGGAGGTGGACACCATCCGAGAGATTTTCAGTTAAATCTCTTTACCTCTTCTTAGAGAACGGTGGGGTCTCTGACCCCCGATTCCGGCAAATCTGGAAGATCAAAATCCCTCTCAAGGTCAAAATCTTCTGTTGGTTAGCCCTAAGATCGAGGATCAAGACCATGGATATTCTGATCAAAAGGGGGTGGACCGGAGACGGTGTTTGCGTTCTGTGCTCAGACGAAGAGGAGACGGTGGACCACTTGCTACTAAACTGTCAGCTTACTAGAAGCATTCTTCATGCCTCCCGCCTGAACTTGGCTACGCTCAACATTACCCAATCGGTGGCCTCGGTCTGGAACAACTCCTGTCAGAGAGGTGGAGCTTCACGCGATAAGGATCTCACTGGACTAGCTTCGGTTTGGTGGGCGATCTGGCTCGAACGCAATAGGAGAATCTTCGAAAAGCGCAAGAAGACGACAAGTGGTATCTTCTGTGAGTCTCGGGATTTTCGGAACCGGTGGGCACACCTGACGTCACCTCCTTAGTTTTTTTTTTTTTTTTTTTTTTTTTTTTTTTTTTTTTTTTTAGGCCCTGCTGCCTACTTCTGTTGCCTAGTTCAACCTCCTTTTGAATGAAGCGGTAGCATGCTACCTTTTTCTCAAAAAAAAAGAAAGTTGATCTATGGCCTAAGAATCTCTACCTAGAACCCTAAGGAAATCTAAAAAGCACATATTCTAGCGATCGAAGAGGCTCCAACTAGTGGGTTGACATGAAAGCATGTGCAGAGAAATGTGAAAATGAGAAATCAGAAAAGAGCTGAAGCATCACAAGTGGTGAAGTGGACCTTCCACGAGCGATTCTTCGATATAACAAAGCATAGCTTTGCGAGTTGCAACTTCCAGTTGTCTATTACCCATGCAATTCAAACATAATGCAAGAAGAACAAGGAGTGAAAAGCTCTTCAGCAAACAGAATCATCAAACATCAATGAACTACCTTTTCACCTGAATATGCATGCTTCGATGATCGCTTAAAACATAATATCACAAATTTCAGATTACAGTTGTTCATAGTCATGTTTCATTCGGACCATTCCAATACGTGGATATCAGAGAGTGCTACATTGAATATGGAGTAAATACGAAGGAGCCTAGGGACACTAAATCAGCAAATGAATTTATCAATAGTACTATTCTCTAAAGAAGTCGGTTATTGTGGTATCTTATATCTAAACAAACTTGAACTTGTCGAAAGGCAATCAAATCAGAAAAATCATGCTATAGCTAGAATATGTAAAGCCCAACACTCCAATCAATTCGAAAATAGTAGAATTATACTGCTTCCTAGATAATTAAATAGTCGAATGAAGAACTAAGCCCTCACTCTCTTACATCCAGAGAAGGTTAATACACAACTTGACAAAGTCGTAAGCTCATTGCATCTGCATGTTGGTGGCAAAGCATTATGTTTTCTTAAGTTCTGAAATATACGAACTGTTTCAGATGCATTCAACTGCCCACCTCTTTCATATATTTTATCCAAACAAACTCCCATAAATTAGCCTGTTATTCTACTTTAGCGCAACACTAGATAGTTGAAACCTGGGATTGAGTCATCAAAAGATAATGAACTAATACCTTGTAACTAATTTCCTTGTTCTATGGGCTAACAAATATCATGATAAACACATGGTGACACAGTAACTTTTTCTGGAGTAGGTGACTAAGTATCTGATTCTTTGCCCACCCAAACTGCTTCAACTACTACATTGTTTTACCAACCCATAAAACAAATACAAAAACAACACAAACAAGTCCAAGTCATATACCAATCAAACAAGAAGATAATTTGATGGCGCACGCGCCACAAACTAACAAAGTAAATCTTAGCATAAGCAGCAGCAGCAGCAAGAAAATTAAAGCATCTTTGTTGATACGACCAGGAATTTTCAAGCGACCATGCCACAAAATTTTCAAGCGTGGGCTGGGGGGAGGTCGCACAGGCGGGGTCACACGGGGGGATGCGGGCGGCTGCAGCGGGGTGGGCTGCGGGGGCTGCGGGGGGGTCGCGCGGGGGCTGCGAGGGAGTCGCGCGGGGGGGGGGTCGCGCGGGGGGCTGCGGGCGGCTGCAGCGGGGTGGGCTGCGGGGGCTGCGGGGGGGGTCGCATGGGGGCTGCGGGGGAGTCGCGCGGGGGGGGGGGGGGGGGGGGTCGGGCAGAGGGGTCGGGGCTGCGGGGTAGTCGCGCAGGGGGGTCGCTCGGGGGGGTCGCGCGGGGGGCTGCGGCCAGCTGCAGGGGGGTGGGCTGCGGGGTCTGCGGGGGGGTCGCGCGGGGGCTGCGGGGGAGTCGCGCGGAGGGGGCGGGGCTGCTGGGGAGTCGCGCGGGGGGGTCGCGCGGAGGGGGTGGGGCGGGCAGCTGCAGTGGGGTGGGCTGGGGGGAGGGGGGGCGGCCAGCTGCAGGGGGGTCGCTCGGGGGGGTCGCGCGGGGGGCTGCGGCCAGCTGCAGGGGGGTGGGCTGCGGGGTCTGCGGGGGGGTCGCGCGGGGGCTGCGGGGGAGTCGCGCGGAGGGGGCGGGGCTGCTGGGGAGTCGCGCGGGGGGGTCGCGCGGAGGGGGCGGGGCGGGCAGCTGCAGTGGGGTGGGCTGGGGGGAGGGGGGGCGGCCATACCTTAGCCGCCGATGGAAGAGGGGCCACACGCCGGCCGGTGATGCCGCTGACGGGGGAGAGGGAAGATTGGGTGGCTGTGGGAGGAGAAGATGGTTTTTTGGGGGGAAATGTTGGGGGGAAAAAATTAGGGCTTCTTAGGAGAAAAGAAAAAAAAAAGGGGGAAAAAAAATTATAATTTTTTTTGTTTTCATGTAGAGGCGGTTGTGCCAAACCGCCTCTAAGATGTCTCTATGGTAAAACATAGAGGCGGTTGCAACAACCGCCTCTACGCAACCGCCTCTACATGCCCTTTTTCTTGTAGTGGCGACACGCCACTTTAATTTGCAACTGCCCTAGTAAACACGGTGGTAACAGCCGCTCTCCATGGCAACAACGGAAAGGGAGAGGGTGAATACGTTTAATAGTTTTCAGCTGTGGATACTATATAGGTTAAATTATAGAAAACTCTCCTGTCATATTCCGCTTTTTCATTTTACCCCTGTCATTTAAAAGTCGACAATCTGCCCCCTCGTAATTACCGAATTGTGCAATAACCCCCCGCCGTCACGATTTGAAAATATATTTTCATATACCCAAAATACCCTTTTGAAATATCCCCTAAAAAAAGACTTCGGAAAAAAGGAGGGCATTTTCGTCAATTTACCATTTCTGTTAACGTCGTTGCCCCCTAAAGACAATTCGCTAATTACGAGATGGCAGATTGCCGACTTTTAAATGACAGGGGGTAAAGTGAAAAAGCGGAATATGACAGGGGAGTTTTCTGTAATTTAGCCTACTATATATCTAGTTTTTAACCGTTAGATTTACCTCTTGATTTACTTTACCGTAAAGATCATACTATTTCCGCTACAACAAAATTAGATTATAGGGATATATTTTTGTGGCGCTTTTGTATTAGTGTTCTATTTATATTCCATCTATATCTAAAATTAGATTATACGAACACATTTTTTGGAACATATTGTAATAATATGTCGCTATACACCCTAGCGACTGCACATATAGCGACATTAATAATAAGTGTCGGTATTTTTACCAGCAGTATTGTTTTTCACGTTTTAAAAACACTTAAAAATATTACTATAACATAATTTTATTGTAGTGTTCACCCAATAACCACTAAACTCTTCAAAAATCACCACTAAATCCTAAGAACCACTATCAATTATACTTTATAATTTTTCAATCAAGAATTATAAACTTAATAGTAAAAAAATCTAAATACTATTAAAAATAGATCAATGTCATCTATGCACCCCAAAAAAAATATATGATGTATATTCTATCCATTCAAAAATGGAGTGTACTTTACTGATCACTTCGAAGTGATTAGTAAGATTCACTCCACCCTAAAATGAATAGATATAAGATATACATCACTTTTGAAGTGTACAAGTAGCATTAAAAATATTGTAACCCAATTCCATGTATATATTAATTATTTTGAACAATTTTATAATCCTAGGTTGGCCTATTTAAGCAACTGCCTCATGCATGCTCTCCACCACATACCTAGCTTTCACACAAGCTTTATTCCTGTCCCTCTCCTTCTCCCTCTCCCTCTCCCAACTCCATCACGACTCTTAATTATCATAACAAAACTATACTAAAATATGCTTTCGACTTCAGAGACAACAACCATGATGCATTATGTAACCATATGCAGCACCAGTATAGTGCTCATGTTAATGATCCACTGCGTCTATAGATGGATGAACCCCAAATGCAATGGAAGGCTCCCCCCTGGCTCCATGGGCCTTCCTCTCCTCGGCGAGACTTTTCCTTTCTTCGCCCCAAACCCTACCTGCGAGCTTTCGCCTTTCGTCAAAGAGAGATCAAAGAGGTATAATATATGAACTACATAGCTTTTACAATGATGTAGTTGTGGTTTTAGGTTAAGAAAGGACTTAGAATGAAGGTTTTTTTCGACTGACAACGAGCTATTTTTGTCGATGCGTTTGATTAGATATGGGCCGATATTTAAGACAAGCTTGGTCGGCCGACCGGTAGTGGTATCCACAGATCCGGACCTCAACTACTATGTGTTCCAGCAAGAAGGGAAGCTGTTTCAGAGCTGGTACCCCGAGACGTTTACCGAGATCTTCGGTCCGGACAATGTGGGATCGCAGTGCGGGCTCATGTACAAGTATCTTAAGAACTTGGTTCTTCGGCTTTACGGTACCGAGAACCTAAAAGAGGTGCTCCTTTACGATGCGGAGAATGCATGCCGCAGCAATCTCCGTTCCTGGGCGACACAGCCTAGCGTCGAGCTCAAAGATGCCATGTCGAAGGTGAATCTTCTTTTCTTTTTTGAAAAAAATGTAATATACTGTTTTTTTATTTATAAAGATCATGAATTAAGTTATAGAGTTAAGGCAACCCGGCCTAACAAAAAAAATAAAAAATAAAAAAAAGACTACAAAATACAGTACAACTTTCAAAGGTTTCTAAGCGTGCCAGTATTTGCTAACAAATGTGCGCTTTTTTTTTTCGAAAGTTTTTTTATTTCGCTCCACCCACATTAATAACTAGCTCTTGTCCCCAGGGCGCCTCCTTTGAGTCTTAGTCTTCGTGTTTTATATTAATAAGCTAGCACTAATTATAAGTATATGCGTATGTATGCTCAATTGTACTGTTTCTCTCTTTTTGTTATTTTAGATGATATTTGAACTTACTGCAAAGAAGTTGATAAGCTACGAGCCGTCGGATGCGTTAGAAAACTTGAGGAAAAGTTTTGTTGCATTCATTCGCGGACTTATCTCGTTCCCGCTGAACGTTCCAGGAACCGCTTATCACGAATGTATGCAGGTACAAATGTCCTTAACTTTAGTTAAGGATTAATAAGATCAATTATTGCAGTTGCACTATATATGTAATGCTTTAGTGATAACACATGCATATATATATATATATGCTTTATTTTCAAATTGTTCAGGGAAGGAAATATGCGATGAAGGTGTTGAAGGGAATGCTCAAGGAGAGGTGGAATTCACCAGATAGAAAATGCGAGGATTTCTTCGACCACATGATCGAAGAGTTGAAGAAAGAAAAACCGGTTATAACTGAGGAAATAGCTTTGGATCTCATGTTTGTGCTCCTCTTTGCGAGCTTTGAGACCACATCCTTGGCTCTCACACTAGGCATAAAATACCTCTCTGATAACTCCAAAGTACTTGAAGCATTAAGGGTAAGTGGATAACAAAAACAAAAAACAAAACATTTATTCATGAATCAATATAAATTTACGATTCAATAGTCCGATAGTTGAATTTGACATGATTTAATGAATTTGATATCTATATCGCAAAGATAGTTAATTAAGTTAGTAACACCAGCCTAATTCAATGGCCCATCTCTTTACCAGGAGGAGCACGAAGCGATACTGAGAAACCGGAAGAACCCGGATTTGGGACTTACATGGTCGGAGTACAAATCGATGGCGTTCACAACTCAGGTGGGTCCGAGTGGTAAATCACTGAAGCATGAATGCAATTGATCCTCGTATTATTGAAGTAAATTTATTCCTAGGCTATGTAGGTAGTTTTGATGCAGTTAAGTTGCACCGCTTTTGAATTGAATGTACACAACTAGTTGCAAGGATCTTCTAATTAACCTTAAATAGTTTCTACCTGTTTTCTGCCTTTATTACTTAATTATGTTGTTAATTAATGTGAAATTATATGAAACAATCATTATACTTCAATAGCATAAGTTCCAAAAAAACGATATTTTTAATATTTCAATACTCTCTTTCATGTTTTAGTTCGATATTTTTTTTCGGTAAGTTCAAAACGTGAGTTTGAATTAAATAGAAGAAAATTAATTATGCTAGAAGCTCGCCGAGATTAGAACTCAAGATCTCCTACTCTGGTAATATGTGAAATTATATTAAATAACCGTTGTACTCAAAAAACTTATATAAATTTTATAGAACGACATTTTTAATATTTCAATAATTAATATTTATGGCCTAAAGAGTTGAACTAGAATAATGATATTTTTAGAAGGGCGGAAGCAAGTGAATAGTTATATTTTTATAAGTAATTTAGTACATGTAAATAATAGGTTTAATTAGTGTCTACAATTAGGAGGTTATTTTTATCTACACTACATGTAAATAATATAGTAGCTGATGTTATTAATTTTATGCTGTTTCTCTGTGATTTTCAGGTCGTATATGAAATTGTTCGGCTTGCAAATATTGTACCAGGGATATTCAGAAAAGCACTCCAAGACATCGAGATTAAAGGTACTTAATTTATTGCTAAACTACTTAGGAATTACTGGAGATTATTGATGGTCTCACATAACAAATTTTTTTATCTTCTTTTAATTTGTTGCAAACAGGGTATACAATTCCTGCTGGATGGGGGGTTATGGTTTGTCCTCCTGCAGTTCACCTGAATCCTGAGATTTATGAGGATCCTCTGGCCTTCAATCCATGGAGGTGGAAGGTTTGTTGTTTAATATTTTCTTTAATGTAGTTTAATATTAGATCGAGATTGTGTTATCTTCGGTAACGGCAATTCTCTAAGACTAATCTATTACTTACAAGGTATATACAAGAGCTGATTCTATTACCCTTTGTTTTGTGCGGTCATAGTTTTCATTTTTCATACATCTAGTATAAATGGGTTAATCCTTGTTCAAGAGCATCTTACCAGTGCACGTGATATAATACAGTACTATAAAGTTCGAGCAGTTTATTCAAATTTATCAACTTGATAGAGTAAAATTAGGTTCTCACAGTTAATACGCTGATTGTATTGCTGCGTCACTTGATTGAATGGACCCACTTATAGATTTTGTGCATCCTTGTACTAGTTAAGAGAAAAGAAGGGATAAGCCAACTGCCAAAGTAATTGAAATTTTTAAAGAACTGCTACATATCTCTAGTAACAAATTAAGTTCTTCTTTCTCTTTTCATATATCATATATTTTAAGGGCAAAGGATCATCAACTTGTACATGAGTTTTTGCATATGTTATACTTAAGTGACGAGGACCATTGACTAGATCTTCCTAATAAATATAACAAAATACACCCACCCCTTTGGGTCAGCTCTTATTGGCCACTAAGCCCTTGAACAGTGGAACTCTTCTAATTATTAGTTATTTATCTGCTTCTTTGAAAATACTAACCAATTAAGTTGATTGATTCATGACAAAAGAAACTTTACTTGGTAACAGGATAAGCCGGAGATGACCGGAGGAACGAAGCAGTTCATGGCCTTCGGAGGGGGGTTGCGATTCTGCGTCGGCGCCGATTTCAGCAAGTTTCTGATGGCCATCTTCCTCCATTTCTTGGTTACTGAATACAAGTATGAGAAGTAATTAACACAGCATTAATTAATTACTTATATTTAGATTGATAGTAGTGAGAATTTATAGTTCATAGGATAGTGATACTAACAAGTATTTGCCTTTAACTTCTGTTTATGGATAGGTGGAAGGCGATAAGCGGCGGAAACGTAGTTCGGACTCCGGGGCTCGGCTTTCCTGATGGCTTTCATATTCAGCTTTTTCCAAAAGCTTGATCTTCGTCCGGTGTTTGTTTGGTCCTTGTATATGATTAGTAAAGGATATATATATATATATATATATATGGTGAGTTTAAGAAATGTTATATGTGGTAGATATTATGTTTGGTGTCCTTAAGCACATTATGATGATGTGGTGTTCATTTAGTTTATGATTTTTATTTAGTATGGTTTGGGAGCTCTTCATTGAGCTATCTACGTATACGTCACTACAGTGTGCTGTGTTTGTATGAAGCAGTTATATATATATATGTTGTCTTTATTTTGTACTATGTTCTTTTATATTGTAGCATGAAGTTTGTAGTTTGGCAGTTACCGGATTCTGTTTTTATGGGCCTCTCTCTCTCACTAAAAAAAAATGTACAAATAATTTTCCACAAATGACTTCTAAATAGGTAGCTAGCTTAGAAAAATAGTAGAAAAATGTTAGCTGTATATCCAAAAATAGATAGTAAATTTTGTACCTCACTAATTTAAGGGTACCTATATATTTGGTTTAAAGAATTTGACATTTAAAATGAGAATCAAAATGTGTGTTTGGATTAGAGATTGGTATTTCGATTTTCATTCCAAAGAAAATCCAATCTCTCTAAAGTGATTCCTCGATCTCATGAAAGAGGGGGATAAACTTTCAGAAAAGAATTATTTTTCAGTATAATTATTTACATTCAAATATTAATCTATATTCAATTTTAAATTATAATTTTATATTTAAAATTGAATTATGAATTCAAAATTTAGTTCTAATTAATTTCTTAAGTTCAAGTTTATTTGATATTTGAATTTTAGCTCTAAATTTAAACTTTGACTTTGTGTTTAAATATGAATTATAAATTTAAATTTTAAGTTTAAATTGTGAATTCAAATTGTGATTACGAATTTGAATAATAAACCTAAATTTCAATTAATATTTAATCTTTTTGAATTTTAATTTGAACGTGATTCTGATTTTGGTTCTTCTTGTCGACCAAACAAATTAAAGCTTTTATCATTCCGTTTCAATTATGGTCCATTCTCATTTCTATTTCTGATTTTGATTTTTATTTTGAGCCAAATATGCTCAAAGGATTAAAACAATTCTTTTGAATTTGTAGTGTTAAAATTATAGGATCATAACAAGACTAATATTATAAAATTAATTATCAATGAATAATATATAATTAAGATTTACATTCACTTTTAGATATACATATAGTATTATTTAGACCAGTATAAAATCACCGAATTGTTTGGCAAATCAAATCATAGTTACGTATTGAACCAGCAACATGGACAAATCAACTCCTTTCTAGTGCATGTAGTATAACCGTACTTCACTACCACATGGACTTGTATTTCTTCAATCGAAGAATAAAAAAAATAGAGAAAACATTAATTATCCAAATTTCACTTTTATTTTCACCACTTTATGCCTTAGCGAGAGTGAAATTTAATTCACTTTTGTGTGTTGGCATGCTCTCCACCTCAAATTAAATCGTTCAAATCAAAACATAAAAACAAATAAAATAAAATAAAATAAAAATCTGCGTTAAGAAAAAAATCATGGCCCAGTACAAATGGAGACCTCTAAATTTGCATGGCCCAAAAATATTAGTGAACCACACCCTTTTTAATAATGTTAGTATACGGTTCACGTGAGAGTACGGGCTTAGTATATTAACGCAATATTTAGTTGAAAATTAAGATTTGAAATAAGGTCATATTTCAAATTTATTCTTCAAATTTATTTGTTTATGTGTGGAAATAGTTTTTTTTTTTTTCCGAACAATCTAGTATAAATCTGAAACTACTGGTATAAGTTTCGAACTACTGTTATATCATTTCGTCTGAAACAAACGTTTTTCTATTTGAGAATAAGTTTAATTAAAATAAATATAATTTTAATTATCACAATAACTTTTTAATTACTATAATTATTTAACTATTAAATAATTAATTAATTGATTTGTTGATTTATTAAATTATTGATAGTTAATTAAATTATTAATTAATAATACTCCTGGTTTATTATTTATTAATTAATATTTAAAATTATCTAGCAATAATTAATTAAATAAATTAAATTATTATTTAATTAATATTTTTATATTAATTAATTAAATAAAAATATTATTTTTTTAAAATTATAATTAATTTTATTCGCACTATTTTAATGTTATCTGTTATCGAAAGCAATCCAATTTTCATCCAAATAAAAATTAATATTTTTTATTTATTTTAAAAATTATATATATCAAAAATAAATAATTTTTATTGGGATTAATTTCAAACAATTCTATGTAAACATATCGAATAGCATATATATCCCTACAAAGTTTAACTTTTTATATTTATCCAAACTGTTCATATATATATATATATATATATATATATATATATATATATATATATATATATATATATATATATATCTTTCTGATTTGTCATAATTAATTTACTGTTTATTTTTTAACAAAATATAAATAAAATATTAATTTTGTTCTTATAAATATGTCACTTTAAAAATTTTAACTGTTAAAAAATATATAAGTATGATATCTGAAAAGATAAAAAAAATAAATAAATAAACAACTTAAATTTTTAAAAAAATTTTAAAAATAAATTTTATAAAAATATATTTATTATTCAATATATTTATATATATAATTGTATGAAATTAATTTTTTTTATTTATATCTTAATGAAACGTAATTCTGAAATCATTTTCTGGGACGAGAGAACGTGATCACGGGCCCCAAACTTTTTTACGCTGCAATAATGGGTCACGATCGGGACACACGCACTTTTGGTTTTGGAGTGAAAGGGGCTTCGAACCCGTACATGTACAGGATCTTCGTGCTACGTCGGGTCACTGAAGCTAACCCATACATGTCCGATTGTACATGCCACGAAATATTCTAAAATTGTAGCAGTTAAATGATGTGATTTCTCAAATCAATTATTATTATTTTATTTTATATTTTTAAATAATATTTTTATTGTATTTTCTTAAAAAATAAATATAATTGGTTGATATTGATGGTATGATTCTTCCACACACCGTTATATTGGAAGAACTTTTTTTTGTATAGCAAGTATACCACATCATTTATATATCGACCTATTATATTTTATTATTTTAAAAATAATAAAATAAAAATAAATTTTAAAATTTGTGATTGGATAGATAAAATGTAGAGGCGAAATGTGATTGGTTGAAGACATCATATTAATAATATCAATAAGGATTAATATTATACCATTTTTTGTAAATATATTGAATAATATATATATTTAATTTTTTAAAAATAAACAAAATAGATAGCATGATATCTTTCTCTCAAAAAAAAAATACATATATATATATATATTCAATTTTTTATATTTATTATTTCAAAAATAGCGAGTCGTTCATACATGTCCCTCTTAATTTATTACGGTTAGCTTACTATTTATTTTTTAACATAATATAAATAAATATTAATTTTGTCATTGCAAATATTTTTATTCAAAAGTCTCAACAGTTAAACAAAAAATATATCTATGATTAAGTATATTATCTAAAAGTATAAAAAGATAAATTTATCCCAAATGTTAAGTATTTAATATATAGTTAACTATATTTTTCTAATAGATATTGACGTTAGGGATATATATATATATGAACAATTTAAGACTTTTAAAACGATAAATGTAAAAAATTAAACTTTGTATGAATATATCTATTATTCGATATATTTACAAGGATCTATAGGGAATTAACCCTAAGCAATGCTACCCGTACACCTAGATATAGGTGTATGATTTACATCCCATCCATTTCAGAATAGAAATTTATTCACCAGTCACTTCGAAGTAACTGATAAAATTCACTTTATTCGGGAATGCTTTCAAAATTTTAATTTTACTATTTAACCATTCAATTTATTTTATTTGAATCGATGCTTTGACTTTCAAATGTAAATTAATTACTTATTTTAATAAATTTATAATTTTAAAAATTATATAAAATGTACTAATTAAATCTGTAAAGATAAAAGACACATTCAAATTTCAAAAACAAAATATTATTGACTAAATTAAATAAAATATATTAAATGGTTAAATAATAAAATCAAAACTTAGAAATGTTCAATAGCCAAGTCAAAATAATTCATAATTAGAATAAATCCTATACATTTTTTTATTAAAAAAATAAGCAAATGGGATAAAATGTTACATTTCTCTAAAAAAAATATCTAAAGACAGAGGATATTGTCAAATTATTTAACATTATATCAAAAAAATTTAAAAAAAATAAATTTATAAAATATAAATTAAAAATATTGTTTTTTGACATATTAAGTTTTAAAGATAAATAGTTATTTTAATATTTCTTAATAAGTAGGGCATACAACTCCAATCTTTGCATTAATGCTTGTGCTAAGTTCATAATAAGACTTTTTATTATGCTAAACAAACAAAATATTTATTTAAATATATTTATATTATATAAAAATATAAAAATATTTTTTTGGGATATTTATTGTAATGTAATTAAGTTGTTATATTGTCTTAATTTAACTATTTTTACTACAAGAAAGTTAATATTTAAGAACACGTGTTTATATACTTAATGATGTTTAAAAGTGTTTTAATATAATTTAGGATCGCATTTAAAAATATCGTTTAAAACGTTGACAAATGAAGAATCGCCACGTATATATCGATACTTATGCCAAGTATCCGTAAAATATGTTTTGATTTTTAAAGTGTTAATTTTTTAAAAAATTTGACGTTTTAGAGTATTAAAAAATTTAAAATAATAATAACATTTATTATTTAATAAATTAACTTAATATAATAAAAAAATTTATATGATGAAGTTTTTTAAAGCGTCGGTATTACCTATATTGTAGAAATATTTGAAGATGTTTATTTCAAATGTAATCTAAAAAATATCCTTATGTTAAATATTTTTTGTAGTGTTCATGATCATTAACTCATGTAACGTGCAATTGCCTTGTAATAATCTATACCTATATATGATTTCTCATGGCTAATTCCGACGTGGCTGTACCTCTCCTTCCCCCCACACAACCCTTCATCTCTTTACTCTCTCTCTACTTTCCCACCGCACGACCCTTCATCTCCCCCCACTCTCTCTCCTTCCCTAACCCCTACCGCATAACCCTTCATCTCCCCCCCACTCTCTCTCCTTCCCTAACCCCTGTTGGCATAAAAAAAAAAAAAATACGGGAAAAGATTATGGTTGGTCCGTAATATTGATTTGTCTATATAAGCCCCGTAAAAGCCCAAAATTTTTAACATATTTGGGTCCAACAAATTCAATTCTTTAATAGGCCATTTGCGAATACAAGCTTAGGTTATTTATGAACACAAGCTTATGGGTCTCATCAAAGCTCCGTCGATTTTTTAAGTCGGATCCTTTTTTTTTGTACCCAGCGGGACTTACATTATAGTCAACTTTTTGTTTAAAAATTTAACTTCAAAAAAATTATATTCAAATTGAATTTTGAATTTTCAATCAAATTTCAAAATATTTTTCAACCGGCTCATCCAAATTCATATTCAAATCTCCAACCAAATTTTAAAATATCTCTCAATTCAATTTTGAACTTTCCTCGTTCGTTAATCGTTCAATTTTGAAATTTGAACATATTCAATTTTGAAATTTAAAATTTGAAATTTAAATACAACCATACTTTCTCAATTTTGAACATATTCAACTTTGAAATTTGAAATTTGAAATTTAAATACAACCATACTTTCTCAAATTTGAACGTAACCATTCAATTTTGAAATTTGAAATTTAAAATTTAAACACAACCATACTTCCTCAAATTTGAACGTAACCGTTCAATTTTGAAATTTGAACCTATTCAATTTTAAAATTTGAAATTTGAAATTTAAATACAACCATACTTCCTCAAATTTGAACATAACATATTCAGTTTTGAAATTTGAAATTTGAAATTTAAATACAACTATACTCTCTCAAATTTGAACATAACCATTCAATTTTGAAATTTGAACACATATTGAAATTTGAACACATATTGAAATTTGAACATAACATTTTAATTTTAAAATTCGAACATATTCGATTTTGAAAATTTGAAATTTGAATATAATAACTTCCTCAATGTATTCAAATTTTGAATCTCGCCTTTTTCTCAACGAACCACGCACGTCGTTTCTCAACAAACCCGCATTTTCTCGCCAACCCCTTAACAAATCCCAACAAACCGACGCGATATTTCTCTACCACTCCCCACTATAAATATACGTATATTTTTCTCGCCGGGCTGAAAAACCAACCTCCCATATTCCACCACAAAAAAAATATAACCTCCTATATTCCACCACAAAAAATATAACCTCCGATATTCCACCACAAAAAAAAACCAACCTCCCATATTCCACCACAAAAAAATATAACCTCCTATATTCCACCACAAAAAATATAACCTCCGATATTCCACCACAAAAAAATATAGCCTCCCATATTCCACCACAAAAAATAGAACCTCCCATATCCCACCGCAAAAAAAATCAACTACCTATATTCCACCACAAAAAAAAAAAAAAAAAAAAAAAATTAATTTCTTTGAAAGCCGTTTGGGAACTCCGCGGACGACCCTTACTTCAGGTTGAAAAGAAAGAGAAAAAAAAAAAAAAGAAAAAAAGAAAAATTAATAAACTAATTTCTTTGAAAGCCGGTTTGGGAACTCCGCGGACGACCCTTACTTCAGGTTGAAAAGAAAGGAAAAAAAAAGAGAAAAAAAAAAAAAAAAAAAAAAAGAAAAATTAATAAGCTAATTTCTTTGAAAGCCGGTTTGGGAACTCTGCGGACGCACCTTACTTCAGGCTGAAAAGAAAGAGAAAAGAAAGAGAAAAAAAAAGAAAGAGGAAAAAAATAAATAAATTTCTTTGAAAGCCGGTTTGGGAACTCTGCGGACGCACCTTACTTCAGGCTGAAAAGAAAGAGAAAAAAAAGAAGAAGAAAAATTAATAAACTAATTTCTTTGAAAGCCGGTTTGGGAACTCTGCGGACGCACCTTACTTCATGTTGAAAAGAAAAGGAAAAATAAGAAAAAGAAAAAAAAAAAGGGAAGAAAAACAACAAAAACCCAAAACCGATTCGGAAGATTTCTTCAGACATCCGAACTTAGGTTAAGTCAAAGTGAATTCGGATCCCAGATATAAATCAAAGCGGATTTCTTTTAGATCCCAAGTCAGATAAAAAAAATAATAATAATAATAATAATGGGACTTCTTCGGATCCCAAATAATTTCTTCTTCGGATCCCAAATAATTTCAAAAATAGAAACTTCTCGGATCCCAAATAATTTCAAAAGAAGAAATTCCATAGGATCCCACATCAAAATAAAATAACGGTGTTTCCCCGATAAAATTAGAAAATTTTCTTCGGACGCCAAATAAAATAAAATAAAAGGGGATATTGAAATAAATAGGAATTTCTTTGAATCGAGACAAAATTCAATAAAATAAAATAAAAGGGGATATTGAAATAAATAGGAATTTCTTTGAATCGAGACAAAATTCAAATGAGTGCTAATCAACTTGTAGCCTAAGTCCGATTCAAAAAGGACTAATAAATGAAGGCCTCAAATTTATCCATATAAAAATAAAATCCAATCCATATACGGATCCCAAATCCAATCCATATACGAATCCCAAATCCAATCCACATATGACATAAGACCCAATCCATATACGGATCCCAAATGCAATCCACATACGGATCCCAAATCCAATCCACATATGACATAAGACCCAATCCATATACGGATCCCAAATGCAATCCACATACGGATCCCAAATCCAATCCACATATGACATAAGACCCAATCCATATACGGATCCCAAATGCAATCCACATACGGATCCCAAATCCAATCCACATATGACATAAGACCCAATCCATATACGGATCCCAAATGCAATCCACATACGGATCCCAAATCCAATCCACATATGACATAAGACCCAATCCATATACGGATCCCAAATGCAATCCACATACGGATCCCAAATCCAATCCACATATGACATAAGACCCAATCCATATACGGATCCCAAATCCAATCCACATACGGATCTCAAATCCAATCCACATATGACGTAAGGCCCAATCCATATACGGGTCCCAAATCCAATCCATATATGGATCCCAAATCCAATACATATACGAATCCCAAATCCAATCCACATATGACATAAGACCCAATCCATATACGGATCCCAAATGCAATCCACATACGGATCCCAAATCCAATCCACATATGACATAAGACCCAATCCATATACGGATCCCAAATGCAATCCACATACGGATCCCAAATCCAATCCACATATGACATAAGACCCAATCCATATACGGATCCCAAATCCAATCCACATACGGATCTCAAATCCAATCCACATATGACGTAAGGCCCAATCCATATACGGGTCCCAAATCCAATCCATATATGGATCCCAAATCCAATACATATACGAATCCCAAATCCAATCCACATATGACATAAGACCCAATCCATATACGGATCCCAAATGCAATCCACATACGGATCCCAAATCCAATCCACATATGACATAAGACCCAATCCATATACGGATCCCAAATGCAATCCACATACGGATCCCAAATCCAATCCACATATGACATAAGACCCAATCCATATACGGATCCCAAATCCAATCCACATACGGATCTCAAATCCAATCCACATATGACGTAAGGCCCAATCCATATACGGGTCCCAAATCCAATCCACATACGGATCTCAAATCCAATCCACATATGACATAAGGCCCAATCCATATATGGGTCTCAAATCCAATCCACATACGGATCTCAAATCCAACCCACATATGACATAAGGCCCAATCCATATGCGGGTCCCAAATCCAATCCACATACGGATCTCAAATTCAATCCACATATGACATAAGGCCCAATCCATATACGGATCCCAAATCCATCCACATACGAATCTCAAATTCTATCCACATATGACATAAGGCCCAATCCATATACGGGTTCCAAATCCAAATCATACGTGGGCACTGAATCAAATCCACATATGATATAGGCTCAGTCCACATACTGTCCCAAATCCAGTCCATATACAATATAAGCCGATCCACAAATAAAACCCAAAACCCACTCAATCTCATCGCCTTAACATATAATTAAGGCAAAATATATCCAAACCGACTAGATTCTAAATCATATGCTTAGAACTTAGCCAAATCCCAATTCGATCGAGCTCTAACACATATACTTAGAGTTCATCCAAACCAACCCAACTAACCCTAATACACATACTTAGGGTCTAGTCAACCTTTTACTCTAGCACATATATCTAGGGTAGAAACCAAATCAACTCAACTAATCCTAATACATATACTTAGGGTTAGTCAATCTCTCATTCTAGCACATATAACTAGAGTGAAAAATATATCAAACTCGGCCAATCCTAATACATATAGGACTTAGCCATCTCCTACTTTCGAGTAGCATCAAATCCGACCCACCTCAATACACATCATTGAGGTTTGGTCATGCCTCCACTTTGGAACATACGCCAAATATTGAATCAAATATAATTGGACTCTAATACATATACTTAGAGCCAATTGAATCCAATTAAACTCTAACACATATACTTAGAGTTTAATATCGACTAGTCCACAACTCATATAATCGCGATCTAATCAATTGCAAACCCAGCTAAATCCTAACACATATACTTAGGATTTGTCCAATCATTAGGATACGATTTATTCTATCCTCCCCGCAAAGGTCTCTTAATCGAATGTGCCCCAATCACATGGGGGTAATTAACAATAGATGCTTGCGTCTATTGGAAGTCATGAATCCGCAATACCTGATACCCACATACACCCATCAACATACAAATACCCATCTGAATCATGAATACCATCCCACGGGAATCCCCCAGAGAGGAACCGCGCGAGATGAGTCATTCGAGATCGCAGACAAAATGGCACGCCCAGTGGGACCTGACTTCTCCTTCCATCTTTGAGACCTCTAATATATATATATATATATATATATATATATATATATATATATATATATATATATATATATATATATATATATATATATATATATATATATATATAAATCAAAAAAAAAAACAAAAAAAAAAAGAATAAAAAAAATACAAAAAAAAGAAAAAAAATACAAAAAAAAAGAAAAAAAAAAGAAAAAAAAAAGAAAAAAAAAGGAAAAAAAGAACAAAAAAAAAAGAAAAAAAAAAAGAAAAAAAGAAAAAAAAGAAAAGAAAAAAAAAGAAGGAAAAAAAGCGGTAAAGGTGAATCCTAATGATTACATCGAGAAAATAGCACCAACATATATGAACATAGCTGGTTTTACTGGGGGCATGATTACCTTTACTATCCTTTCCCAATAATGCGCAAAATATGGTCAATTTCTCGACTGCAACATCGAAAAAATAATCTAATGGGGGCATACCCAATCATCTTCACCAACCCGTAGGTAAATAGCTCACCTACTCACCTACTCACCTACATCCAAAAGAATGGTGTTCAAAGAAAAGCTCATATTTTTAAAAAACCAGTCAAAAAAAAAAAACAAAAAAAAAACAAAAAAAGAAAAACAAAAAAAAACAAAAAAAAAAGACGAAAAAAAAAGAAAAAAAAAAGGGAAAAAAAAGAAAAAAAAAAATCCCAAAAAAAAGAAAAAAAAAAAAAGAAAAAAAAACCATTCCCGGCTGTGGTATAACCCCACAGGCAAAAATGGGATTCCCGCTGTGAGAAAACACAATTCAAACTCACAGGCAAAAGTTAGGGAAAGACATCGGGTGAAAACCCATGTGGGCGCCCGATTGCCACTGAAACATATTTTTCTTTCAAAACAAACCCATATTTTTCAATAAACCCATATTTTTCAATAAACCCATATTTTTTAAAATAAACCAAAATAAATCCATATTTTTTTATACTCAAATATATTTTGTCTACGACAGCTAACTGATTTTGGGATCGGTTATGCACAGCAATTTTATTTGCTCGTATTTTTCAATAGCACAAAAAAAAAAAAGAAAAAAAAAACAAAAAAAAAATCCCAAAAAAAAGAAAAAAAAAAAAAAAAAAAAAAAAAAAAAAAAAAAAAAAAAAACCATTCCCGGCTGTGGTATAACCCCACAGGCAAAAATGGGATTCCCGCTGTGAGAAAACACAATTCAAACTCACAGGCAAAAGTTAGGGAAAGGCATCGGGTGAAAACCCATGTGGGCGCCCGATTGCCACTGAAACATATTTTTCTTTCAAAACAAACCCATATTTTCTAATAAACCCATATTTTTTAAAATAAACCAAAATAAATCCATATTTTTTAATACTCAAATATATTTTACAGCTAACTGATTTTAGGATCGGTTATGCACAGCAATTTTATTTGCTCGTATTTTTCAATAGCACAAAAAAAAAAAACAAAAAACAAAAAACAAAAAGCAAAAAAAAACAAAAAAAACGAAAAAAAAAAAAAAAAAAAAAGAAAAAAAAGAAAAAAAAAGAAAAAAAATCCCAAAAAAAAAACAAAAAAAGAAAAAAAAAAAAGAAAAAAGAAAAAAAAAGAACCATTCCCGGCTGTGGTATAACCCCACAGGCAAAAATGGGATTCCCGCTGTGAGAAAACACAATTTAAACTCACAGGCAAAAGTTAGGAAAACGCATCGGGTGAAAACCCATGTGGGCGTCCGATTGCCACCAAATATTTTTCTTTCAAAACAAACCCATATTTTTCAATAAACCCATATTTTTCAAAATAAACCAAGATAAACCCATATTTTTCAATACTAAAAAAATATATATATATTTTTTTCAAACATATTTTGTCTACGACGGAATTCTAACTCACCTTAGGGTCGGTTATATGCAACAATTTCGATTGCTTCCCGAGACAAAATAAACTCATATATTTCAAAAAAAAAAAAAAAAAAAAAACAAAATGCCCCCAAATTATAAGCCAGTTCAACCTAAATCGAATTTAGGTGGAATCATATGAACTGGACCATGCACCAGCTCAACCCCAAATCAAAGTCAAAAGGTTTTGAGCCAAACAGCAAAGAGGGTGATTCGAACCAAATCAAACCACAGGCCGGTTCGACTTAAACCAAACCATAAAGAATTTAACTTATCGGTTCAACCCAAACAGAACCACATGAGCCCCAAGCTAAGCCGAAAGAAATTACAAGTCGGCTCAACTTGAACGGAATCACAGGAGGATCAAGCCAAGCCGGATCAAACCATAAGCTGATTCAAGCTAAATCGAGTATGGACGGAACTATATGCAACTTGAACCAGGCCATGAACCAGCTTGACCCCAAATCAAAATCAAAGAGTTCTAAACCAAGCCGCAAAGATGGCGAGTCAAATCAAACTCAAACGGATTTCGAATCAAATCACAAGAGTTCAATCCAAACCAAATGCAAAGGGATTCTAAGTTGAACCGAACCCCAAGGTGGCTCAACCTTAATCAAACTCAAACGGATCTCGAACCAAACCACAAGATTATGATCCAAGTTGAGCCGAACTATAAGGGCCCGACCCAAATCGAATTCAAAGGGTCTCGAACTAAGTCATAAGGGTTCGACCTAAGCCATGTCTCAAAGGGTTCTGAACCAAAGTATAACGGTTTGGCTCAAATCAAATTCAAAAGGGACAAATCAAGTGAAAGCCTAAACCGGCTCAGCCCAAATCAAATACAAAAGGTTCAAACCAGTTCAATTTGAACCCAACCTGGAAAAAGGTTCAAATCGAACTTCAGGGATGATCCAAATCAAGCAAACCAGCTCCACCCGAACTGAAACAAATCAAGAGTTCAAACCGAGCTAACTCCAAATAAATCTGCTGAGTCAATTTAATCGACTCACAAACCCAAATCCAAACGACCGAAAAGTCATTAAACTAAACCCAATTCCAAACGACCGAAAAGTCATTAAACTAAATCCAATTTCAAACGACCGAAAAGTCATTAAACTAAACCCAATTTCAAACGACCGAAAAGTCATTAAACTAAACCCAAATCCAAACGACCGGAAAGTCATTAAACTAAACTCATATTCATATCGACCGTCATGTCAATAAACTGAGCGATCCATACTCATATCGACCGCCATGTCAATAAACTGAGCAAACCCATATTCAAATCGACCGCCATGTCACTAAACTGAGCAACACATATCATATAGACCGCCATGTCACTAAACTGAGCAACACATATCATATAGACCGCCATGTCACTAAACTGAGCAACACATATCATATAGACCGCCATGTCACTAAACTGAGCAACACATATCATATAGACCGCCATGTCACTAAACTGAGCAACACATATCATATAGACCGCCATGTCACTAAACTGAGCAACACATATCATATAGACCGCCATGTCACTAAACTGAGCGACCCATACTCATATCGACCGCCATGTCACTAAACTGAGCAACCCATACTCATATCGACCGCCATGTCACTAAACTGAGCAACCCATACTTAAATCGACCGCCATGTCACTAAACTGAGCAACCCATACTCATATCGACCGCCATGTCACTAAACTGAGCAACCCATACTCAAATCGACCGCCATGTCACTAAACTGAGCAACCCATACTCATATCGACCGCCATGTCACTAAACTGAGCAACCCATACTCAAATCGACCGCCATGTCACTAAACTGAGCAACCCATACTCAAATCGACCGGCATGTCGCTAAACTGAGCAACCCATACCCATATCGACCGCAATGTTACTAAACTGAGCGACCATGTGATGATCCGGACTCCCGCAGGAACTGTGCAACATTAAACAGTGACTGTAGGGAGCTTATTCGGTGAAGCAGAGCTTGTAGAATCGAAATTGGACATTTAATATAGACTCTGCGCGAAAATCAGAGCAAATGGAATTTTCCGGGAGCTTTCGGCAAAATTTCGGATGAGAATTTGGCGAAATGGACAGCGGATTTGGACTCAGCACGCGAAAACGGTCAAAATGGTATATTTACTTGATTTTTCGGCGCAAAATTACTGTTCACGCCGGAACAGTAACTCCGGCCGCCGGAATTACTGTTCCGGCGACCGGCGAGCGGCGGCGGGCGGCGGCGCACGGCGGCGGGCAGCGGCGCAGCGGCGGCACAGCGGCAGAGGGCGGCGGCGCAGGCGCGGGCGGGGGGCTCGGGTGCGCGGTCCATAGGCCTGGCGTGCACCGGGAGCACCGAATACCCCCCCCCGTGCCACGTGGCGGATTCCCATTGGCCGGCCGGCTTCTAGAAGCACGTGGGAAGGTGACACGTGGCGCTCCCCTATTGGCCGACATCTTCCGGAAGACCCGGAGCGCGGACCGGCCACGTGCACCACGTGGCCACGTGGCGATTTTTCATTGGGCCTGCACAGGCTGTTTGCTGTTATGTGGACACGTGGCGCATTATGGATGGCCGATTTTGGTGTTTCCTGTTCGGATCCGAATCCCGTGTGGGAATATTCCCTTTGGCCCACTATATAAGAAGCCCCCACCCCTCCTCATTTCCCACCTCGAATTGCGGGCCTTAGAGAGAGAATCTGAATTTGAGCTCTATAGGAAAGTTCTTCCTTTCTCTCTCCTCTCTCTCTCCTCCAGATTTTAGAATTTTTGGAGTTACAGTTAGTGAGTTATCTGCGACGCGGCGCACTGCGACGGTTTTCTTTTTCGGCCCATTTCCCGTCGCAGTTCCGTCGAAAATTCCCTGTGGGCTAACCAGGAGGAATTTTTGGATGATTTTTGCGACAGCGCGTTCCTAAGAGGTAAGGCTTCGATTTCCGTGTTGATCACTTTGCTCCATTTCGTACTTTTGGCACGATTCCCGAGGCCTCTTTGACCCCCCTTTTTGCTGTGGAAATTTCTGGACAGTGTCAACTTCTCCGATTTTTATCTTGGCGTAGGAGCATCAGATCGAGGCGTTTAAAGAGTCGATTTTGATCTACTCTTCGCGTGGAACGCAACCGTAATTTTTCTGGATTTTTCTGAGCACTATACAGAGGTGAAAAACTCCTCTCTTTTCGTGCCATTTGAAAAACAGCAAAAGCTGTATTTTTATGAATACTATAGTTACACCCTGTGCAATGTGTGTTGCTGTAGGGCACCGTTTTCGGCGGACAGCAGTTCTAGGGGACTGTGGACAACCAGGAGACTACCTGAGGTGTAGTTTGAGCTGCTCGAGGTGGACGGTTGTTGCTTACCTCATTTTTGACAAGCTCACTGGGATTACTGGAACTCCCTTAAAATTTAATTGATGAGAACAATTGGGACAAACTAATATGACAATTGATGAGAACAATTGGGACAAACTAAATTGATGAGAACTATTGGGACTACTAACAGGACTACTAACAGGACTACTAACAGGACAATTGATGAGAACCGCTGGGACAAACTCTCCTAAAATTTAATATAATTCCACAGATGATATGATGACTTATATTGGGACACTGTGATTGAGACAAAGGCTATAATCTCGCATGCAAATGACTTTTATTCAGTAAATCAATCTTTTTAAATCTTTGACACTATTTTACAACTTTTAAAATAAAGACAGTTGCATGCATGCCCGGACATCAGGTAGGGCCACTATTTATTGCTACACTATCATATTAAGACTTGACATGTTTTATTGCTCTCTTTGCTTTCAGTTGCTTGTCGCTCGAGTATGAGCAGGGGTTTGGGATAGTATAGCCAAGGTTATGTTAGATTATAAACTTGTGGGGTGTTGCGGTGACCGCAGACTGTAGGCGGTCGGCCGGATGTTTATCCTTATGGGGTTGAGTCTGGTTTATTTTTGGCATCAGCAGGGGATCGGGCTTTTCTTTAGTGGATGGTTTTTCCCACTTATTGAGTACTATGGCATCATATCAGGGTTTCTTAGTGGATGGCTTTTCCCACTTTGATCATAGTCATGATCCAGTCCTGCTGTTTACGACACTTATGATACTTATTACTGAGGTACTTTTACTCGTGTGGGTCGCTCCCCTCGAGTGCCACTCCGGAGTGTGTTACAGGCAGGCTTGAGTCCTTGAGACTCTCATTCCCTATCGGTGTTATGCATTGGCCAGCATACCCGATTTGGGCAGGCAAGGCGCAGCAGGCAGTATCAGTTTTACTGGTGGCATAAGATTGGGTTTATTCAGGCAGGCATGTTAGATACTGATGCATACATACAGTCATTCCTTTTGGCACTGCATTTAGAGGCATGCTAGTGGTGGTTTCCCCTTTATTCAGCAGTTCTGCTTACAGCTTTACCACTTTTTCCTTTCTGGCCTCTAGTAATCCTAGTGGGTGCATCAGAGTTGAGGTTTTGCCCACTAGGGGAGGCTACTGGTTTATCTGGTAGTTCTCACCCCCATTATTCTTTTCTGTTTCTTTCTTCTTCTTTATTTTGCAGAGTCGTCTGCGGGAGCTGCTAGGCTATCAGCGGCTGATAAAGGTAAGGGGATCGCTGAGTAGATAGATCTCCTGGGAGACTGAGAGCTGTAGATAGACGTTGTACCCTTCACTCAGACTATGATATTCTCCTTTTATTTTGAGTCTGGCTTTCGCCGGCTGGTTGTATTATTTTGGTGAGCTGGGAGATTATTGTACATATTACAGTTTATTTTTAGTTCCAGTATGAGATACTATGTGGTTCTTCTATTTCAGCTCTGTATTATGCTCCTTTATTGTTCATATTATATCGGAGCAGGTTACCAGCGCTTCGTGTACTCGGGAAATCCCGTGTACACGGCGGATCTGTTGGCGAGCCCGGGTTCCGGGGCGTGACAGATTAAGTTGGTATCAGAGCTTAGGGATAGGTCAGTTGGGACTTAGAAAACCCTAGGCTTTTGGCAGACCCTAGGATGATAGGGTACGAGAGACGTGATATTTGCGAAAGTCGTTGATTTATTGTTTGACTCTTCCAGTGAGAGAAGAGAGATCGACATGCCTAATTTCTGGTGAACCGTTATGTTGGCTGCAGACAACATAAAGTCACAGAAATATGGGGATGTCTTTGACTTTCGCTAGATTGGGTCGTGTGGGGATATGATACTGAGTGTGGTTTCTTGTGATAGGATGCCTCCGCGACGTAGAATGTTGACGCGTTCTCAGCCTGAATCCCCTGAGCCCGAGCCGGAGGAGTCCGAGCAGGGCCAGCAGAGTGAGGTGCAGGAGCTTCAGGCTCAGATGGCCCAGATGGCAGAGGCCGTGCAGCGTCAGGAGTAGGCTATGGGTCGGCTGACGCAGATGTTAGAACAGAGGGCGCAGCCTGTTGTTGCACCCCCTGAGAGTTCTCCCGTACCACCCTCCCCTGCTGTGGCTTCCCCAGTTGGACCGGTGACCGCGGCATCCCCTGTTGCTCAGGGAGCAATCCGGCCTTTGACTCCTGCGGAAGAGCAGGAGATTGCTGACAAACTTACTCAATTCTGTAAACGGGGACCGCCCAGGTTTTCAGGGCGGAATACCCAGCCGTGGGAGATCGAGACTTGGCTTTCGTCAATGGAGAAGTTATTTCGGGACTTCTTCATTGACCAGAAGTACAGGGTACATATGGCTGTACACTGCTTAGACGGGGACGCTGATGCATGGTGGCGTCGGGTGGAGCCTCTGGAGTTCCAGATCACTCGACAGCTACCCTGGTCAGAGTTCAAGAGGATGATTCTGGATACGTACTTTTCCACGAGTATGAAAAAAAAGCTGGAAGATGATCTGAAGAATCTTCAGCAAGGCGAACGGACAGCATTGGACTACTTTCAGGAGTTCACGCGGTTACTCAACTGCGTACCTTACGTCGCCAGGGACGGACCGCACCAGGTGGAGCTCTTTGAGTCGGGCCTGCGCCCAGAGATCTATACTCTGGTGCATGCCCAGAGACTACAAACCTTGGAGGAGGCAGCAGAGCATGCCCAGTGGGTTGAGAGAGGAGACCACGTCGTCGCCAGACGTGGGGGCCTGGTCGCTCAAGGCGCAGACAGAAAGCGACCAGCGCAGGACGACGGGAGACAGGCCAGTTCCTGGAGGCCGCCCCGACCGCCACCGCCTCAGTTTTCCGGCCAAGGACGGTCTGAGCGGCGAGGGCCTGGTGGACCCCAGAGGCCCCAGCAGCGGCAGCAGCAGCAGCAGAGATCCCAGCCGTCGCAGCGTGGGTCGCAGCGACAGCCTCTGTCACGCCCCGGGGCGATACTGCGCCCCGGCTCGCCAACAGATCCGCCGCCCGTACGGGAAGCCCCGTATAGGCGTAGCGACTAACCTGCAAAGAAACATCTACACTAGCAGATATCAGAGCTGAAAGAGAAAAGCTGGAAGGAAATACATAAAATAAGACTACAACTTTTAAATATACAGACCATCCTCACCAGAAAACAGGAGTCTCTCATAAAAGCAGGAAAGGAAGGTACAACTCAAAACCTCACTACAAAAGTCACTCGACATAACACACACCAAAATGGAACTGGGGTACATCTACTCACACACAGAAGACGACAGGAGGGGATCTATCTCGCGACGCCCTTACCTCGGTCAGAAGGAGCTGGATCAGCAACAGGAGCTGCAGGAACTGGAGCAGAAGTCCCCGGGGAGAAAACACCACGACGGGTGTGAGAACTACATCCCACAGTAGTTCTCAGTGGGTGCCGCCAACAAGCCCGACGGTCTGCCCACTAAGTCTACCAGAGGCAAAAGTAACATATGCAGTGCTATAAGGAGAGCTAGGAAAGGTAACTCTACAGCTACTATGCCTCTATCTAGATGCTCAACAGTGGAACAGAAAGAACATAATGCCACCACTAACTCTCATCCCTGATCACCCAATCAAAACTGACTGCCACAACGGGTCCAGTCAAACCTGCGCCAACCTACTGCCGTTACGTCCCGGAGGAGCGGACTTACGTAGGGCGTCCGTGGCTGCCAACGAAAGCACAGCCAGAGGGACCACCGCGACGACAAGTCGCTAAGGAACATCTCAAACTCACACCGGTACACAACCCGGTCTCGCCTACTCCGGAGTGGCCCTCGAGGGGAGCGACCCGCTCGAGTCAAAGTAACCCATAAGTATCACTGTATAGTATCACTGTAAAGCTCAAATGTGGCTCATGCAGGCTATGATCCAATCTTCGATCAATAAGATCGACTACCAAACAAATCACTGTCTCACACACTAGCTGGAATCTACACAGCTGAAACCCACTGTCTCTCTGACAGTTTCCAAGAACCCAGATCTACCATCACTATCACTCTCCCAAAGAAATCAAATCTACAGACTGCTATCAACTCCACTCGGTCCCCAGACACGAGTGCAAATGCATCCCACAACCGACCGACCTCTCGGCCCACAACTTGGGCGAGGAAAAGCTAAGTCCAAGGTGAAATAAAGTATCGTGATGTGGAATGTCTAGAGCAATAAAAACCTAGCCCAAGTTGGAGTTTTTCTACAGACTGGCTGAACATGATACATATGACAGGGGTGCTAGGTCAAATTCCAAGATTTCATTACTTAACATAGTGCCGGAATCAAAAGATTCAACAACTGATATACAAGATACAACATACAGTTTTTCACATGCTAATACTCCAATTTCTAACATGCATGATCCTACACACCTAGAATTAGTACACAGTCCAGAGTTCTTGGAAGCAAGGTCACCCACCTGAAAGTGCTAACTGTCCAAAATGGCACAGCTGAGAAAGCCCACAACTGTCAAATCACAAATCCCACCAAGCCAACATCACGGTAGAGGTGCTCACAAACTCCTGGGTACAAACATACACCAAAATTACACTTTAATTCACACAAATTCCACATTCCCCAAAATCTGTGGTGAACAGTCCCACTAACACGAAATTTTCACCTGAAAAACTTCCTCCAAAAATTCCAATAAAAATATGACGGCGATCCTCGCGAAGAGTAGATGTCGATAGAGTCCTGAAACGTCGAATTCCGATGTCCGGATGAGGAGATAAAAATCCGACAAGTAGGTGCTGTCCAAATCAACCAACAGTCGCAAAGGGGGTTAAAAATGTACCCAGAACCCCAAGAAAAGCTCGGATCCAGAAAAAGTGTCCAACACAAAAAATGTAGATTTACCTCTTACGAAACCGTCACCGCAGAAATCGTCCAAAAATAATGTCGGGGTAGCCCGGTAGACCTCCCGACTAAACTGCGACGGAAAGGGCCTCCAACAGTAGATCGTCGCTCCGCACCCCGATGCAGAAGTCGCCGTCGTCGCGGCCTCCAAAAATCCTGAGCTTCCGCCAAAAGATGCACAAGAGGGAGAGAAACAACTTTGGTGAAGGGCTCCAAGTGAAAAGCTTTCGGGAAAAGCTTCAAAACGAGGCCCCTTGAGGCCTTTTTATAGGCCTCAACCCGAAACAGCCCGGAAAAACAAGTCAATGGGCTTTGGGCCCAAAATTTCGGGCGCCCGGAACATTCGGGCGGCTACAGTGTTGGGCCGGGCCCAACACTGTTCACGCCCGAATCCACCAGGAGCCGCCACGTGGCCCGCCGACAGCAAACAGCTGTTCGGCCCACCGCTGGCTGCCACGTGGCCAGCCCCCGCACAGTGAGGCGGTTGGCGCCCGCCAATCATGCGGGCGACACGTGTCCACCCCGGTTGACCCGCTGACCGGTCGGCGGCCGCGCCCGGGCGCGCGGCATGGCCCCGCGTGGGCACGCGCCCCGAGGCACCGACCCCGACTCCGTGCGCCGCGCACGGTGCGCCCTGCGAACCAGAGGGCGACACGCGTCCCCTACCACCCGGTCCACGCATTCAACAGGAATTCAGTGGACCGCGCCGCATGCACCGACCAACGGAGGCTGCCACGTGGCCCCGCTTGGTCCATGCACCGCCGCGCTCACCCGGTAGACCGCGCGCCTTGCGCCGCCAATCAGGCGGTGCAAGTGTCCATGCGCCGGGTCTGTGCACCCCCGCCGCGCAGCTCCGTGGACCGCCGCGCATCCTGAACCGGCCAATGACAGGCCGCCACGTGGCCTCCCGGCGGTCTACGGCCCCTCCCATGCACCATTTTCCACTGAAAACTTCCGGGAGTCCGTTTTTGGGCATCCGGACTCAGAAATAAACAAGCAAATAGCCGTTTTCAAGCGGTTTTTCCGTGCTGAATCCATTTCCGACCTCTGTTGGGCCTAATTCTTTTTCCGAAATTTCGGCAAACTCAGCCGAAGGCCTACACAGTAATAATAACACACAGGGTCCATCTGTGGCATCCCATTGACGCACCATGGGCCAGATACACCAACGCTAGGGCTCTAACAGTGGATTCATCGGAGAACGCGCATGGGAATTTGGGCCACTACATCCTCCCCCCACTACAAGGAAGTTTTCGTCCTCGAAACGAAAGTAAGGTAGAACAGGCGTACCTCAACCCAGTAGTCTCGAACAGGAAAAGGGTAAGCAGATCTCATCTCTGTCTCTAGCTCCCAAGTAGCCTCTCGCTTCATCGTGATTGCTCCATAAGATCTTCACATACGGAATGGTCCGGTTGCGCAATTCCCTCACCTCACGAGCAAGAATCCGCACGGCCGCTCCTCGTAAACCAGGTCCTCACCGATCTCCAAGGGAGTGAAGTCACCACATGCGACGGATCAAAGACATATCTCCTCAGGGCTGAGACATGAAAAACATCGTGTACACCGGCCAAACGTGGAGGAAGAGCAACTCTATAAGCCACAGGGCCTACCTCTCAATACCTCAAAGGGTCCAACAAAACGGGGGACTAAGCTTCCCACGCACTCCAAATCTCCGGACCCCTTTCGAAGGCGAGACCTTTAAGAATACATGGTCACCAATCTGAAACTAGGTCTCGCCGTCGAGTATTGCATAACTCCTCTGACGACTCTGGGCTACCTCAAGGGTGTCGACGAACAACTCTGACCTTCTCCTCAGCCTCCAAAAGAAGATCAGGTCCCAAAGTCTTCCTCTCACCCACGTCACTCCCATACAGGGTGACCGACACTTGCGTCCATACAAACGCCTCAAACGGAGCCATCTGATGCTCGCCTGATAGTGTTGTTGTACGCAAACTCAACCAAAATAAGTGTCCGGTACCAACCCCCTCCAAAATCCATATCGCACGCTCTCAGCATATCCTCAAGGGTCTGTATAGTGCGCTCAGATGGCCATCAGTCTGTGGGTGGGAATGCAGTGCGAATCTGAGCTGGGTCCCAAAGCTGACTGTAAACTCCCCCAGAATCGTGACACAAACCTCGGATCCCGATCTGAAACAATCGACGCAGGTATCCCGTGTAGCTCAATACTGCGTCCAAATACAACTGTGCCAGACGCTCAGTGACCCAAGTCCATCTGAACAGGCAAGAAATGCGCTGACTTGGTGATGGTCTATCACAATTAACCCAAATCTGCGTCGCTCCACTCTGCGCTCTCGGCAGCACCGGTATAACAAAGTCCGTGGTTTGATGTGGTCCCATTCCAATCGGGATTGGACGAAGACTTTGAAAATGCCAGCCAGGACCACGGTGCTCTGCTTTCAACTTGCTGGCCAAGTTTAAACA
>CM055078.1:20366599-20449340 GCA_029204045.2 Tillandsia leiboldiana
GCATTGTCCATGCACCGCCGCGCTCAACCTGGTCTTGACCGCGGGGCGCCTTGCGCCCTAGCCAATCAGGCGATGTGCACGTGTCCCCCTATCGCCGGGTTTCTTTGCACCCGCACTGCGCAGACTCCGTGACCGCTCGAATCCTGACCCGGCCAATGGACAGGCCGCCACGGGGCATCCCGGCGGTCTACGGCCCCTCCCCTTCACCTGTTCCACTGAAAACTTCCGTGAGTCCGTTTTGGGCATCCGGCTCAGAAATAAACAAGCAAATAGCCTTTTTCGAAGCTTTTTTCCGTGCTGAATCCATTCCGACCTCTGTTGGGCCTTAAGTCCTTTTCTCCGAAATTTCGGCAAACTCAGCCGAAGGCCTACACCTCATAAACACCCAGGGTCCATCTGTGGCATCCCATTGACGCACCATGGGCCAGATACACCAACGCTAGGTGCTCAACCGTGGATTTCATCGGAAGAACGTGCATGGGAATTTGGGCCACTACATCCTTCCCCCACTAAAAGGAAGTTTCGTCCTCGAACGAAGTAAGGTAGAACAGGGCGTACCTCAACAGTAGTCTCGAACAGAAAAGGTAAGCAGATCTCATCTCTGTCCCTAGCTTCCCCAAGTAGCCTCTCGCTCATCGTGATTGCTCCATCAGATCTTCACATACGGAAGGTCCGGTTGCGCAATTCCCTCACCTCACGAGCAAGAATCCGCAACGTCGCGCTCCTCGTAAACCAGTCCTCACCGATCTCCAAGGATGAAGTCAACCACATGCGACGGATCGAAGACTATCTCCTCAGGGCTGAGACCTAAAACATCGTGTACACCGGCCAACGTGGAGGAAGAGCAACTCTATAAGCACAGGTCCTACCCTCGCAAGTACCTCAAAGGTTCAACAAAACGGGGACTAAGCTTCCCACGCACTCCAAATCTCCGGACCCCTTTTCGAAGGCGAGACTTTAAGAATACATGGTCACCAATCTGAACTCCAGGTCTCGCAGTCGAGTACTGCTAACTCCTCTGACGACTCTGGGCTACCTCAAGGTGTCGACGAACAATACTCTGCCCTTCTCCTCAGCCTCCAAAAGAAGATCAGGTCCCAAAGTCTTCCTCTCACCCACTCACTCCAATACAGGGTGACCGACACTGCGTCCATACAACCGCCTCAAACGGAGCCATCGGAGGCTCGCCTGATAGCTGTTGTTGTACGCAAACTCAACAAAGATAAGTGTCGGTACCACCCCCCTCCAAAATCCATAACGCACGCTCCTCAGCATATCCTCAGGGTCTGTATAGTGCGCTCAGACTGGCCATCAGTCTGTGGGTGGAATGCAGTGCTGATCTGAGCTGGGTCCCCAAAGCTGACTGTAAACTCCCCCAGACTCGTGACACAAACCTCGGATCCCGATCTGAAACAATCGACGCAGGTATCCCGTGTAGCCTCACTATCTCGTCCAAATACAACTGTGCCAGACGCTCCAGTGACCAAGTCATCTGAACAGGCAAGAAATGCGCTGACATTGGTGAGTCTATCAACAATAACCCAAATCGCGTCGGCTCCACTCCTGCGCTCTCGTCAGCCCTGTAACAAAGTCCATGGTGATGGTGGTCCCATTTCCAATCGGGAATTGGAAGACTTTGCAACTTGCCAGCAGGAAACCCGGTGCTCTGCTTTCACTTGCTGGCAAGTTAAACAGTGAGCCACGAATCTTCCAACGTCCCGCTTCATTCCGGACCACCAAAAATGTGCCTTGAGGTCCTTATACTCTTAGTACCACCAGGATGAATGGTATAAGGTGTATAATGAGCCTCACCCAAAATCAGGTCTCTGATCTCTGAATCCGAAGGCACACACACTCGGTCCCTGTACCGCAGTACTCCAGAGCTATCCACTGTAAAATCCCCTATAAGATCTGCCTGAATCTATGATCTAATCCTCTCCAAGTGGGGGGTCCTCACTCCTGCGTCTCCCTAAATCCTGTCCAACAGAGTGGGCTGCAAGGACCATAGACATCAGTCTAGCAGAGACCCCAGGGGATACAACCTCAATCTGGAGTCGCCTCACACTGCTCAATCAACGGGCCTGCTGCGTGACCAACATGCTCAAGCTCTGCCACTGACCTCCGACTCAAAGCATCTGCTACCAACAGTTGGCCTTGCCGGGATGATAGAGGATACTCACATCGTAATCCTTCAGTAACTCCAACCCACGGCGTTGCCTCAGGTTCAGCTCCTTTTGAGTAAACAGATACTTTAAGCTCTTATGATCCGTGTAGATCTCACAATGCTCACCGTAGAGGTAATGCCGCCACAACTTCAATGCGAACACCACAGCTGCCAGCTCTAAATCATGAGTAGGGTAATTCTTCTCATAATCCTTTAGTTGCCGTGAAGCATAAGCAATTACCCTCCCATGCTGCATCAAGACACAACCCAAACCGCTGTGCGAGGCGTCACTGTAAATCACGTAGCCATCACCATCACTGGCAGTGTAAGAACTGGTGCTGAAATCAGTCTCTTCTTCAGCTCCTCAAAACTCCGCTGACAACTGCTCAGTCCAAATGAACCTCATCCCCTTCCTAGTCAAACAGGTCAGGGGAGTAGAGAGCTTCGCAAAGCCCTCTACAAACCGACGGTAGTAGCCAGCCAAGCCCAGAAAGCTCCGGACCTCAGTCACCGTCGTCGGTCTCGGCCAATCCCGAACTGTATCAATCTTCGTCGGGTCAACTGCCACTCCTGCGGCTGATACCAAGTGGCCCAAGAATGCAACCTCCCGAAGCCAAAAACTCGCACTTCTTAAGCTTGGCATACAGTTTTCTTCTCACGTAGAAGCTGCAGCACTATCCTCAAGTGCTCCTCATGATCCACATCGCTCCGGGAGTAGATCAAGATGTCATCAATGAACACAACCACAAACAAGTCTAAGTACGGCTGAAATACCCGGTTCATCAAATCCATGAAAGCAGCTGGGGCATTAGTCAAACCAAACGGCATAACCGTAAACTCATAATGCCCATACCGGGATCGAAAAGCCGTCTTAGGGATGTCCTCGGCCCTCACCCTCAACTGGTGGTAACCTGACTGAAGATCAATCTTCGAAAACACTGTGGCTCCCTGCAACTGATCAAATAAATCATCTATCCGTGGAAGAGGGTACTTGTTCCGGATGGTCACTTTATTCAACTCCCGATAATCCACACACAAACGAAGCGAACCCATCCTTCTTCTTCACAAATAAAACTGGCGCTCCCCACGGAGAAACACTAGGCCTGACAAAGCCCCTATCCATAAGATCCTGAAGCTGGGCCTTCAACTCCCTCAACTCGGCAGGTGCCATCCTATAAGGCGCCTTCGAGATTGGTGCGGTTCCCGGTACCACATCAATCACAAACTCCACCTCCCTCTCCGGCGGCATCGTCATCAACTCAGGGGGAAACACATCTGGGAACTCGCGGACAACAGGAATATCCTCGAGTCCCAGTGCCGCCGTAGGCACCTCCACAATCGTCGCTAAGAAAGCGGTGCAGCCCCTACTAATCAACCGCCTAGCCCTCGCCGAAGAAACAGTCATCGCAAAGAATGTGCTCTGGCAGCCTCTGAAGACAAACTCCTCCTGTCCAGGCTCGCGGATGGGTCACCGTCCTCTCTCTGCAGTCTATAACAGCATAGTACCTCGACAACCAATCCATACCTAGCACGACGTCGAAATCCTGGAGCTGCCGCAAGACAAGCAAGTCTGCCGGCAAAATCCAGGATCCCAACTGCACAGGGCAATCCCTACAATACTCCTCGACATGCAAGACATGATCTGGTATCTGAACCTCTAATGCATGCGATAAAGAAACTACCTCTATACCATGAAGGGATGCAAATGCTCTACTGATAAAAGAATGCGATGCACCGGTATCAAAGAGAGTACGAGTACGAACTGCAGAAATCAAAATAATACCTGCGACGACATGCTCTGCTGCTGTAGCATCCTCTACCTGAGCGGCATAGACTCGACCGCTCGGCGCCGGGGGATGTCGCTCTGGCTGTCGCGAGGACGATGGAGCAAAATCTGGCCTACCGGAGGTCGCCGAAGGTCCTGCTGACTGACGAGGAACGAAGGATGCAGAAGCTGATGAAGGAGCTGGGTAACCTGCCCTGGGGCACGCCCTCGCGAAGTGACCGGTTCTGCCCGCAACGGAAGCAGCGGTCCCGACCCTGCGGGCACTGGGCTGGTGAGTGCGGTCCTCCACAGATGATACAACGGTCGGGGCGCGGCTGCCGCGAAGTCTGCTGCTGCTGCGAAGACTGCTGCTGCTGCGTAGACTGCTGCTGTCGAGGTGGTCGACGCTGCTGCTGCTGCTGGAACTGACGAGATCCCCCAGATCTCTGCCGCCCCTGATACCCCCGTCCCTGAGAGTGGAAACGGGGTGGTCTCGGGGGGTCCCTGCCTACTCGACTGCCCCTCCTCAAACTGCGCGGGGCGCTTCGCCCCAGGAGTCACAACGGGGGCTGGAGTCACCTCTGCCATCACGGCCTCACCACCCTCCACATAAAGTGCCTGCTCCATCGAGGCCTCTAAAGTCTGTAATCTGAGGGAGCGGACCAACTGATAAATGTCCCGACGCAACCCTCTCTCGAACATGTAGATCCGGTGGGTCTCATCTCTGGCCACGTGGGGCATACTAGCCAACAGCCGATTGAAATCGGCTATGTACGCATGTACGGGCCTATCTCCCTGGCGGAGATTCCTCAGCTGCTCCTCCAAGCTCTGTCGAACACTCTCGGGAAAGAAGGCCCCAAGAAGCATACCGCGAAACTCTGCCCAAGAGATAAACTGGGTCCCAGGCGGACCTGCGGGTCGCACACGCCGCCACCATGCCTCGGCGTTGCTCTCCAGAAAATGAGTAGCCAACAGAACTCGAAACCTCTCATCAATAAAAAGGCTCTCGAAATGGCGCTCCATAGCTGTAACCCAAGACTCAGCCGCCCACGGCTCAGCACTCATGCCCGAAAAGCGGGGTGGATCAAACTTGCGAAACCTCAACAAAAGACCCACCAAAACCTGCTGCTCTGCCAAAGTCAAAGATCCCGTCGTCCCAGACGGTGGCCTACTGGAAACAGGCTCAGCCGGAACTGCTGGTGCAGGCTGCACAACCGGGGGTGCCACCACAGGGGAAGAAGGCACCGGAGAACTCTCAGGGGGTACCACCGCCGGCTGCGCTCTCTGCTCCAACAAGAGCGTCAACCGACTCACAGCCTCCTCCTGGCGTCGAGACGCCTCAGTCAACTGTGCCACCTGGGCACGGAGCTCCAAAACCTCGCTCTGCTGTCCCTGCTCCGAGTCCTCCTGCT
The DNA here is from genome assembly GCA_029204045.2 of Tillandsia leiboldiana. NCBI lineage: Eukaryota > Viridiplantae > Streptophyta > Magnoliopsida > Poales > Bromeliaceae > Tillandsia > Tillandsia leiboldiana. The sequence continues at coordinate 20,371,941 of CM055078.1, forward strand.
CGGGCTCAGAGGACGAAGGCTGCGAACGCGTCACCATCGAGCGTCGAGGAGGCATCCCCACCTGAGGGACAAGGCAAACAATCAGAACCCAAATCATCTCTCGACCCAATCTAGCGAAAGTCAGAAGGCATGTCCCCCTTTCCGAAGTACTATGTTGTCTGCAGCCAACATAGTTGCCACCGAAGGAAGACATGTCGATCGCTCACCCCGAACCGCTCGGGAGAGTTAGAAATCCAATCAGGACTCTCGCTAAAGTCACGGCTCTCACGCGAGTCATCCTAGGGTCCAACCACAAGCCTAGGGTTCCTAAGTCCTCCAAGACCTACATCCTAGGCTCTGATACCACTCTAATCTGTCACGCCCCGGGGCGATACTGCGCCCCGGCTCGCCAACAGATCCGCCGCCCGTACGGGAAGCCCCGTATAGGCGTAGCGACTAACCTGCAAAGAAACATCTACACTAGCAGATATCAGAGCTGAAAGAGAAAAGCTGGAAGGAAATACATAAAATAAGACTACAATTTTTAAATATACAGACCATCCTCACCAGAAAACAGGAGTCTCTCATAAAAGCAGGAAAGGAAGGTACAACTCAAAACCTCACTACAAAAGTCACTCGACATAACACACACCAAAATGGAACTGGGGTACATCTACTCACACACAGAAGACGACAGGAGGGGATCTATCTCGCGACGCCCTTACCTCGGTCAGAAGGAGCTGGATCAGCAACAGGAGCTGCAGGAACTGGCGCAGAAGTCCCTGGGGAGAAAACACCACGACGGGTGTGAGAACTACATCCCACAGTAGTTCTCAGTGGGTGCCGCCAACAAGCCCGACGGTCTGCCCACTAAGTCTACCAGAGGCAAAAGTAACATATGCAGTGCTATAAGGAGAGCTAGGAAAGGTAACTCTACAGCTACTATGCCTCTATCTAGATGCTCAACAGTGGAACAGAAAGAACATAATGCCACCACTAACTCTCATCCCTGATCACCCAATCAAAACTGACTGCCACAACGGGTCCAGTCAAACCTGCGCCAACCTACTGCCGTTACGTCCCGGAGGAGCGGACTTACGTAGGGCGTCCGTGGCTGCCAACGAAAGCACAGCCAGAGGGACCACCGCGACGACAAGTCGCTAAGGAACATCTCAAACTCACACCGGTACACAACCCGGTCTCGCCTACTCCGGAGTGGCCCTCGAGGGGAGCGACCCGCTCGAGTCAAAGTAACCCATAAGTATCACTGTATAGTATCACTGTAAAGCTCAAATGTGGCTCATGCAGGCTATGATCCAATCTTCGATCAATAAGATCGACTACCAAACAAATCACTGTCTCACACACTAGCTGGAATCTACACAGCTGAAACCCACTGTCTCTCTGACAGTTTCCAAGAACCCAGATCTACCATCACTATCACTCTCCCAAAGAAATCAAATCTACAGACTGCTATCAACTCCACTCGGTCCCCAGACACGAGTGCAAATGCATCCCACAACCGACCGACCTCTCGGCCCACAACTTGGGCGAGGAAAAGCTAAGTCCAAGGTGAAATAAAGTATCGTGATGTGGAATGTCTAGAGCAATAAAAACCTAGCCCAAGTTGGAGTTTTTCTACAGACTGGCTGAACATGATACATATGACAGGGGTGCTAGGTCAAATTCCAAGATTTCATTACTTAACATAGTGCCGGAATCAAAAGATTCAACAACTGATATACAAGATACAACATACAGTTTTTCACATGCTAATACTCCAATTTCTAACATGCATGATCCTACACACCTAGAATTAGTACACAGTCCAGAGTTCTTGGAAGCAAGGTCACCCACCTGAAAGTGCTAACTGTCCAAAATGGCACAGCTGAGAAAGCCCACAACTGTCAAATCACAAATCCCACCAAGCCAACATCACGGTAGAGGTGCTCACAAACTCCTGGGTACAAACATACACCAAAATTACACTTTAATTCACACAAATTCCACATTCCCCAAAATCTGTGGTGAACAGTCCCACTAACACGAAATTTTCACCTGAAAAACTTCCTCCAAAAATTCCAATAAAAATATGACGGCGATCCTCGCGAAGAGTAGATGTCGATAGAGTCCTGAAACGTCGAATTCCGATGTCCGGATGAGGAGATAAAAATCCGACAAGTAGGTGCTGTCCAAATCAACCAACAGTCGCAAAGGGGGTTAAAAATGTACCCAGAACCCCAAGAAAAGCTCGGATCCAGAAAAAGTGTCCAACACAAAAAATGTAGATTTACCTCTTACGAAACCGTCACCGCAGAAATCGTCCAAAAATAATGTCGGGGTAGCCCGGTAGACCTCCCGGACTAAACTGCGACGGAAATGGGCCTCCAACAGTAGATCGTCGCTCCGCACCCCGATGCAGAAGTCGCCGTCGTCGCGGCCTCCAAAAATCCTGAGCTTCCGCCAAAAGATGCACAAGAGGGAGAGAAACAACTTTGGTGAAGGGCTCCAAGTGAAAAGCTTTCGGGAAAAGCTTCAAAACGAGGCCCCTTGAGGCCTTTTTATAGGCCTCACCCGAAACAGCCCGGAAAAACAAGTCAATGGGCTTTGGGCCCAAAATTTCGGGCGCCCGGAACATTCGGGCGGCTACAGTGTTGGGCCGGGCCCAACACTGTTCACGCCCGAATCCACCAGGAGCCGCCACGTGGCCCGCCGAACAGCAAACAGCTGTTCGGCCCACCCGCTGGCTGCCACGTGGCCCGCCCCCGCACAGTGAGGCGGTTGGCGCCCGCCAATCAGCGGGCGACACGTGTCCACCCCGGTTGACCCGCTGACCGGTCGGCGGCCGCGCCGGGCGCGCGGCATGGCCCCGACGTGGGCACGCGCCCCGAGGCACCGACCCCGACTCCGTGCGCCGCGCACGGTGCGCCCGCGAACCAGAGGGCGACACGCGTCCCCTACACCCGGTCCACGCATTCAACAGGAATTCAGTGGACCGCGCCGCATGCACCGACCAACCGGAGGCTGCCACGTGGCCCCGCATTGGTCCATGCACCGCCGCGCTCACCCGGTAGACCGCGCGCCTTGCGCCCGCCAATCAGGCGGTGCCACGTGTCCATGCGCCGGGTCTGTGCACCCCGCCGCGCAGCTCCGTGGACCGCGCATCCTGAACCGGCCAATGACAGGCCGCCACGTGGCATCCCGGCGGTCTACGGCCCCTCCCATGCACCATTTTCCACTGAAAACTTCCGGGAGTCCGTTTTTGGGCATCCGGACTCAGAAATAAACAAGCAAATAGCCGTTTTCAAGCGTTTTTCCGTGCTGAATCCATTTCCGACCTCTGTTGGGCCTAATTCTTTTCCGAAATTTCGGCAAACTCAGCCGAAGGCCTACACAGCTAATAATAACACACAGGGTCCATCTGTGGCATCCCATTGACGCACCATGGGCCAGATACACCAACGCTAGGTGCTCTAACAGTGGATTCATCGGAAGAACGCTGCATGGGAATTTGGGCCACTACAGCCTCAGCAACAACAGCAGTCACGACAACCACGGGCCCCCAGCAATTGTATTTTCTGTAGAGGTCAGCACTTTTCCAACACCTGCGACCAGCGGTGGGGTCGCTGCTATAGATGTGGACAGTCTGGCCACGTCCGAGCTACTTGCCCTTTTGCGCCATCGACGGCTCCTTCTTCAGCATCTGCTCCATCTTCATCTCAACAGCGGTCGACGGCTCAGCGGCCATATGCTCCAGCAGGCAGGCCATCTTCTTCCCATCCCACGGAGTACCGCCCTCCAGCTCAAAGTGGGCGGGTGTATGCGGCGCAGGTAGAGGACTCTTCAGCCGCAGATCACATGGTGGCAGGTATCACCCTACTTTCTGGCATTAGGACTCGTACATTATTTGATACTGGAGCATCGCATTCTTTTATCAGTAGATCATTTGCATCATTACATGGGTTAAAGGTAGGACTTCTACCACGTGCACGAGAGGTTCAGATTCCCGATCACACTTTGCACGTGGAGGAGTGTTGTTGGTCCTGCCCGATGCAAATCGAGTCCTGAATTATGCCAGCAGACCTGTTGGTCCTGAGACAATTGAAGGACTTCGATGTGGTCCTCGGGATGGACTGGCTGGCTCGGTATTTTGCGACCATTGATTGTGCCGCGAGGACCGTCACTTTTAGAGAGCCAGACCAGGAAATGTTGGTATACCGGGGATGTCAGAGTGCTTTCTTTGCCTCTATGGTTTCGACTTCCCGAGCGAGGCAGATATCCATCGAGGATGTGTAGCCTTTTTGGCTAGTGTTGTTGAAGGGCCTACGGCGGCGCCGGGACTCGGGGATATCCCTATTGCCCGCGAGTTCCCGGATGTTTTTCCATCTGAGCTGACAAGCATGCCGCTAGATAGGGAGATTGAGTTTGTGATTGACGTAGTTCCGGGAACTGCGCCAATCTCAAAGGCTCCTTACCGGATGGCACCGGCTGAGCTGCGAGAGCTTAAGGCGCAACTCCAGGATTTGATGGACAAGGGCTTTATTAGGCCGAGTGTGTCGCCTTGGGGAGCGCCGGTGCTATTCGTGAAAAAGAAGGATGGGTCACTTCGATTGTGTGTGGACTATAGGGAATTAAATAAAGTGACCATCAAGAACAAGTACCCTTTGCCGCGCATCGATGATCTTTTTGATCAGCTGCAAGGGTCTTGTGTCTTCTCTAAGATAGATTTGCAGTCCGGTTACCACCAGTTAAAGGTGAAGGCCGAGGATATTCCGAAGACGGCATTCAGATCACGGTACGGGCATTATGAATTCACAGTTATGCCTTTTGGGCTAACTAATGCCCCTGCCGCATTCATGGATTTAATGAACCGGATCTTCCGACCTTACTTAGACCGGTTCGTGGTAGTGTTTATTGATGATATCTTGGTCTACTCCCGAAGTGATACCGAGCATGAGGAGCACTTAAGGATTGTGCTGCAACTTCTACGAGAGAAGAAGTTGTTTGCCAAACTGGCAAAGTGCGAGTTTTGGCTTCGGAAGGTAGTCTTCTTGGGCCATGTGATTTCCGCCGCAGGTGTGGCAGTAGACCCAGCAAAGATTGAGGTAGTCCGTGATTGGCCCCGACCGACGACGGTTTCTGAGGTACGTAGCTTTATGGGTTTAGCTGGGTATTACCGTCGGTTTGTGGAAGGCTTTGCGAAGCTCTCCACACCCCTCACTCGCTTGACGCGTAAGGGAGTGAAGTTTATCTGGAGTGAAGACTGTCAAAGGAGCTTTGAGGAGCTGAAGAATAGACTGATGACCGCTCCTATCCTTTCCCTTCCTGTGATGGGAAAGGGATATGTGATCTACAGCGACGCATCACACAGTGGACTCGGTTGTGTGTTGATGCAGGAAGGGAGGGTAATTGCATATGCATCTAGACAACTCAAAGAATATGAGAAAAATTACCCTACCCATGACTTGGAGCTTGCAGCTGTAGTGTTTGCACTAAAGCTCTGGCGCCATTATCTGTATGGGGAACATTGTGAAATCTACACCGACCACAAGAGCCTAAAGTACCTGTTCACGCAAAAGGAGCTGAATTTGAGGCAACGTAGGTGGTTAGAGCTATTAAAGGATTATGATGTAGATATTCTCTACCACCCAGGCAAGGCTAATGTGGTCGCTGATGCCTTGAGTAGGAGGGCGGTGCAAAGTTTGTCTATGTTAATCACAGACCAGGCACCGCTATTAGAGGAAATGAGACGGCTCAAGATAGAGGTTGTGTCCCCTGGGGTCTCTGCTAGGCTGACATCTTTAGTCTTACAGCCCACTCTGCTAGACAGGATCAGGGAGAAACAGAGTGAGGACCCCCACTTGACCAGGATTAGAGATCAAATTCCGAGTGATCAGTCAGGGGACTTTACAATAGATGCCTCGGGAGTACTAAGGTACAGAAACCGAGCATGTGTGCCAATAGATGTGGAGATTAGAGAACAGATATTGCGAGAGGCCCATTATACACCTTATACCCTACATCCTGGTGGGACTAAGATGTATAAAGACCTCAAGGCACACTTCTGGTGGAAAGGCATGAAGAGGGATATTGGGAGATTTGTGGCTCAGTGTTTAACTTGTCAGCAGGTGAAAGCTGAGCATCGAGTGCCAGCTGGCAAGTTACAAAGTCTCCCAATTCCCGAGTGGAAATGGGACCACATTACGATGGATTTCGTGGTCGGACTACCTAGGGCACAGGGAGGAGCTGATGCTATCTGGGTAGTTGTAGATCGACTTACCAAGTCGGCACACTTTCTGCCCATGCAGACTACGTGGCCACTCGAGCGACTAGCCCAGTTATATCTAGATGAGATAGTAAGATTACATGGAGTACCAGCCTCCATAGTATCAGATAGAGACCCGGGGTTTGTTTCGCATTTCTGGAAGAGTTTGCAAACAGCCTTGGGGACTGAACTCATGTTCAGTACTGCTTTTCATCCGCAGACGGATGGACAGTCAGAACGGACGATACAAATCCTGGAGGACATGCTGAGGGCTTGTGTCCTGGATTTCGGCGGAGGGTGGATTCGGCATTTATCTTTGGCTGAATTCGCGTACAACAATAGCTTTCAAGCGAGCATTCAGATGGCTCCGTTTGAAGCATTGTATGGACGCAAGTGTCGATCACCACTTTATTGGAGTGACGTAGGCGAGAGGCGGACCTTGGGACCAGATGTCTTGATAGAGGCAGAAGAGAAGGTCCGGGTGATTCGAAAGCATCTTCAGACCGCCCAAAGCCGACAGAGGAGTTATGCCGATGTTCGGCGACGAGACTTAGAATTTCAGGTTGGAGATCATGTATTCCTGAAAGTCTCGCCATCCAAAGGAATCAGGAGGTTCGGCATTCGTGGGAAACTTAGCCCCCGATATATTGGACCCTTTGAGGTATTGGGGCGTATCGGGCCAGTTGCCTACCGACTCGCACTTCCTCCAAGGCTTGCTGGTGTCCATGATGTATTTCATGTTTCTACTTTGAGGAAGTATATCTTCGACCCGTCGCACGTCATCGACTTCACACCGCTTGAGATCAGCGAGGATTTGAGGTATGAGGAGCGCCCACTGCGAATTCTGGATCGAGAGGTGAAAGAATTGCGCAATCGGGCCATTCCCTATGTGAAGATCCAATGGGGCAATCATGACGAGCGCGAGGCTACATGGGAGCTCGAGTCGGAGATGAGGGATGCTCACCCCTACTTATTCGAGACATCGGACTGAGGATTATTGTTTAGTCTCGTTTCGAGGACGAAACTCTTTTTAGTGGGGGAGGATGTGATGATCCGGACTCCCGCAGGAACTGTGCAACATTAAACAGTGACTGTAGGGAGCTTATTCGGTGAAGCAGAGCTTGTAGAATCGAAATTGGACATTTAATATAGACTCTGCGCGAAAATCGGAGCAAATGGAATTTTTCGGGAGCTTTCGGCAAAATTTCGGATGAGAATTTGGCGAAATGGACAGCGGATTTGGACTCAGCACGCGAAAACGGTCAAAATGGTATATTTACTTGATTTTTCGGCGCAAAATTACTGTTCACGCCGGAACAGTAACTCCGGCCGCCGGAATTACTGTTCCGGCGACCGGCGAGCGGCGGCGGGCGGCGGCGCACGGCGGCGGGCAGCGGCGCAGCGGCGGCACAGCGGCAGAGGGCAGCGGCGCAGGCGCGGGCGGGGGGCTCGGGTGCGCGGTCCATAGGCCTGGCGTGCACCGGGAGCACCGAATACCCCCCCGTGCCACGTGGCGGATTCCCATTGGCCGGCCGGCTTCTAGAAGCACGTGGGAAGGTGACACGTGGCGCTCCCCTATTGGCCGACATCTTCCGGAAGACCCGGAGCGCGGACCGGCCACGTGCACCACGTGGCCACGTGGCGATTTTTCATTGGGCCTGCACAGGCTGTTTGCTGTTATGTGGACACGTGGCGCATTATGGATGGCCGATTTTGGTGTTTCCTGTTCGGATCCGAATCCCGTGTGGGAATATTCCCTTTGGCCCACTATATAAGAAGCCCCCACCCCTCCTCATTTCCCACCTCGAATTGCGGGCCTTAGAGAGAGAATCTGAATTTGAGCTCTATAGGAAAGTTCTTCCTTTCTCTCTCCTCTCTCTCTCCTCCAGATTTTAGAATTTTTGGAGTTACAGTTAGTGAGTTATCTGCGACGCGGCGCACTGCGACGGTTTTCTTTTTCGGCCCATTTCCCGTCGCAGTTCCGTCGAAAATTCCCTGTGGGCTAACCAGGAGGAATTTTTGGATGATTTTTGCGACAGCGCGTTCCTAAGAGGTAAGGCTTCGATTTCCGTGTTGATCACTTTGCTCCATTTCGTACTTTTGGCACGATTCCCGAGGCCTCTTTGACCCCCCTTTTTGCTGTGGAAATTTCTGGACAGTGTCAACTTCTCCGATTTTTATCTTGGCGTAGGAGCATCAGATCAAGGCGTTTAAAGAGTCGATTTTGATCTACTCTTCGCGAGGAACGCAACCGTAATTTTTCTGGATTTTTCTGAGCACTATACAGAGGTGAAAAACTCCTGTCTTTTCGTGCCATTTGAAAAACAGCAAAAGCTGTATTTTTATGAATACTATAGTTACACCCTGTGCAATGTGTGTTGCTGTAGGGCACCGTTTTCGGCAGACAGCAGTTCTAGGGGACTGTGGACAACCAGGAGACTACCTGAGGTGTAGTTTGAGCTGCTCGAGGTGGGCGGTTGTTGCTTACCTCATTTTTGACAAGCTCACTGGGATTACTGGAACTCCCTTAAAATTTAATTGATGAGAACAATTGGGACAAACTAATATGACAATTGATGAGAACAATTGGGACAAACTAAATTGATGAGAACTATTGGGACTACTAACAGGACTACTAACAGGACTACTAACAGGACTACTAACAGGACAATTGATGAGAACCGCTGGGACAAACTCTCCTAAAATTTAATATAATTCCACAGATGATATGATGACTTATATTGGGACACTGTGATTGAGACAAAGGCTATAATCTCGCATGCAAATGACTTTTATTCAGTAAATCAATCTTTTTAAATCTTTGACACTATTTTACAACTTTTAAAATAAAGACAGTTGCATGCATGCCCGGACATCAGGTAGGGCCACTATTTATTGCTACACTATCATATTAAGACTTGACATGTTTTATTGCTCTCTTTTGCTTTCAGTTGCTTGTCGCTCGAGTATGAGCAGGGGTTTGGGATAGTATAGCCAAGGTTATGTTAGATTATAAACTTGTGGGGTGTTGCGGTGACCGCAGACTGTAGGCGGTCGGCCGGATGTTTATCCTTATGGGGTTGAGTCTGGTTTATTTTTGGCATCAGCAGGGGATCGGGCTTTTCTTTAGTGGATGGTTTTTCCCACTTATTGAGTACTATGGCATCATATCAGGGTTTCTTAGTGGATGGCTTTTCCCACTTTGATCATAGTCATGATCCAGTCCTGCTGTTTACGACACTTATGATACTTATTACTGAGGTACTTTTACTCGTGTGGGTCGCTCCCCTCGAGTGCCACTCCGGAGTGTGTTACAGGCAGGCTTGAGTCCTTGAGACTCTCATTCCCTATCGGTGTTATGCATTGGCCAGCATACCCGATTTGGGCAGGCAAGGCGCAGCAGGCAGTACCAGTTTTACTGGTGGCATAAGATTGGGTTTATTCAGGCAGGCATGTTAGATACTGATGCATACATACAGTCATTCCTTTTGGCACTGCATTTAGAGGCATGCTAGTGGTGGTTTTCCCTTTATTCAGCAGTTCTGCTTACAGCTTTACCATTTTTTCCTTTCTGGCCTCTAGTAATCCTAGTGGGTGCATCAGAGTTGAGGTTTTGCCCACTAGGGGAGGCTACTGGTTTATCTGGTAGTTCTCACCCCCATTATTCTTTTCTGTTTCTTTCTTCTTCTTTATTTTGTAGAGTCGTCTGCGGGAGCTGCTAGGCTATCAGCGGCTGATAAAGGTAAGGGGATCGCTGAGTAGATAGATCTCCTGGGAGACTGAGAGCTGTAGATAGACGTTGTACCCTTCACTCAGACTATGATATTCTCCTTTTATTTTGAGTCTGGCTTTCGCCGGCTGGTTGTATTATTTTGGTGAGCTGGGAGATTATTGTACATATTACAGTTTATTTTTAGTTCCAGTATTAGATACTATGTGGTTCTTCTATTTCAGCTCTGTATTATGCTCCTTTATTGTTCATATTATATCGGAGCAGGTTACCAGCGCTTCGTGTACTCGGGAAATCCCGTGTACACGGCGGATCTGTTGGCGAGCCCGGGTTCCGGGGCGTGACAGACCAATACCCATTCGACCATCATGTCACTAAACTGAGCAACCCATATTTATATCGACCGCCATGCCATTAAACTGAGAAATTAAATTAGATGCGTACAAAAAAAAATGGAAAAAAATATTTGGAAAAAAAAATGAATAGAAAAAAAATAATTGAACGTGCATCTTTTCACCGTACTCGTGCCTCGTACAACGAAAAGATGGGGGCATTTGTTGGCATAAAAAAAAAAATTTATAATAAAAAAAAAAATACGGGAAAAGATTATGGTTGGTCCGTAATATTGATTTGTCTATATAAGCCCCGTAAAAGCCCAAAATTTTTAACATATTTGGGTCCAACAAATTCAATTCTTTAATAGGCCATTTGCGAATACAAGCTTAGGTTATTTATGAACACAAGCTTATGGGTCTCATCAAAGCTCCGTCGATTTTTTAAGTCGGATCCTTTTTTTTGTACCCAGCGGGACTTACATTATAGTCAACTTTTTGTTTAAAAATTTAACTTCAAAAAAATTATATTCAAATTGAATTTTGAATTTTCAATCAAATTTCAAAATATTTTTCAACCGGCTCATCCAAATTCATATTCAAATCTCCAACCAAATTTTAAAATATCTCTCAATTCAATTTTGAACTTTCCTCGTTCGTTAATCGTTCAATTTTGAAATTTGAACATATTCAATTTTGAAATTTGAAATTTGAAATTTAAATACAACCATACTTTCTCAATTTTGAACATATTCAACTTTGAAATTTGAAATTTGAAATTTAAATATAACCATACTTTCTCAAATTTGAACGTAACCATTCAATTTTGAAATTTGAAATTTAAAATTTAAATACAACCATACTTCCTCAAATTTGAACGTAACCGTTCAATTTTGAAATTTGAACCTATTCAATTTTAAAATTTGAAATTTGAAATTTAAATACAACCATACTTCCTCAAATTTGAACATAACATATTCAGTTTTGAAATTTGAAATTTGAAATTTAAATACAACTATACTCTCTCAAATTTGAACATAACCATTCAATTTTGAAATTTGAACACATATTGAAATTTGAACACATATTGAAATTTGAACATAACATTTTAATTTTAAAATTCGAACATATTTGATTTTGAAAATTTGAAATTTGAATATAATAACTTCCTCAATGTATTCAAATTTTGAATCTCGCCTTTTTCTCAACGAACCACGCACGTCGTTTCTCAACAAACCCGCATTTTCTCGCCAACCCCCTTAACAAATCCCAACAAACCGACGCGATATTTCTCTACCACTCCCCACTATAAATATACGTATATTTTTCTCTTGCCGGGCTGAAAAACCAACCTCCCATATTCCACCACAAAAAAAATATAACCTCCTATATTCCACCACAAAAAATATAACCTCCGATATTCCACCACAAAAAAAACCAACCTCCCATATTCCACCACAAAAAAAAATATAACCTCCTATATTCCACCACAAAAAATATAACCTCCGATATTCCACCACAAAAAATATAGCCTCCCATATTCCACCACAAAAAATAGAACCTCCCATATTCCACCACAAAAAAAACCAACCTCCCATATTCCACCACAAAAAAAAAATATAACCTCCTATATTCCACCACAAAAAATATAACCTCCGATATTCCACCACAAAAAAATATAGCCTCCCATATTCCACCACAAAAAATAGAACCTCCCATATCCCACCGCAAAAAAAATCAACCACCTATATTCCACCACAAAAAAAAAAAAACCTCCTCCCAGACTCCACTACATATCTCTCATCGCACAAAAAAAAAAAAAAAGGAGAAATAGCGCTTCCTCGACTCCTCCGATCAACTTCCTCGACTCCTCCGATCGACTTCCTCAACAACTCCGAGCGACTTCCTCAACTCCTCCGAGACTCCACTACATATCTCTCATCGCACAAAAAAAAAAAAAAAAGGAGAAATAGCGCTTCCTCGACTCCTCCGATCAACTTCCTCGACTCCTCCGATCGACTTCCTCAACAACTCCGAGCGACTTCCTCAACTCCTCCGAGCGACTTCCTCGCCACTTTTTTTTTTGACGTATTTCTCAGGTTCAAAAGAGAGAAAAAAAAAAGAAAAAAAAAAGAAAAATTAATTTCTTTGAAAGCCGGTTTGGGAACTCCGCGGACGACCCCCCTTACTTCAGGTTGAAAAGAAAGAGAAAAAAAAAAAAGAAAAAAAGAAAAATTAATAAACTAATTTCTTTGAAAGCCGGTTTGTGAACTCCGCGGACGACCCTTACTTCAGGTTGAAAAGAAAGAAAAAAAAAAAAGAGAAAAAAAAAAAGAAAAAAAAGAAAAATTAATAAGCTAATTTCTTTGAAAGCCGGTTTGGGAACTCTGCGGACGCACCTTACTTCAGGCTGCACCTTACTTCAGGCTGAAAAGAAAGAGAAAAGAAAGAGAAAAAAAAAGAAAGAGGAAAAAAATAAATAAATTTCTTTGAAAGCCGGTTTGGGAACTCTGCGGACGCACCTTACTTCAGGCTGAAAAGAAATAGAAAAAAAAGAAGAAGAAAAATTAATAAACTAATTTCTTTGAAAGCCGGTTTGGGAACTCTGCGGACGCACCTTACTTCAGGTTGAAAAGAAAAGGAAAAATAAGAAAAAGAAAAAAAAAAAGGGAAGAAAGTCAACAAAAACCCAAAACCGATTCGGAAGATTCTTCAGACATCCGAACTTAGGTTAAGTCAAAGTGAATTCGGATCCCAGATATAAATCAAAGCGGATTTCTTTTAGATCCCAAGTCAGATAAAAATAATAATAATAATAATAATAATGGGACTTCTTCGGATCCCAAATAATTTCTTCTTCGGATCCCAAATAATTTCAAAAATAGAAACTTCCTCGGATCCCAAATAATTTCAAAAGAAGAAATTCCATAGGATCCCACATCAAAATAAAATAACGGTGTTTCCCCGATAAAATTAGAAAATTTTCTTCGGACGCCAAATAAAATAAAATAAAAGGGGATATTGAAATAAATAGGAATTTCTTTGAATCGAGACAAAATTCAAATGAGTCCTAATCAACTTGTAGCCTAAGTCCGATTCAAAAAGGACTAATAAATGAAGGCCTCAAATTTACCCATATAAAAATAAAATCCAATCCATATACGGATCCCAAATCCAATCCATATACGAATCCCAAATCCAATCCACATATGACATAAGACCCAATCCATATACGGATCCCAAATGCAATCCACATACGGATCCCAAATCCAATCCACATATGACATAAGACCCAATCCATATACGGATCCCAAATGCAATCCACATACGGATCCCAAATCCAATCCACATATGACATAAGACCCAATCCATATACGGATCCCAAATGCAATCCACATACGGATCCCAAATCTAATCCACATATGACATAAGACCCAATCCATATACGGATCCCAAATGCAATCCACATACGGATCCCAAATCCAATCCACATATGACATAAGACCCAATCCATATACGGATCCCAAATCCAATCCACATACGGATCTCAAATCCAATCCACATATGACGTAAGGCCCAATCCATATACGGGTCCCAAATCCAATCCATATATGGATCCCAAATCCAATACATATACGAATCCCAAATCCAATCCACATATGACATAAGACCCAATCCATATACGGATCCCAAATGCAATCCACATACGGATCCCAAATCCAATCCACATATGACATAAGACCCAATCCATATACGGATCCCAAATGCAATCCACATACGGATCCCAAATCCAATCCACATATGACATAAGACCCAATCCATATACGGATCCCAAATCCAATCCACATACGGATCTCAAATCCAATCCACATATGACGTAAGGCCCAATCCATATACGGGTCCCAAATCCAATCCACATACGGATCTCAAATCCAATCCACATATGACATAAGGCCCAATCCATATATGGGTCTCAAATCCAATCCACATACGGATCTCAAATCCAACCCACATATGACATAAGGCCCAATCCATATGCGGGTCCCAAATCCAATCCACATACGGATCTCAAATTCAATCCACATATGACATAAGGCCCAATCCATATACGGATCCCAAATCCAATCCACATACGAATCTCAAATTCTATCCACATATGACATAAGGCCCAATCCATATACGGGTTCCAAATCCAGATCATACGTGGGCACTGAATCAAATCCACATATGATATAGGCTCAGTCCACATACTGTCCCAAATCCAGTCCATATACAATATAAGCCGATCCACAAATAAAACCCAAAACCCACTCAATCTCATCGCCTTAACATATAATTAAGGCAAAATATATCCAAACCGACTAGATTCTAAATCATATGCTTAGAACTTAGCCAAATCCCAATTCGATCGAGCTCTAACACATATACTTAGAGTTCATCCAAACCAACCCAACTAACCCTAATACACATACTTAGGGTCTAGTCAACCTTTTACTCTAGCACATATATCTAGGGTAGAAACCAAATCAACTCAACTAATCCTAATACATATACTTAGGGTTAGTCAATCTCTCATTCTAGCACATATAACTAGAGTGAAAAATATATCAAACTCGGCCAATCCTAATACATATAGGACTTAGCCATCTCCTACTTTCGAGTAGCATCAAATCCGACCCACCTCAATACACATCATTGAGGTTTGGTCATGCCTCCACTTTGGAACATACGCCAAATATTGAATCAAATATAATTGGACTCTAATACATATACTTAGAGCCAATTGAATCCAATTAAACTCTAACACATATACTTAGAGTTTAATATCGACTAGTCCACAACTCATATAATCGCGATCTAATCAATTGCAAACCCAGCTAAATCCTAACATATATACTTAGGATTTGTCCAATCATTAGGATACGATTTATTCTATCCTCCCCGCAAAGGTCTCTTAATCGAATGTGCCACAATCACATGGGGGTAATTAACAATAGATGCTTGCGTCTATTGGAAGTCATGAATCCGCAATACCTGATACCCACATACACCCATCAACATACAAATACCCATCTGAATCATGAATACCATCCCACGGGAATCCCCCAGAGAGGAACCGCGCGAGATGAGTCATTCGAGATCGCAGACAACCCCTACCGCATAACTCTTCATCTCCCTCCTCCCCACTCTCTCTCTTCTCTACCTACATGTTCTCTTAGTGCTCCTCTCCTCTCCCTTCTCCTCCCTATCCATTTCCTTCCCGACATGGCTTTCAGCTTTTAAGTGCTGGTGTTAGGCTGCATCTCAATACCTTAGTGATTTTCCTTCGGAACCACTTCTCGACAGTGATGTAATGTAAGTTAGTTTGTTTAATTATCGTAAATACAAATATATATGGTGTTTTCTTATGTTATATATATATATATATTGGAATTTTTATAGGTCGTTCATGAATTCTGTTTTTGAACTACTTTTGAGAGCCTGGGCAAGTTCACGTGGTCTGAAGGTATAGGCTGCACTACTATTTATTTTCCTAGGTTTGGTTCTTTTGTGTATAAGTTGTTGCTTAGGTAGCTATATGTTGTTATTATCCAGTCATCAAATGTAAAATAATTTATAACAAGTAGAAATATTGATAATTCCAATTATTTTGCATGCCAATGTATGTTTGATATCACTACTTTGTTTTCAAATTATTTACTTATTGCTATCAAAATATCCACTTGAAACTTTTGCAGCTGAATATCTTTAAAAATGGAGTTCTTTTATTCATGCCATGTTATACGTTTGTTCTTCAGCCCGTACGTGTATATTGTATCATATTTTAATATTGGTCTTTTGTGCAAATTTTTTTGATCAGGTACGACTATATTCTGTTGAGGCCTTAGGTTTTCTACCGTTGCTACAAAGTTCTTTAAATTTTATTTTTTTACTTTCAAAATTTATAGTTATTTTTTTCTATTTTTTTTATATTTTTATTTATTTAATTAATTTATAAATTTTTACTATAATTTTTACCGGCCGCATCGCGCGGGTTCCTACACTAGCATATTTTATATGGTATAGTCGCTCCAAATAAACACTTTTCTTAAATTTTAGGTTAACTAATAAGATCTTACAAAATATATATGTGTATATTATATTTACGGTATCGAATTAGAATATACACAAAATATATATGTGTATATTATTACAAGTCAGCCAGTAAAAATAAAAATTAAGGAAAAAAAAAAAAACTGAACTCATCTACCAGAAAATTTATAATATTTTTGATATTGCAATTTTCGAATATACCAACCACAAATACGAACAACTTTGTGCTTATAAAAATATACCAACCATAAATCTATATTGAGATAATTGCCTGTGTACCCGTGAAATCTGAAGAAATATCTGATTTACCCCTCTTATTTTTTTCTTTCCAATATACTTTTCATATGTTTCACCGTTATTAAAAATACCCCTACCGTTTCCCTTTGTTAAGTTAACTAGGGTTAAACTAGAATTAAATAATAATCGGAGTTGAAAACTATCAGATATACCTATTTTGTCCCTATCTACCAAAACTATTGAAAATTTTAAGGGTACATAAGAAAAGTTGGTTATGGTAGAAGGGTATATTTGAAAGAGCAAAATAGTAATTTCACACAGATAACGGCAGCTCCAAACGGTACACTAATAGAATTTAACTTCAGGAATATTTTAGAAAGAAGTTGGAACGTAAGAAGGGTAGTTTTAATATTAGAGGGGTAAATCTAAAAACAGAAAAAATTTTAGAGTTATATAGAAAATTGCCCCATCTATATTAGAGTATATCCTTCTCTATAGTTTTTTTTTAAAAAAATCTATATTATACCATTTTTTTTTTTCGGAAGCGCACGCTCATTCATTTTTAATTTTTTCAATTAATTCCTATGATATAAATGATAAATCTATAATTATATGTAAGCACTATTAAAAATAGGAAATGCTACTTGTACATTTTTTTATGGTGTATATTTCACATTTTATTCATCCAATAGATGGGGTGTGGTGAGGTTCACTTAACAATTTGTGAAGTGACCTTCTCTTTTAGGTGGGTGGGTGTAAAATATACACTTTTTTTTTTGTGAACATATAGCATTGCCCTACTAGTAAACGCCCTCTATTGCCATTCATTTATTTTCAATAATAAAACTTCTAAATCGATAATTAATATCATTGAATATAATATAGATTATTTAAAGTATATAAAAATTAAATTTTAAATCTTCTCGACATTATTAATTTAATGACCAAAGAATTATGAAATTTATAATTTTAATAGTCAATACGAATCTTATACTCGTTTAACAGTATAAAAAAATATAAATTAATTAAATTTTAATTTGATAAAATTTTAAACTATTTAAAATAAAATTTATATTTTTGATTTTGATTATACGATTCCTATCATCACTTTTTCAAAGACATTCATTTATAGCAAATTTTTTTTTATCTACTTGATGGGCAAAAAAATAAAATTAACAAAATATAAAAATTATTTTTTATATAGTTTAAATAGTTTAGATTATATTTAATCGTGTCAATTTTTATTTTAAAATTTTCATTATAAAAAATAAATGGATGACAACGAACCGTCTGCTACCAATTGTATTTGAGCCTAAATCTTCTCTCTCACACACACACTCTATATATATATATATATATATATATATATATATATATATATATATATATATATATATATATATATATATATATATTAAAATAATTATATTACATGTATTAAAAGAATTAAAAATTTAAACTAAAAAATAAAAAATAAATGGATGACAACCACTACAAGAAAAGCGGCCTTTGGCGACGCTTTTTGAGCCACATAACGACGCGTAAAAGCGTCGTTAATGTAGTCGCCGACGCTTTAGAAAGCGTCGGGAAGTGGGTCGGTAAGTGCAGTGACGAGAGAAATATGGCGACGCTTACAAAAGCGTCGGTAAATATACCGTCACGTTATTCCCGACGCACGAAAGCGTCGTTATGTTCGTCGGTAATAGCAATCTATTGTCGACGCATTAAAGCGTCGGCAAATGATCGTCAATTTACGACGCTATAAAGCGTCGTCTATTTTTCTTTTTCCCGACGCACGAAAGCGTCGCTACTTTGGTTGGTAATAGAAATTATTGTCGACGCATTAAAGCGTCGGCAAATGATCGTCGATTTACGACGCTATAAAGCGTCGCCTATTTTTCTTTTTCCCGACGCACGAAAGCGTCGTTAGTTTGGTTGGTAATAGAAATTATTGTCGACGCATTAAAGCGTCGGCAAATGATCATAAAAAAAAAAAGTCATATAACGACGCTTTAATGCGTCGGGCAAATATATATATATATATATATATATATATATATATATATATATATATATATATATATATATATATATATAATTTGCAATGTAAACAAAAATTCAAATAAGAACTTAAATTTATTTCTCATACACATTTATAATCAAAGAACTAATCACAATAACAACAACATAAATAAATAGTCAAAATATAAACTTCATTCCAAATGAGGGATCAATTGATGAGCTAGGTTTATATACACCATCAATACAAGGAGATAAGCACTAAACCTGTAATTCTCGAATCAGGGGCAAACTTCCAGTGATTGAATAAGGCTCTACATGACCAACCACTTCCTTAGTCGCCTTGCATAACACTTGAAAGCCACGAGAATCAAGATTACAAGCAATTCCCGGCAGCAAATCTCCAGTGAAAGTAATTTCAAGCCTAAAAATCATCAAACACAATAAGCACCTTTAACAAGCAAAAAGTTCATTTCTAAGAAAACTATACAATAAAAGAAAACAAAATAATTCTTAAATAGAAAAGAAAAATATTCCTTTCAAGCAAGTTAAGTGTTACCTTCCTCTAATATTTTCATCTGGAAGAACATATTTTGAAACTGGGCCGCGCGTATCTAGCTTCTCGATATTAGTGTTTATATCATCAACGTACTCTTGCAATTTTTTGACTACATCAGTAGGGCTGCATGAAGTGGAAATGGAACTTCAAATCTTCACTTGCTTAGATAGTTAAGAACAAACAGGAGAAAGGTAATTTATGAAAAATAAAAAAAGAAAAAAAAAGAAGAGATTACATAAACATCAAGAGACATGAACTCACCTATAGAAAGGAGTCAACCTGCAAGGAATTAAGAGTATGCAGTCAGTTGAAATCTTTAAGCAAATCAATATTATGCCAAAGAAGGAACTTAAGGGTACAGGAAACTGACTTATTGAGTTAACATTGATTACAACCACCCACTTTTAGAACAGAATTGGTCAATTTGATAGCTTTTCGTGTCCAAGAGTCAATTCAAAGTAGTTGGAGACAAAAAGGATGAATTACATGAGTCAACGCTTAGAGCAAAAAAACCTTTGTGTTCCATAATTAGGTATGAGATAAGAAGTTCCTATTTTAAGGCACAGATTTCATTAGATAAGACCCTGATGAAAAAACAAAACAGAATTCACACATTTCTCCCTGATTAGAATGTGTTTCAAATAAGTATTATAAGTCTACAATCTACCTTGGATTGCCTCACTGACGAGAGAAGTAATGACTAACACCGTATAATCCTTTTGTTCTTAAAGAGCCTTAGGAGGTTCTAGCACACTCATATATATGCGGGATAATTATGATAATTTGGCCATAAATGAGTACTAACTCCTTACTGCTACCAATGGAAAGCATCATACTCTTTACGCTCGATTAAGAAATTTTAAGGCACAGCTGACTACGAATGTGTACTGAAAGAAAGTAATTTCATGAAGAATGAACTGCACTGCATCAAAAACACAGAACTTGCATATTCTATCCTTCAAAATAGGGCAGCAGTAAATCAAATAAAATTGTTTTTTCCCTTGTGGATGCTAATATGGAGTATAAAATAGAGGGCACTTGAAAGAGAACAAAAAGAAAAGGCAGAAGTAGAAGAATGAAAAAAAGGAAACACTCACTGGATCCCAAAAGAGAAATAGAGTAAATTGTACCAGAGAATTTCTATGGATACTAAAATATGACAAACAGTGTACCTTATGTCGCCTGATATTGTACATTCACCTGGAATCTGGTTTATGCCACCACCAGGATCTGCAATGCAGTGTATATCAGAAAAGTGTCGAATAATTTTCAATAACTGAGTTTTTTGGTTGCTGTTTGATTCCCACGACTCTAATTTAGACTCATATAAGGACATCAGAATATGTATGCATCGAACTTACAACTCCATTGAGTTGGTTTCATAGTTGATGGTGTAGCAAATTTGTAAACCGCTTCCTTGGGATGTGGAGGGAAGTCTTTGTAAAATCTTGTCTGAATCACTTTGAGTGCTTCCATTTCCAACTCCATAGCATTGATAGCCTGTAGTTTGACTAACCATGTTTATACAAGGAGCTAAACAGCTATTTTGCTTATGCCACAACTATAAAATGAGACTTACATGTACAATTAAAGTAACATAATTTTCTGCAAAATCCCCAGAACTAAATAGTACTTCAATATCTCCACAAATGCCACCACGACGTAATCAGGTAAAATACTTCTACATTTCCTACAAGTACTTACCAAAATATAGAAATGTGTCTCGTTTTCTCGTTTTATGCAGTGTATGTCTCTTATCTTAGTGAACAGAAGTTACAATATTTTGATAATTTCATGAAAATCGTGAAGCAGACTTGGTTCTATTTGTGCGAGAGATTTCCCTCATTTATCATAAATTACAAACTAGAAACAGAAATTTTATGCATTTGGGTTTAAATTTTGCTTTTGATGTTTCAGCTTCATTTTGGAGCTCATAAAACGTCTATTTATTATTTACCTCTCAATTAGATAAACCTTCCTTTCAGCCTTTTTTGGCCCTAATTGCATGATATAACAACTATAAATTACTTTCTCACCAAAGTAGTTTGTTTAATGACAATATTCTTCAGGAAGTTGGCTGGATGGCGAAATAGGCTATCCGACAAATGTACTGGGAGAAGTGAAAAGCATTCTAGGAGACACATTGTCGAGAAATTAGTTCCCACGAGAGAGGAGGAGAAAATTTGAGCAAAGGCCATGAGAAATTCTAATTTATGAGATCTTATGTTTTGCTTAAGAGATGATTTATTCTATCCTCAATTCTTTTCTCTAAAGTCTAAACCCATTACTATCCCTTATGATCGTATGCCAAGCATCAAAATTTAACCACAAAATTTCTAGATGCGTTTCAGAAACTGCTAACGACAACACTGCATATAGCAATTCCAACAATGCTCAGAAAAAGGCATTTGCTATTGGTTCAATAAAAACTAAATTAAGCACAGCAACATGAACTAATTTTTTTTTTACTGGGTAATACCAAAATGATTAAATCGAGTACCTTGTGAGCAAGACCACTATGGAATAGCTTCACTGTAACCTTCAGCGTCCACGGAATCATCCCTCCCGTGCCGATGCAAGGTTGCTTATCCGCTGTGTCAATCCAAAACCTAAATATGTAGCACAAAAACGAAACAAATTAGTTCATTTCTTCAATTCGAAAAGTCTCCAAAGGCCGATTACAAAATCCTAACCATCATACAAAAAGCAAACCCCTGTATACAACTGCTTACAAAGGTCCCGCCTTTAGCTTGTCGAGCAACCCATTCTTGACCAACCCATCCACGCCGATCCCAACCACCGAGGAATTCTCCTCGTTGGCGATGAACACCGCGACAACCGAGTGCTTCAGTTTCGGCTTCGTCTCTCCCAACCTCCGCATCAGCTCCGCCACGAGCGCCACGTGTCCGAGGCAATCCGTCGTTCCCCGCCCCCGGAGCTCGTCCCCTTCCACGCCGAGCGAGAAGGGATCAAAAACCTGTCGAACAAGTAAACCCTAGATTAGATATCCCCCCCACATCGCACGGGCATCGGATTCGAGAGAAAGGGGAGGAGCGGGGGGTAGAGATCTGGAGAGGAGGGGGAACCCAATCACGGGGGTCGGCGGTGACGACGTCCATGTGCATGCCCACGAAGGAGACGACGCGGCCGGGGACGAAGAGGCAAGGCGCGTCGGGAGGTGGATGGAGAGGCGATCGGGTGCTGCGCGCGTTGGGAGAGATGGCGGTGGTGGCTGTGGCGGTGGGGGGTGAGGGGTGGCGGCGGCGATGAAGAGGGGAGGCACGCGTGGGGATCGGAAGAAGGAGCTAGTAGATGAAAAGTAAAAAAAAAATTTACTGTGTCTGTGTGTGTGTTTTGTGTGTGGGAGATGAAAAGTAAAAAAAAAAAAAACAGAGAGATGGGCTGTGCGTGGGGAGGGAAAAGGCAAAGTAATTTTTTCATTTCCCGCCCCATGTAATTTGCCGACGCAAAAGCCAAGCGTCGTTAAAATTTCGACAGTAAAAAAATTTTACGACGCTTTTTAAGTGCGTCGTCGTAAAAGCGTCGGTATAGACCCCTTTTATTATAGTGAACGAACCATCTGCTACCAATTGTATTTGAGCTTAAATCTTCTCTCTCTCTCACACACACACTCTCTCTCTCTCTCTATATATATAAATTAAAATAATTATATTACATTTATTAAAAAAATTAAAAATTTAAACTAAAAAATAAAAAAATAAGGTATCATAAATTTTTAGAATTTTGGAGGAGCCTCAAATTTAAATTTTTAAGGTTTTGAATTTAGTGTTTTTGGGGATCCCGGTTTATGGACTGCGGTGCATGGAATCGACTATTCAGACACTACAGGCTGCAGAGGGATACTGAGAAGGATTTGCTGAAGAATTCTGCATTCCTGAGACAAACATTCCTGTTATTTCTAGAAACATGCGAGGGCAAAATCGGAATTCAGCACGAGAATGATTGTAGCTCTAGCTCTAGGCTTGCTGCTGTACTATAACGCATCCATTACTAATTACTTATTATTATTATTATTATTAAAGCACACAACTAATTAATTGCGATTACCTTTTAAATTAATTTTTTAAAATAAGATAAATTATTTTATAGAAAAATAATAATATTGTTCTATCAAATTATAAATACTAAAAATTAATATAAAATAAGAGTTAGATTGTTAATTTCTAGTCATTAAAAAAAAATATGCTGAATAAATTATTATTAAATATTTTACTTCAATATTCAAATAAAATTAAAATAAAGAACAGTATTATATTCATGACAATAAAATATATATTGTAATCTTGCATTCCCATCAAAATATTAATATTTTCTAGTTAAGCTCGTAAATGCTAGATGTGCTTGTCTTTAAGGTAGCGTTTGGATCGGGGATTAGAAAAAATTTGTTATACCGGGGATAGGTACAGATTCTGGTATTAGCAGGAATTGGTGTAAATTTGCGTTTGGTTCGTTTTATGAGTTATACCGGAATTAAAGTAAATTGTGTTTGGTAAATTATATAGGAATAAGGAGAATAGGAAGAATTGGTAAAAATTGTGTTTGGTTGAGTATAGAGGAATAAGAAGAATTGATAAGTGATAAATTTGTGTATTGACTATTTTGCCCTTTATGATATATTATATAAATAAAATATTTTATTATATTAATCAACCTAATAATAAATTTAAAATATTATTTAAATTTGTAAAAAATATTTTAAAATCTATAATAAATAAAAAAAAATACTAAAAAATTATAAAAAATTACATATTAAAATATTTAAAATGTTTGATTGTGGAAAAATGGTGGAAAAATGGTCTCCATTCTCTGTAGATGGTGGAAAAATGGGCTCAAAATTTGAGCCAATTCCTCGCATTTCGCCATTTCCAAACCCCTCTCCCACGAACCCAAAAAAAAAAAAATTAAAAAAAAAAAAAAGAGTTCGCGAGAGCACTCGAAAAGTCGAAATGTAGAGAGAGAGAGAGAGAGAGATAGAGAGAGAGAGAGGGGCTTAGGTTAAAAAAGTTTCATTTTGAAGTGGGTCTTATTAATAGAGTACTATGTGGGATAATATCCTATTTATCTCTCAATACTATTTATATATTTTTTATTTTAAATATATTTTTTATATATTTTTTATTTTTATTATTTAAAAATATATTTGCTCTTAACATCTTTTTAAATTATCTCACATTAAATTCAAAAATTAAAAATATTTAAACTATCTATTTTATTTTTAACTTGAGGGCAAATAAAAAAAACTGACAAGGATAGAAACTTTAAAATAAAAATTTAAATAATAATTTTACAGAAATAGTCAGTATTAAAAGAATCTTCTTTAAAATTACTCATAAATGGTGAAATAGTGAGTAAAAAATTTGAAAAAAATTCAAGCAGTAATAATAACTATCTGGATGTTAAATAACAGTAAAACAGAATGTCATGACCAGATATCAAGTAAATAACGAATCAAACAAATGTGTGAAATAATGACGTTACAGTAATAAAAATTCCCCCAATTATTGGACAAACATAATATTTAGCAGATTAAATCACATAAAATTCAGTCCATTATGAATAAAGATCAGAAAATAATAAGTCATTTACAATCCCATTGAATGCCGCATAATTCAGTTCAATACACATCAGAAAAGTCCTTTACATACAAGAATTCATACATAAATTTACAAACACATTGTAATCATACAATCAAATATATTACACATTTCTTACATTGCAATCAAATATATAACTAACTGCGATTATTCCATAACTCGTCTGTTATAATTGTGCGCACCGCGTCGCCTCTTTGTGACTCTGTAGTACCAACACTATGAACCGTTTCCTCGACATCTAATTCTACATTTGTTTCTTCCTCCATCACATCGTTAAATATGGCATCCGCACCAGAGTGTCGTCGAATAAAATTATGTAAAACACAACATGCCATCGCAATCTGGCATTGGACTTTATATGGAAAGGGTGTTGCAACAGTCAAGATCTTGAACCGTTTTTTTAAAATACCGAATGTTTTCTCCACCACATTTCTCAACTGTGCATGTCGATGGTTATATAGGTCGCGCGGACTTCGATGAGTGCGACCTCGTGTGCTTCCCTCAAATTGGCTAATATGGTAACGCTCCCCCCGATATGGTGCAAGAAATCTGTGTGTATTTGCATAGCCAGAATCTACCAAATAATATTTGCCTATAAATTTTACACAACATTTACAATGTTAAAATCTATATTCCCCATCAATAAAAATTTGCAAAATAAAAATTGATGTGTACAATATACCTTCAGGCACAGTGAATCCTCCAGTTTCGCATGCCCATCGGAGTACTCTCATGTCAGATGCAGATCCCTCCCAACCAGTGCAGACAAATAGAAAGTCGTGGTCAAAGGATACTGCAGCCATCATGTTTTGCGAAGTAAATCCTTTGCGATTCCGGAATCTCGGTTGCTTGCTCTTGCTGACAACCACCGGAAGATGTGACCCATCTATTGCACCAATTGCATTCTGGCAATAAACATGAAACAACATGCAGGCAATTATTATAATGAACACTGGTGACATATAAATAAGTGAACTAAAAAATCTAAAAGCATACATACCTTGAATGGGTGAAAATTGACATTATCTCTAATCCGGGCATGCACCGGCACATTATTCGCCGGAAATGTTATGTAATCGTCTTTCAACGTCACAATTGCCCGAAGCACATTGTTGAAATGTCGACTTATAGTTTCACCCGAATGTTGAAATGTTTCAGCCATTACCCTATTAGCCACCCCATGTCCAACACAAAACATAAAAATTCCCAACTGTTCCTCAATTGTCAAATTGCGTGTGTTTTGTAACAATCCCTTTTGGACTAGCTCATCGCGAAGTGCGATGAAAGTCGTTGTTCGCATTCGAAACTGGTCGTACCCACGGTCAGGATGGCCATTCAATATATCACATATCACCTGGTGCCCTGTGAATGGGCGGGTTCGACACGGTTGCTTATCGACAGTTTGGGTAGATGTAAAGTAACCTTGCTCCACCAACATCGCTAATACCTCATCCCAATAGTCGTCATCATCATCTAAAAGCTCCCTTATTATGGTATTGATTTTGGAGGAAAACACATGACGATGACTCGTATCACCCATTAATGCTGTAAGTACAATATATATTGAACATTGACAAGCGCAACATATGACGTTGTAATATAACAATAATTCAAGCATGCTTGTTAATATAGTCGATGATTAAAGAGAACATCTAACATCATTCAAACATAATTGAAATGTCTTATGAGCATATTACATGATGATTCAAAGGTAAATCTAACAGCATTCAAACATAATTGAAATGTCTTATGAGCATATTACATGATGATTCAAAAGTAAATCTAACTGCATTCAAACAAAGTCATACACATTAAAAACAAAAACTAATGTCCAGGAAAAAATGGCCTATATACAGACGATTGCATTGACACTTGACGCTCAACCCACGCTATTGCCATCTCGTCGTTCATTGTCATAAACAGTTCACGATTATTAAGATCTTTGAGTGCATCCCCGACATACAGTGCTTTTTCTGTAGTCATGCCTGGCATCGCATAGACTCGGCTCATGCAAATGGAAATTGTTGGAATACTACTTTTGCAGTCCTTTTCATATTGATACATTTCACGTGCCAGTTCAAGTTTTTGCTTGCCTAGATCAACAAGTTCAGATAATACACTAATACTGGCTTCTGGTTTGCGGCGGCGTCCCCCAGAGGACGCGGTAGGTTTGGGTTGAGGGTTTGTAGGTGGTGGAGAGCGCGGTCGTTTGCTTCCTGAGCTATGCCCGCTCCCGCTTGCAGTACCTCCGACATTGGGGATGTCAGGAGTTGAAGTTGGGTAGTCGGAGGTTTGTGTCGCCCCTGTATGTGCATATTGAGGGGCTGCAGAAGCACCTGCTTCAAATGGATTTTGTGAGATATTAAAACCCGACATTCTTATTCCAAGATTTGTATCATCCTCACCAGGGGACGATGAGGATGAACTCTCAACAGTTTGGGCTGCAGGCATACTGGATGCAAATCCATATCGGCCAGTGGCCGTGGTTTTTTCTGTCAAGAATTCTAGATCCTTATATAGCGGAAATGGCCTATCTCGACATCTTGCATATGATGGATTTCCCTGTTGAATAGGAATAAGATATGTATAATGTCAATTATTCATATATTACGCGAAACAATTGTGTCGAACAAATTTTTTGATTTACAAGATAGGGTCAATACCGCTATCACATCATCCCAGTCGGTTGGATCTCCAGGTGTCGGGATATTGTGGATACAATCCCAACCCCATCCACTCTTGTTGGCTAAATAGTTATACAGAGTGAATGTCCGTTTTAAAACTTTTAGCCGATTTTTTAATTGGTCCTTCTTGAGTTGTAAATTGGTCCTAGCATTGAATGCCGCATTGATTCGAACCCACGCTACTGTAGTGAACGACCCATTCACATAATTCCCTAGTGTATGCTCTTCAATGAGCAAAGACATGAATATTGTGTCCATAGTATCACTCCAATTATGTGTTCGGGTCTGAGGTTGGGCACGCTGCCCACAAGGACCCTCCTCAGATGCTACGAAATTAGAAAGTGGGTCGAAAGCCACACTTTTTCTTGCTTGATGCTTACCGTGTTTCTTGAAGGGACGCATCTGGAATAAGAGTTATATAATGTATTTGAAGGCACATTGATAGTAATAAATAAAGTAGAAATAGAGGGAAATTGTAATTAAGTATTGGACTCACTTGATTGCCACATAGTATGGGGTAGCATTGGCTTTATAAGCCAGTGGCCGTCCATCTGATACTTGTGGCAATCGTCATCATCGTCCTTATTAATATTCGCAATTGTCCAACACAGACAATTTTTCCCTAATATTTGTATGCCCAGTTTGATTTGTGCTGGTGGAAACCCTGTTGCCAGGTTGTTGGCATAATGTGTGCTGGTTGTCAACATGTTGCAATTATGTGTTGTTCGTGTGTATAATGCCTATCACCTGTTTTTAAATGATTTATATAAAATATTTTTTGACTCAATTGATTGCCAATTGGTATGGGGGTGCAGTAAATACATGTCATTCCATCAAATACCTATGGCAATCATCATCATCGTCCATATCTGAAGCTACAGGGGATAGGCTGCATACTCACACTTGTCATACAAAATGCCAACAGGGAATAGGCATCATACACACAAACATCACATATGCTCGCAACAAGGTGTCAACCAACGCCCAACCATATTTTATGGCGATGAAATGCAACAACATTGGAACACAGTCCTCACAGGCAAATCTACCAAATAGGCAATAACATGAGAACCAGCACATATTATGGCAATGACATGCACACATTATGCCATCAACATTAAAACATGAAGAATCAAAGCACTGAATAAGGCACTGATAGGGGGCATACCTTTGTGATAAAGAATCACAACCTGTTAAGAAGCAAGAGGGGCCGCAGAGGGGGTGGCGACGCGGCGAGGGGACGCAGCGGAGAGGTTGCCGCAGAGGGGCCGCGGCGCGGTGAGGTGCCGCAGAGGGACGCGGTGCGGATAGGGGCCGCAGAGGGGCCGCAGAGGGGCGCGGAGAGGGGCGCAGAGGGGCGTAGAGGGGCCGCAGAGGGGCGCAGAGGGGCGTAGAGGGGCGCGGAGAGGGGCGCTGAGGTGTCGCAGAGGGGCGCAGAGGGGTCGCAGAGGGGCGCGGAGAGGGGCGCAGAGGGGCGCGGAGAGGGGCGCAGAGGGGTCGCCGCGGGGCGCGGAGAGGGGTCGCAGAGGGGCGCGGAGAGGGGCGCAGAGGGGTCGCAGAGGGGTCGCAGAGGGGCCGCAGAGGGGCCGCGGCGCGGTGAGGTGCCGCAGAGGGTCGCGGTGCGGATAGGGGCCGCAGAGGGGCCGCAGAGGGGCGCGGAGAGGGCCGCAGAGGGGCGTAGAGGGGCGCGGAGAGGGGCGCTGAGGTGTCGCAGAGGGGCGCAGAGGGGTCGCAGAGGGGCGCGGAGAGGGGCGCAGAGGGGCGCTGAGGTGTCGCAGAGGGGCGCAGAGGGGTCGCAGAGGGGCGCGGAGAGGGGCGCAGAGGGGCGCTGAGGTGTCGCAGAGGGGCGCAGAGGGGCGTAGAGGGGCGCGGAGAGGGGCGCTGAGGGGTCGCAGAGGGGCTCGGAGAGGGGCGCAGAGGGGCGTAGAGGGGCGCGGAGAGGGGTGCTGAGGGGTCGCAGAGGGGCGCAGAGGGGCGCAGAGGGGTCGCCGCGGGGCGCGGAGAGGGGTCGCAGAGGGGCGTAGAGGGGCGTAGAGGGGCGCGGAGAGGGGCGCTGAGGGGTCGCAGAGGGGCGCAGAGGGGCGCGGAGAGGGGCGCAGAGGGGTCGCAGCGGGGTCGCAGAGGGGTCGCAGCGGGGCGCGGAGAGGTGCGCAGAGGGGCGCGGAGAGGGGCGCAGAGGGGCCGCAGAGGGGCGTGGAGAGGTGCGCAGAGGGGCGTGGCGCGGAGAAGGAGATCGGAGAAGGAGATCGGAGAAGAAGGAGATCGGGGAAGGAGATCGGAGAAGAAGGAGATCGGAGAGTATAGTGGGTATGGGGAGAAGAAGGAGATCGGAGATAAAGCAAGGATGGGGAGAAGAAGACAGCAGCTCTCCTCGAACCCCGCGCCACATTGGGTGGAATCCGAATTCCACCCATTTCCTGGAATTCGGATTCCACCGTCCATACCCACTATCCCGGGTTGGGTGGAATCCGGGTTCTAATCAACTCCATCCCCGTTTGGGTATGGATAGGGGGATAAGGGGGGTATTCCGCCCTTATCCCCCTATCCAAACGCAGCCTAAATGTAGATCTTACACTATTTTCTATAGCTTTATTTTACTTTTTAATCTTATTAATATTTTTTTACTAAAAATTATTTAAATTTTATAATTACAAAATATGTAAAATTTATATGCGTATAGCATTTTTATTATTATATAATTATAGTTTCTTTTTGATTGGAGACTTAGTTTTTTCTTTAATAATATAATATATAAATTAATTAATTTTATACATATCTCTGTAAATATATAATACCAAATAAAATTTAATTATTTATATTTATTTATTTAAAAATTTTAATTTTTTTTAATAAAATATAAATAAAATATTTATTTTATCATTATAAATATATTTTTTTAAAAATCTCAACGGTTAGAAAATATATTTATAATTAACTATAATATCTAAAAAATAAAAAAATAATTTTCTTGTATTTAATATATTATTAACTATATTTTTTTTAAATAAATATTGCGGATAGCAATATATATAAACTAATTATAACTTTTAAAATATATATATAAAAATTAAATTTTATAAAAATATATTTACTATTTAATATGTTTAAATAAATATGTATAAAATTAACTTTTTATAAATCATGGAACAATCCTTCACCCTGTCTCTATATGTGAAACAATTATTATTATTATTATTATTATTTTTGGGCTAATCTCCCGCTTTTTTTTTTCTTTTTTCTTTTTTCTTTTATCTTTTTTTTTGTTGGGTCCTATAATGCGACTCCCAACTTATTATTTAGCGAATGCGAATGGGGGGTTTTAGCGGGGGCGAAGGAGCCGCGTTGAGAGAGAGAGAGAGAGAGAGAGAGAGAGAGAGAGGGGAGGGGAGAAGGGCGGGGGCAGTGGGGAGGGGCGGGGGGGTGAAATGGGGCGCGCGGCGCGGTGGCTCCGCCGCATTTTTGGAGGGAAAAGGTCGGATGCCGAGGCGAAGGCGAAGGCGAAGGCGAGGGCACGGGAGGAGGAGGAAGAGGAGAGGAGGAGGTGGGGCCTCGGGAAATCGTTCCGCGAGACCCACGTCGACGTGCGGCGACCCCCGCAGCCGCCGCCGCCGAGGACGCGCGCGGAGAGAGCGGCGGCGGAGGGGGTTGGGTACGGAGCGGGGGGCGACGATGATGATGAGGCAGAGGAGAGTAAGAGAGCGATCGCGGTGGCGGCGGCGACGGCGGCGGTGGCGGAGGCGGCGGTGGCGGCGGCGCAGGCGGCGGCGGCGGTGGTGAAGCTGACCAGCGGCGGTAGCAGGTGCGTTTCTGGGGAGCTCCGCCGCCACGGCGGAGGTCCCCGTAGGCGGGAGTGTGCGGCGCTTAGGATTCAGGCCGCGTTTCGCGGCTATTTGGTTCGTCGCATTCCTCTCTCCTCTTTTCTCTCTTTCTTTCTTTCTCGTTGGTTTTCGTTTGTCTTTGTCTTTGGCTTTTTTAAATATATATATATATATATATATATATATATATATATATATATATATATATTGGATACACTTTAATCTAATTTATAAAGTATAAATTCACGCGGAACCCCGAGATCACGTCTTTTTAAGATAGGAATTTCTTAATTTATTTGTGGCTAAATTTATTTATTTATTTATTTATTTTTCTGTGTCATTAAATTGTTGGAATGGGGTGCGTGAGCTGGATGGCGTGATTCTCATGATCCTGTCACCTCGTCTTATACCATTATACCACTACCATCTCGCTCAAACCCTATATAATGGTCCCTACAATTCCTTTTCCCATTTTTACTTTTTATTTTTATTTTTTAAAATTTTTTATCTATGGATTTATTTGATAGAGGAGAGAAAAAAAAAAAAAAAAAAAAAAAAAGAAAAAAAAGAAAAACCCATTGGTCACTTTTTATTTATGTTAGACGGTTTTGGTATAATAGATGGTGGTCCATCGTATTCATCCCTGCATTTACCAGCAGCTTGTGGCAGTAGTAATGGCTACTATATTGGAACTCAGAGATATGGACGTAAATGTCTTTTTCTTTTTTAAAATTCTTGTATAGTAATTGCTTTTGTTTGCTCACACAAAACGTACGTAGTTAAACTTATTGCTAATTAACGCGCGTTTTCATTGTGTTTGGGTGATTTAATGTTGCGGCTGTGGAAGGCGAGGAAGGCGCTGAGGGCGCTGAGAGGATTAGTGAAGCTTCAGGCTCTGGTGAGAGGCAACATCGTGAGGAAACAAGCGGCGGAGACGCTACGGTGCATGCACGCGCTGGTTCGAGTCCAAGCCCGTGCTCGCGCTTGCCGCGCCCTGCACACGCAGGCGCAGAGCCGCGGCCCTCGCGCCCGTTCGGTACACGACCGACACAAATCAAACAAATTAAAAATTAAAAGATTAGAATTAAAAATAGTACATTCTATATGTATTATTTTCTTTTTCGAAAATGATAACCCGTTTGATATAATTCCAGGGCCATCCGACACCAGAGAAACGTGACCACAATATTCGAACAAATATGCCCAAATCCGATCGATTCGGCTCTCTCAAGGTACAGTACAGTTCCTACTCAAATTCCCCAAACACTTAAATATAATTCGAATGTCACAACCCAAATATTTTCTTGTCCACGCAAGTCCCTTACCACGGACACGGAGGGCATAGATCAGAACACTTCATCACACTCTTCCGGTTGGAACTGGTTGGACCGCTGGATGGAGGATAGGTATTGGAACATCCATGAACCTGCTACTAAATCCAGTCTGAGTACAACAACGGACGACGAAAAGAATGCTAAGATCCTCGAAGTCGATCCCGGAAAACCACAATTCACTAACAACTCTAAGAAGAGCCGCGGCGGCTTCACCACTGCCGCGGACTCAGACTCGACGACCGCCCAGTTGTCGATCCCGAGCCCGTCCGCGGGTGAAGTGATACAGCCGCTTAGCTCCCTACGGTTCCCGGCCGCCGGCCTTGAGGAATTCGGCGAATGCCCGCAGTTCTACTCGGCCACCTCGCAGCAGGGGCGCGGGGGGCCGTTCACGCCGTCCAAGGGCTACTACGGGAGCTACTTGGACTACCCGAACTACATGGCGAATACGGAGTCCTCGAAGGCGAAGGCGCGGTCGCAGAGCGCGCCGAAGCAGAGGCCACCGGAGTGCTACGAGAAGTCGGGATTGATCAAGAAGGGTCAGGTTTCAGGTTCCAGTTCTGCAGGTTCGGCTTATGGTTCTGGACAGCACGATTCTGCAGCGTCGGTGCCGCACAAGTCGCTGCACGTCAAGTTCGCCAACAAGGCGTACCCGGGGTCGGGCCGGTTGGATAGATTAGGGATGCCGATTAGATATTAAAATTGTTCAAAGATCCCCGACATCTGTCGGACTGGTTTATTAGGAAATTGATCATGTTGCTTCTCGTGCTTAATTCTCGATCGTAAATTGTGTGTTTTGTTTTAATTAATTAATATCAGTACCTGTTTTCCATTCCCTGCTTACTGTAAAACATTATTGTTAATGTATACTCGGTTGGCTTGCTTTGTCCAAATTATTTTCTTTTTTTTTATCATCATCATCATATCTTCTTAATTTCTATGATAGATGGGTTGGTTGGCCTAATCTTGACTTTTGTCTCCTGAATTAGAAACAACTACTCCGTACATGAATAAATGTAATACAGTGACCTGCCCAGCAACTGCCGCTCTTCTTTTTTTTTTTTTTTTTTTTTTGATTTTAAATTTGAAACTTTCGTGACATCTAAGAACCAAATTGCTAAGCTTTATTTTTCATTCTTGATTATTATTATAAGTTTTTCATCATAATATTCAATCTTATTAGTTTATATTTTTTAAAAAAAAAATTTTGAGGATGCTCGTTTTGCTTCATCGGGTTATAATATTTCTCCGTTGTAAACAATGACAGTAAAATTAAGTTATTTTTAAACCGATTTATTTTACCAATGCCCCTTAAAATTTTTTAAAAAAACTCATGATATATAATATACGTTAGAGAGACGTGAATCTGTGCAAGATGCTAAATGCTTTTTGTAAGGATTCTGGATGCATTGAATGACGTATCCCGGTTCCGTTGGTAAAAGTCCACGTGATGTTACGTTTTCTTTTTTTTTTTTTGTATTTTTTTTTTTTTTTGGCTCTTTCATTTTTTGGCTTTTTTTTTAAAAAAAAATTATTTGCTTGGGGGGGAGAACGAGATCTAAGAGCGTCCAAATTGAAGAATCTGCATGTGCCCACAGTGACTCGACAAATCCCGTTCCCCAGCCACAATTTGGCGTCTTTTTTTCTTTTTTTTTTTTCTTATCGACTACATGATGCTTTTCTTTATAGATTTTTATCCCTTTGTAGGGTTCCTTCCTTAAAATAATAATAATAATAATAATAATAATAATAATAATTAGTGGAGAGTTTCTCCATAATACTCTATTGATAAATCGGTTGTTATATATTAGTTTTATTTTTATCTATATTTTTTTTTTTTCTTCCCTAAGTTTTTGCTTTTTAGTTTTAGTATTAAAAAATTTCGGCCTAAAAATTTTGATGGATTAACTGTTTCTAGTGTAAGTAACAAAGGACTTAAGTTTCAAGCACAACTTTAAAGAAAAGTGTCCATTATAATTTTGATAAAAACATATATGATTTATCTAAACTATAAAATATTTTAAATTACCTATCCAATCTTTTAAATGGTTGATTTTACAATCTAAACTTACAATTTATTTGGTTTGGGACATTCAATTCGACAATATTTTAACTTAAAATTTATTATTATGAAATTTACATAGTGTAGTAATTAAATCTATAAAAATATGAGTCATACTCCTGTATTTTTTTTTTTAATTACCGTCCATTCATACCTGTTCAACGGCTCAGATTTGATTATTTTTAAGTTGTGATCTACAACAACAGATCACTTTGAGGGAGGTACCGATTACCAGGTACCCCAAAACATGGTACCGATTACCAGGTACCCCAAAACATGGTTATTTTGATCTTTTGATTCAAGGATAATTAAGTAATTTTATTTCTATTTCGAAAATTTTATTTTTGTAAATAATATAAATTTTAAAAATTTGAATTTAGTGATTTTTTATTTTTGAAAAGATTATAAATTTTAAATATTTCAATTTAGTTATCGTCTTAAATGGTAATATTTTAATTATCTTTATTTAATATATTGTAAATAATTTTAATTTTAGAAAATTATTTTTAGAAATTATAATTTAGGAATCTATTAATTTTTATTATCAATTTATATTTTAAATTATAATATATGATCTCATTATTTTAAAAGATCAAATTTTATTATTTAAATTTGATTTAATGTAGCCCGTACAATTCTATTCTAAAAATAAATTTGAATTATACTATATATTTCTATTAAATCAAATATTTAAGCACATTGAAATTTTTTAAAATTGTAATGCAAAATTAATGTTTAAATTAAAGAAATTTTAAAATTTTTTAAACAAATTAAACTCTTTAAATTAATACCTAAATTGTAATTTTAAAACTCCTTAAATTAATGCCTAAATTATAATTCTAAAACACTTTAAATTAATGCCGAAATTGTAATTATAATTTTTTTAAAATTAAAATTTTTAAATTAATGATTAAATTGTAATTCTAAAACTCTTTAAATTAATACCTAAATTATAACTCTAAATTTTTTTAAATTAAACTCTTTAAATTAATGCCTAGATTGTCATTTTAAAACTCTTTAAATTAAACTTTTCAAATTAATGCCTAAATTGTAATTTTAAAACTTTTTAAATTAATGCCTAAATTGTAATTCTAAATTTTTTTAATTTAAACTCTTTAAATTAATATCTAAATTGTAATTCTAAAATTTTTTAAATTAAACTTTTTAAATTAATGCCTAAATTGTAATTCTAATTTTTTTTAAATTAAACTCTTTAAATTAATGCCAAATTGTAATTCAAAATCTCTTTAAATTAAACTCTTTATATTAATGCCTAAATTGTAATTCTAAAACTTTTTAAATTAATGCTTAAATTGTAATTCTAAAACTCTTTAAATTAATGCCTAAATTGTAATTCTAAATTTTTTTAAATTAAACTCTTTAAATTAATGACAAAATTTTAATTCTAAAACTCTTTAAATTAATGCCTAAATTGTAGTTCTAATTTTTTTAAAATTAAACTTTTTAAATTAATGCCTAAATTGTCATTCTAAAACTCTTTAAATTAAACTTTTTAAATTAATGCCTAAATTGTAATTCTAAATTTTTTAAATTTAAACTCTTTAAATTAAT
This sequence comes from Tillandsia leiboldiana, assembly GCA_029204045.2. Lineage (NCBI taxonomy): Eukaryota > Viridiplantae > Streptophyta > Magnoliopsida > Poales > Bromeliaceae > Tillandsia > Tillandsia leiboldiana. The sequence goes on from CM055078.1 coordinate 20,408,237, forward strand.
GCATAAATTGTAATTCTAAAATTCTTTAAATTAAACTCTTTAAATTAATATCTAAATTGTAATTTTAAAATTTTTAAATTAAACTCTTTAAATTAATGCCTAAATTGTCATTCTAAAACTCTTTAAATTAAACTTTTCAAATTAATGTCTAAACTGTAATTTTAAAAAATTTTAAATTAAAATTTTTAAATTAATGCCTAAATTGTTATTCTAAAACTCTTTAAACTAAACTTTTTAAATTAATGTCTAAATTGTAATTCCAAAACTCTTTAAATTAATGTCTAAATTGTAATTCTAATTTTTTTAATTTTAACTCTTTAAATTAATGCCTAAATTGTAATTATAAAATTTTTTAAATTAAACTATTTAAATTGATGCCTAAATTGTAATTCTAAATTTTTTTAAATTAAACTCTTTAAATTAATGCCAAATTGTAATTCTAAATCTCTTTAAATTAAACTTTTTAAATTAATGCCTAAATTGTAATTTTAAAACTTTTTAAATTAATATCTAAATTGTAATTTTAAAACTCTTTAAATTAATGCCTAATTTGTAATTCTATTTTTTTTTTAAATTAAACTCTTTAAATTAATGACTAAATTTTAATTCTAAAACTCTTTAAATTAATGTCTAAATTGTAATTCTAAAATTTTTTAAATTAAACTCTTTAAATTAATGCCTAAATTGTTATTCTAAAACTCTTTAAATTAAACTCTTTAAATTAATTCCTAAATTATAATTCTAAATTTTTTAAAATTAAACTCTTTAAATTAATGCCTAAATTGTCATTATAAAGCTCTTTAAATTAAAATTTTTAAATTAATGCCTAAATTGTAATTCTAAATTTTTTAAATTAATGCCTAAATTGTAATTCTAAGTTTTTTTAATTTAAACTCTTTAACTTAATGCGTAAATTATAATTCTAAAATTTTTTAAATTAAACTCTTTAAATTAATGACTAAATTGTAATTCTAATTTTTTTTTTAAAATTAAACTCTTTAAATTAATGCCTAAATTGTCATTCTAAAACTCTTTAAATTAAACTTTTTAAATTAATGCCTAAATTGTAATTCTATTTTTTTTTAATTTAAACTTTTTAAATTGATGCCCAAATTTTAATTCTAATTTTTTTTAAATTTAAACTCTTTAAATTATTGCATAAATTATAATTCTAAAACTTTTTAAATTAATGCCTAAATTATAATTCTAAATTTTTTTAAATTAAACTCTTTAAATTAAAGACTAAATTGTAATTCTAAATCTTTTTAAATTAATGCCTAAATTATAATTTTAAATTTTTTTAAATTAAACTCTTTAAATTAATGCCTAAATTGTAATTTTAAATTTTTTAACATTAATGACTAAATTAGTAGAAAGTATTTTAATTAATATATATATTTTTTTATTTTGTGATGTTTAATTACGAAAATGCTCTTTTTATAAAATTACCTGTTAACCTAATAATAAGTAAAATTATTTTTTTATCTTTTGTCGATTATCGGTTAAGAATATTTTAATTATTTATTTAACAAAATACCAGAGTATTTCTCTAAAAATATACGATATATTCAATTTTGTAGTCAAAATATAGCCGGCTGACTCAAATTAAACAAACAGATAGATTGGATATAAAATCAAAATTTTAAAAAATTTGATAGTAAACTCAAAATGATTTATAGTTAATTCATATAAATTTTGTACATTTTAATACCTAATTATTTTAAAATAATTTATTAAGATGTATGATTTATTTACCTCGGGTTAAAATTTTTATTTAAACTTTCGACTCTATATCAAATGTTTAAAATTGTCATTCTATAATTATATGTATTTATATTTATAATTTAATAAATTTATTAAAAAATAATACTATATGTACATCTATAATATTATAGATATAATTAAAAGAATAACATTCTAGGCTTTGTGTGGCTAGAATTTAGCTATTATCTTTTTCAATGATTTTACTAAAAAATTTACGTAATGCTTAAAATTTTCGAATGCTAAAGATGTAATCTATAAAATAATAAATTAGTTCGTATTTGGCTTAATTTTTAAAAAATAATTTTAAAATAAAAAAATAATTTACGGTTCAATAGAGTGCTTGACAAATTAATTCATTTCTAAAATATGATTCTGATTTTTTTAATTAATTTTTTAACTTTCGAGACCCTAAATCCTAAACTTTAAAATTCTAAACAAATTAACATATTTTTTAAACTTATTTCTTGAAATCTGATTCTGATTTTGAACTCAAATTTTAAAATTTTTAAATTTAAAATTCAATTTTTAAATTCAAATTAAAATTTTAAATTTTGACTTTTCAAATTTGAAATTAAAATTTAAAATTTTAGTTTTCAAATTTATATTTTAAATTAAAATATCATATTTTTTTTAAAAAATCAAATTAAAAAATTAAAAATTAAAAATTTAAAAAAAAAAAACAAAAAAATATATTATTTAATTATAAGCAATAAAAATATTTTGCGAAGCTCTCCAACCTTTAAGCAAAATCAAACTTTTTAATCAAAATCAGTTATATAGAAACTATTTTTTAAAAAATCTAAATAAAACGGAATCATAGATAGATTTAAAAATATGAAAAATTATTTATATATATTATTTAATTTGGCAAAAGATCTTTATTATGATTATTATAATTCTAGGCTAATGATCAGGTATTACCACGTGGCATCATCCTATCCACATAAGAGCACGTACGCACATGGGCTTGCTTGCTCCTCCGGGAATACGACATGAGTAAGAGAGAGAGACGTTTCTCCTAGATCTCCGACACAAAAACATACTTTTATTATCCGAAAATAAATAATAATAATAATAATAATAATAATAATTATTATTATTATTATTATTATTAATTTTATATAATTTTTTATAAATATATTAAAATGTATGAATAATTTAAAATATTTTAAAAAATAGATGTAAAAAATAACATGATTATAGTGAACTGTGTAAAATTAATCCTAATAATAAATATAAATCTTTGATAGTTTGTTCTTTTAGTCTCCATAATTTTATTTTTATTTTATTTTCTCATTATAAAATGAACTAAAAATTATTTGACTTTATAATAGTATATGATAACACTTATTAATGAAGTAGTGTTTAAAAGATGATACTGGAATGAGTAAAAGCAGGAAGGTTTTGATGTTTGTAAGCTATTTTTTATGACAGAATATTTAAGTTGACGGTTGATTTCGATAGAAATAATCTTCACTATTAAAATTATTTAAAAACTAAACTTTAATTTTTTTCACTATTATTTACCAAATAATTAAAGAGTCTTAAAGATGATTATTTTAATAATCAATGTGACATAAAATAATTTAAGAGTAAGAATGATATTTCTAATTTGAAATTTAATTAAGTTTATTATTATTATTATTTATAAAATATTTAGTTTCAACCGATTATTTCTAAATAATTTCAACACTATAGATCATATATAACAAAATTGTTCGCAGAATCAAATATTTCATTATAAAAAATAATTTATAAATATAAAAAAAAAATTATATTTTTCAAAACATAATAGTTTAGCTCCTAAAGTTAGTAGTATTGGACTAAAGCTTCTTGATCCTCTCTGTCTCTCTCTCGCTCGTTCTTTGTTGGCTAATTTGTTGCTTTTGTTTTTATTATTGATGCATTGTTTCAATGAATTTCGTAGAATGTCGTACAACTAATTATTAAGTTTGTATCCAAGTATGATTAGCATTTGTAAACTAATAATTCTTTATCTAACTAATCTAAGAGTGTTCATTTGGAACGAGTGTAATGAGTCAACTTCGAGAACTAATAATTCTTTGCCTCTCTTTGATTGCAAGAATTAAGAGTATTCATGAAATTATCCCTAATTAGTAAGTTAGATAATTAATGACAACTTAGCAATTAGGTGCAATTAATAATGATCTGTTTAATCAGTTGTAACTTCAAGAATATGACCCATTATCCGGAGCCCCAAAACAATGATTACTTTAATCATGTTTGTATAACATTAAGTCCCTTTTGGATACTTTTAAAAACGTAGTATAGTTACACTATATCCGTAGAAATATTATCCTATAAATTATTTGGCGCACAAATAAAATAACATATTTTTTTAAAGTATAATTTAACTATACTCTAAAAAATAGAGTAAAATAACAATCCACTCTAATCAAAGAAAAAAATTCCATCATTCCTTATCTCTCTCTCGACAAATTTTAAATTTTATATTTCAAAATTTTTAATTTTAAATTTTATATAAAATTTAAAATTTAAAAATATAAATTTAGAAATTTTTAATTTTTAATTTTAAATTTTAAAACTAGGATTTAAATTTTAATTTTAAAAAATTTTAAATTTCAAATTAAAAAAAATCAAATTTAAAATTCAAATTTTCAAATTTTCAAATTTTATAATATTGATTTTCAAATTTTAAATATTAAAATTTATTATTTTAAAATAATAAATTTTAATTTTAAAAAAATAATTTTTAATTTCAAAATAAAATTTAAAATTTTGATTTTTTTAAATTTTTCAAATTTTGATTTGAAATTTCACGTTTTAAATTTTCAATTTTAATTTTTAATTTTTAATTTTTCACTTTTCAATTTTAATTTTAAATATTAAATTTTCAATTTTAAATTTTTAACTTTTAATTTGAAATTATGAAAATTTTAAATTTAAAATATAAAATTAATTTTTTAAAAAAATTTTAAATTGAGATAAATTTTGTGAAATTATGTGATATGCATCCAAACACTTTAAATTTTGAAACTATAGAGTTTTTTAGAATTACAGAATTCCTTATTTCACTTAGACTAAAACCACAGTTTATTAACTCTATAAAAATTTTTTATTGTGTATCCAAATAAGCCCTAACTAGAAAATTTCAATACGCTTAAGAAAAATATCTTCAAACATCATTATAATAGAGAAAATACTAACTTTTCATAGAACGTCATAATATGAATTTTCTATTATATCAAACTAATTTATTAAATAATAATTTTATTATTATTTTTAATTTTTTAATATTTTAAAATGTCATAATATAATTTATCGATACTTGATATAAGCGTTGGTATAAGTATTGTTGGGAAATCCGGTACTCGCTCCGGTATCAGATTCTGTAAATCCGTCGCAACTGCAATCCACTTTGGCACCGCCTAATGTTGGAATTCCGCAGCAAAAACGTTAAATCGAATTTTTACTATGAACTCGTCCCCTCAATATAACTAGAACCAACACAATCAAAATAAGATTCATTAACCAAGAGAAAAATTACACCGACTAGCTCCTCTTCTATAATAGAGTAGCTTCAACCCGAAGCCTCACCCTTCTCTTATCTTCTATAAACCTACTTTTCTCTTTAAACGCACTCGTACGTACATCCAAAATCATAAACACCTTGTCCATGTCATATGGGTGTGGCTAAATTCGAACCCTCACTACCTCCATATCATATGGGTGTGTGTGACCACCATCCAAATAATAGTACATATATTATATTTATAGTTTATATTAAAAAAAACTATCTAAATCCTAATTTTAAAAAAAATTTATTGTAATTAATATTTAAATCTTGACAAATTTTTCTCTATCAAATTTAAATATTAATCTTAATCTAATTAGAATTCAATTACAAATCTAATCAAATTCGACGATATGAAAATTTGACTAGATTTATAATTATATTAAATAAAAAAATATTTTTAAATATTAATTTTTTATAGTGTTAATTTGCTGCACCTCATGTGGCCTTTCCTTTTGTTAATTTCTCCACCTAAAGATTCATCTTTTTTTTTCTTTTTATGAATCACTTTTTCATCATAACGAAATAATTCCAAGGAAAAGAGAGCCTTTATGTTGATATAAAATTGATGGGAGACGCACCAAACAACTCCAACCTGCAATAAATTAATTAATCAAAATATATATATATATATATATATATATATATATATATATATATATATATATATATATATATATATATATATATATATATATATGTTTGTATCTTTATTGGCTAGATAACAAATCCAGTAGGTTGGTTGGTGCTAAGTATTCATGTTTCTTTTAATAACATATCCTAAATATATAATATTAAAAAACTGTTCTTTCAAACACTTTAAGTTTCTGGAAATACAGGTAGCTTAATTCATAATATTGAATGGTTCTTTTAATATAGACTGGATTTTTATTTATATATTTTTTAATATTTTTTGAATTTTTTAAATTTATTCTTCAATAATCAAAATATACTTTTCTAAGAATAATTTGGTCATCCATAGATAAGTTTGATATTTTTAAAATTTTGAAGAACATATTAGATATTATTTCTTTATAATATTTTTTATGATACCAGAGCAGGAGATGTGAAAGCTCGAATTTTTGAAAATAATGACTGTTTCAAATTTTTTTTTTAACAATACTAGAATGTTTTTTATAAAATATTTTACTTTTTAACAATATTAACGTTAATGAATTTTATAGAAATTTAAGTCAGCAGTTTAAATCTAAAAACTTTTCGATTCTTTATTTCTTTCTAAAATTGCATATAATTTTTTTAAAAAAATTCTTGACATTTAAATGAATTTTACAGAAATTTTCGCCAACGGTTTGAATTTGGAATGTTTTTAGTCCTTTGTTTCTTTCTAAAATTACATTTAGAATTTTTGAAATCTCTCAACTGTTTTAATAATTATTATTATATAAATTTCAAAATGGGAAGAAAAAAAAAAGGAGTTATAGATATTTTCGCCAGTAAAAAAGTTAATTAATAGATAAAAATATATAAAATTTACATGAACTATAAATTATTTTGATTCTACTATCTAACCTTTCAAAATTTTTATTTTAGTGTCTAATTTTTTAAATTATTTAATTTAAGTAATTTAATAGCCATTCGAATACAAAATTTAATATAATTATTTAGTTTAATAAATTTACAGTTACATAAATTGCATAAATATACTAACTAAATCCGTAAAGACAAACGAAGTATTCAAATTTTGGAATTAAAAAGTTACTACTTAATTCAAATCAAATAAATTAAAAGATCAAAATTTTTAAATGTTAGATTTTGGATGATAGTTGAGGTAAATTTCATACATTTTTACTTACTTAAAACACACTACATTTCAACTCAACAAGCCCTTAGCCCTTAGCAGCTTCAGTAGTTGGGTTAAGTATCTGCCCATATCCGGCCCATATCATATCCTACTCATCAAATCAGCCCACTGCAACTGGACCGTCTAAGATTTTGTTTTGGGCCCGGCCCATTTTTTATTTTGGAGCGGCATAAATGCGGTGATAATCTCAAGTTTAGACACAAAAAATCCGACCCGAATCGAAAAATTGCTAAGAAGTTTTATCCCCGCGACAACAGAGGCTAATAACTCTAATAATTGTTATATATATACATATACATAAAATGTTGATTAAGAGGTGGGAGTTTTGATTCTCTATTTGGGTGCTTATAAAATGGGCTTTAAGTAAAACACAGCTCTTCTCAATGATGTTCAATGTAGATAAAGTTATAAAACAAGGATTAGGTACAATTCCATTATTTGTCAATACCTAACATTCAAGATGATCATATATGTAACTAACTAACTAAAAAACCTTCCCTTTTATTTGAGGTAAATTATTATTATTATTTCTCTTGGAGGAGAGGAAGAAGTAAATTACATCACATCCAGTAAAAAATCTAATACCGATTTCCTCAAAAAAAAAAAAAAAAAAAAAAAAAAAAAAAAAACACAAATTTCATTTCAATAGCAATAATAATTCCTCTGTTCCCAGTAGCTACAGCACCAGCAATGCTACTATGCTACAAGCGTAAATCGCCCCTTCATTAAATTATTACAACCGCTCTCCGCGGCGTCTCCTTTCTCACTTTCCCACTCCCCACTTCCCTCTTTTCCTATCTTATTATTATTATTATTATTATTATTATTATTATTATTGTTATTAACTTCCGACTCCAATCAGATCGATCTCTCTCTCTCTCTCTCTGTCGCTCTCTATCTCTGTCTCTCTGCGATCTCCGAATGGTCGCGATCTGAAGTGGATCTCAAAACCCTAAATCCCGCGATCCGGCGGCGGCGGAGGCGGCGGCGGAGGAGGAGCGAATGGGACACGTGAACCTGCCACCGCCTCGGCGGGGCGGAGGGGCGGCGGGGCGGGCGTGGACGGTGCTGGACGTGGTATGCGCGTGCTTCTTGGGCGGCGTGCTGGTGTTCTTCGTGCTCGTCTTCACCTCCCTCGGCGACGCCCTCGCCGCCTCCGGCCGCCGCGCCCTTGCCCGCTCCTCATCCCCCTCGGACCCGCGCCAGCGCGAGCGCGTCATCTCCCTCTTCGACTCCCGATCCCCCTCCTCCTCCGCCTCCGCCTCCGCCGCCGCGATCGACGCGTGCGCCGCCGACGAGGTCGACTACATGCCCTGCGAGGACCCCCGCCGCAACAGCCTGCTCAGCCGCGACATGAACTTCTACCGCGAGCGCCACTGCCCCCCGCTTCCCGACGCCCCGCTCTGCCTCGTCCCCCCTCCCCTCGGCTACCGCATCCCCGTCCCCTGGCCCCAGAGCCTCCGCAAGGTATCCTACGCGCTCCATGCTTCTCCTTGTATTTCGCATTGGATCTTATAATCTAGTGCAATAATCAAAGTTGCATTCTTTTATTACAGATAATCTTAGGATGGAAAATTGGCACCTTTGAATTAATACTCACCTTTAGTATAGATTCTCTTATTGCAAATTTCGAAATCGGCATTCGTGGTATATTTGTTGCAATAGTTCTCTCTCGCCCTTTCGTGCGCTGTGTGTTCTTCCTTGTCCGGAAAGAATGAATTACGTAAAAACCATTCTTACTTTGCACGCAGATATGGCATGATAACATGCCGTACGGTAAAATCGCCGAGAGGAAAGGTCATCAGGGTTGGATGAAGGTAGAAGGCTCGTACTTTACTTTTCCCGGTGGTGGAACTATGTTCCCCGACGGAGCGGAACAATACATTGCGAAGCTCGGACAGTTTATTCCGATAAACGGGGGTGAGCTCAGGACAGCTCTTGATATGGGTTGTGGGGTAAGCGACCAACGTCTCACCAGTTAATCTGCCTTTGATGGTTGTATTTTAATCTCAGAAATTTGATACATGGTCGAAGGTTGCGAGTTTTGGGGGATCTCTGCTTAAAGAAAATATCATGACACTGTCGTTTGCGCCGAGGGATTCGCATAAATCACAAATACAGTTTGCTTTAGAAAGGGGAATTCCTGCATTTGTTGCAATGCTGGGCACACGGCGGCTTCCTTTTTCGGCACACTCCTTCGACTTAGTTCATTGTTCGCGATGTTTGATTCCTTTTACCGCTCATAGTAAGTTTTTTTCTGCTCCTTTGCTGTTGCCTGTGCTGCATTTACTGTGTATATTATTATTGTATTTCGTTCGTAGCTAAATGATGAACGCGTTGCAGATGGAACTTATCTGATCGAAGTGGATCGTTTACTTCGTCCGGGAGGGCATCTAGTTATATCCGGCCCTCCCGTGCAATGGGTTAATCAGGACAAGGAATGGAACGCGCTGCAAGCTGTGGCTCGTGCTTTGTGTTATGAACTGATTACTGTGGATGGTAACACTGCCATCTGGAAGAAGCCTCCGGGACCCTCGTGTCTTCCTAACCAAAATGAATTTGGGCTTGATCTATGCAGTGACAATAACGACCCGAATGAAGCTTGGTATACTATTTGAGATCTTTACTGTTGATCATTTAGTGGTTCATATACTTGGCAATGATTTCCCCTTGTCCAAAACTTCTTCGAATACAAAACTAAGTTCCTTGCACTAATCAAATGACACCCCAACTTAGAATAATGGCACTCCTGTAAGAAACAACGCTTTTCAGTAATATGTATGAAAAATTCATATTTGTGGGGTTATGTATGTAAATAGATGATTTTGCAGAGGTATATATTTAAAAGCCCCATAGTACGAAGAGACTTGTTATATTGTGCTAAATATCTCTTTTGTGTTTGCTAATATGTTAAAATTTTCCGCTCAGGTACTTCAAGTTGAAGAAGTGCGTAAGCAAAGCCTCCTTTGTGGAAGAAATAGCTGTTGGCTCGATTGAAAAATGGCCGGAGAGACTCTCCGCACCGCCTGCAAGGGTCTCAGTCATGAAAAATGGAGTTGATGTGTTTGAAGCTGATACTCGGCGGTGGATCAGACGAGTTGCATATTATAAGAAATCTCTTGGTGTGAAGCTTGGAACTTCACAAATCCGAAATGTAATGGACATGAATGCATTTTTCGGAGGCTTTGCCGCAGCTCTTATTTCCGATCCTGTCTGGGTTATGAATGTTGTTCCTGCTCGAAAACCACTTACCCTTGGAGTTATTTACGACAGAGGTCTGGTTGGAGTTTATCATGATTGGTATGTATCTGTTGCATATTTTGTCAGTCCTCATTTAAATCTATTTAAGACTCTGCAGCATCTCATTAATTTGTTATTTTTTCCTCTGTGTTTTTGTGTGGTCTCTCTTGTTTAGGCTATAATGTTAAATCCATGATTTGTAAAGAATGTTTTGACCTTGTCGACTGGTTTTGTTTGGAGCTATTTTTCCCTTCTTTCCTCATATGTCATCTAGAATATCATGAGAAAAATTTGTTAATTTCATGGTGCCAGGTGCGAGGCTTTCTCGACGTATCCTCGAACATATGATCTCATTCATGCAGCAGGAATCAACTCCTTGATAAGAGACCCAACTTCTGGCAATAGCAGGTACATTAAGTAGTATCTAGGCATGGGTAACTGACATATATTGTTCGGTTGAGCCATTTTTTAAAAAAAATTATATTATATTTTGAAGTATTAATCAATGACAATTCAGATTGTTGCTTTCAATTACGTTCCTGCTTATTAAACTGGATGTCCGTATTCTCTTACCTGTTTATTATAAATTTCTTTACACATGGCTTCTGCAAGGACTGTAACCACTAGTATAGCAAATCGCCACAAAAGTTTGTCTTTGCGGCAATTTGGAACTTCTCCTTTTGGGTTTCAGTGTCTCATTTCTGCTGCCTGTGGTTGCAGGTGTCATCTTGTTGATCTCATGGTGGAGATGGATCGCATTCTCCGCCCAGAAGGTACAGCTATTATAAGGGATTCACCAGAAGTGATTGATAAGATGGCACGAATTGCTCATGCAATTCAGTGGACCATCCAAATTCACGAGGGCGAGCCTGAATCACGCAGCAGTGAGAAAATTCTCGTGGCAACGAAGACATTTTGGAAGTTACCTTCAGCCTCAGACTGAAGTAGTTTTCCTATTTTGGGGTGCATGCGTGTGTCATTGCCTTTTGTTTTCCTTTTTGGGGAGGGGCTGGAGTAATCCAGCCTTGATGCAGCTAAAGTTTAACTAGGTTGTCCAATCATATATATATATATATATATATTCTTGTAAGAAGTGATCCTAACATTAATTATATGTCTCATGTTATTTTTTAAAATCGGTAGCCAATAATCATATTTAGTCCTCAAAGTAGTCGGGTTAGTTGCAGGTCTTGTGATGTACTAAGCTTACTTTAGTCATAGAAATTGGCTCCCTTCTTGTTTCCCTGAGAGTTTTTCAAGGGAAAAAAAACACGAAGGAATTGTATCTTCTGTTATAACTTTGCTGTTCTTGATCTTCTATTAAGGATGTGTACATTATTGCTGCCTAGCTGCCTCTGCTAGTGATATAGTTAGAGCTGGGCTTTTGAGTATTTAGTTTATTCCTCATGCTGTAGTTGGAGTTTCTGCTGTTGATATAATTACGGCGTTTCAGTTTTCTGCTTCTAAATCTTCAGATTTTTTATCTATCAAAGATCTTATTCAACGACAAGTTAATAATTCAAAAGCAAGAATGACCCTTTTACCCCCCATTATGGCTTTTCTCTCTACTAGTGTTTTCTCCCAATGAATCACCTTTGTTACCTTTTGGACTAGCCCAAATGTTGCACTTTTGTGTTGAGTGCTCTTGAATTAGCAATTTACCTATATTCTATTGTCTGTTAGAATCTGATGATAGTCTAAAATTATCTTCAGATAATCATTTTATTGATTTTTGGATCTCACAGAAGTTTTAGTTCCCCATTTAATACATTTCAGTTCCTTTTTCCCAAGGATGCGCATTCATAGCTTGTAGAAACTTGGAACCAAGAATTAAAAAATAAAAAATATTTTCACAAACATAGAATCAATACATACATATCAACAAGAAAACAGAAGAATGCATTTGCTAAGAACACACCACAACACAATCTATATCAATACAAGTTTAATGCCCCTATAACACAATCTATATCAATACAAGTTTAATGCCCCTATAAAACACCTGATATCTATCTTTTCCCCTCTTCCACCGAAGGAAGAAACACAGGAGTAATGCTTCAGTTATTACAGCTCCACATCGACGAAGGTGTGCAGCTCAGGTAGTGACACCAGTGGCAATGATCATTCACGTTTGCCCCGCGGAGTAGCATTATCAGCCCAACAGTAAAACTGCATAATAAGAGGAAATATGAGTTTCATGTAAGGCATATATATCAACCAAGATACAGAAGAAAAAAAAAAAAAAAAAAAAAAAAAAAACAGTAAATAGAAACCAATAGATGTTCAGATATCTTCGCCAAACTATTCAAAGTGAATTATGCATCCAAACTTCTTGCAGTGTCACAAAAAGAGCTTTCAGAAGATGCAGAATTGAGTTGTGCTTCATATGAGAACTAGTGGCTTTTCTTCTGCTTAGACCACATAATACAAATAGCCAAGTTATATGTAGACTAATTCTCACATTATAGTAGATTGAAATAGAGGTAGAGAGAGAGAGAGAGATTTGTTGGTAACAAAGCATGAACTGAGCCTGAAGTGAAAGGGAAATATCCAGAATTTGCAAACTGCAGCTATCTAAGAGAATAAGATGTACATTTTCCAACACAATCAGTTGGTAAAAAACTTAGCATAAGAGCATACTTACCCAGCTATGGCTAATGTGAGCGCAACAATTAAAAATTTCCGTCAAATATTTATAATTTAATATTTTAATTTAAAATATTATTTTAAATTTTTTATTCTCGAGCCAAAATATTTGTTAAATATTTACGATTTGTTTAAAATTTAATTTTGGACCTTAGAAAATAATGAAAATTTAGATGGTAAATTTAAATTATATAATCTTGTATTAAACATGTGAAACACATAGTGCAATTTTTAAATAGATATATAAAATTTGAAAATTTTAATTTACTATCTAAATTTTCATTACTTTCTAATGTCCCGATTAACAAAAAAATAATATTAAATTTTTCCAACAAGATACTTAGATCAAATTGAAATGCATTGTTATAATAACAAAAGAGAACAAAAAAATCGTAATAAAATTTAATTTTTTTAAAAAAGTAAATTTACTTGCTATTTTATTCATCAAACATAATTATTATTTATTTATTTTTGTATTTTATTTAGAATTTAATGTGGCTCAAAAAAATCTAAATTGTAAATTTTAATTTTTTGTATATAAATAATCAAAAGTTTTAAAATTTTGATTATTTTCAACATTAATAAATTTTTAATAGTTAGAAATTTTTTTGAATTCTTTTATATTTTTAAAAATAACAATTTTTAAAACAAAAGATATATATATATATATGTATAATAGGCCAGGCCGGGCCGGGCACCGACCGAACTGGGATTGGACCGGAATCAAACCGGATTTAGACCAGAATTGGACCGGATTTGGACCGGAATAGGGCCGCATCGGACCTTTAAGGAATCTCGGTCTGACCCGGGATCGAAGCGGGCTGTGGACGGGATCGAACCGGGCCGGGCCCGGGCCTAAATTTGTTTAAGTTTGATTCATGAAATTTTTAAGTCACGGGCCGGGCACGGCCCTTCGGCCTGTTTAGTGGGCCTAAATACCGGGCCGGCCTTTTTTCTTTTTTATTTTAATTATTTATATTACGTTATAATTAATTTTCTTTTATTTCCTAATATAAGTATTTTTTTTTCTTTAAAAATTAGAGGAGAGTCTAATTTTCAAAAAACTATCAAATATTATTTTAAATTTTTTAATTTTATTCAAATAATTTTGAATTTTAAATTTTATGCTTTGCCCATTTAATTTGTTAAATATTTATAATATTTATACATTTTTTTACTCAAATTATTCATAGTTTTATTTTTTTAAAAAAAATCAAAAACCTTTAAGATTTTTAACCAAAATAGCATTTAAAATTCAAATATGAAAATATAAATTATATATTTCGGTCTAATTTTTCAAATTTAATATTTTTATTTAAAATAATATTTTAATTTTTTTTTATTCTATGCCAAAATAATTTGTTAAATATTTACGATATTTTTAAAATTTAAATTGGATCTTAAAAAATAGTGAAAATTTAGATTATAAATTAAAAAATTTAAATATCATATATCTATTTAAAATTTGCACTATGCAGCCTAAATGTTTATTACAAGATTATATAATTTGAATTTAAATCATATAAGATTAATTTCATAAATTTAAATTTTTTAAAAATCACCTACTATATTTTATTAAAATACTTAAATCATATCTTAATTTAAATTTACATTATTGTTTATATATATTGAATATTTTGGAAATAATGAAAACTATATTTAACTCACAATTTAAAATAAAATTTTAATTTGAAATTTATAAAATTTAATTTAAATTATATAAATAAATTTCAACTTTGAATTTCAAGTGGAATAAAAATTAGAGATCAAATAAAATTAAAATTAAATAGATATTTGAAATTAAATTCAAATGTGAATTCAAAAATCAAATCAAAAGATTCAATATAAATCAACAATATTTTAAATTTTAATTAAGATATGATTTATATTTTTTAATAAAATATGACAGGTGAATTTATTTTTTTGTTTTTTTTATTTCAAATTTATGTATTTTAATTTATAAAAAAATCATGAATTTAACATTTTATGATTAAAATTAAAATTATATAATCTTGTATTAAACATGTAAACTACATAGTATAATTTTTAAATAGATATATAAAATTTGTGAATTTTAATTTACAATCTAAATTTTCGTTACTTTCTTCCTAATTATCAAATTGTTTTAATATTTTAAATTTAAAAAAACAAAACCTCAAACGGTCATTCACAAATTTAAACTTATATGATTTAAATTTAAATTATATAATCTTGTATTAAACATGTGAAATGCATGGTGCAATTTTTAAATAGATATATGAAATTTGAAAATTTTAATTCACTATCTAAATTTTCATTACTTTCTAATATCCCGATTAACAAAAAAGTGCTATTAAAAATTTCCAACAAGATACTTAGATCAAATTGAAATGCATTGTTATAATAACAAAAGAGAACAAAAAAAATCGTAATAAAATTTAATTTTTTTAAAAAAGTAAATTTACTTGCTATTTTATTCATCAAACATAATTATTATTTATTTATTTTTGTATTTTATTTAGAATTTAATGTGGCTCAAAAAAATCTAAATCGTAAATTTTAATTTTTTGTATATAAATAATCAAAAGTTTTAAATTTTTGATTATTTTCAACATTAATAAATTTTTAATAGTTAGAAATTTTTTTGAATTCCTTTATATTTTTAAAGATAAAAATTTTAAAAACAAAAGATATATATGTATAATAGGCCGGACCGGGCCGGGCACCGACCGAACTGGGATTGGACCGGAATCAAACCGGATTTAGACCATGGACCGGATTTGGACCAGAATAGGGCCGCATCGGACCTTTAAGGAATCTCGGTCTGACACGGGATCGAAGCGGGCTGTGGAGGGGATCGAACCGGGCCGGGCGAGGGCCTAAATTTGTTTAAGTTTGATTCATGAAATTTTAAACTCACGGGCCGGGCACGGGCCTTCGGCCTGTTTTGTGGGCCTAAATACCAGGACGGCCTTTTTTCTTTTTTATTTTAATTATTTATATTGCGTCATAATTATTTTTCTTTTCTTTCCTAAAATAAGTATTTTTTTTTCTTTAAAGATTAGAGGAGAGTATAATTTTAAAAAAACCATCAAATATTATTTTAATTTTTATAATTTTATTCAAATAATTTTGAATTTTAATTTTTATGTTTCGCCCATTTAATTTGTTAAATATTTATAATATTTATACATTTTTTACTCAAATTATTCATAGTTTTATTTTTTTTAAAAAAATCAAAAATCCTGAAGATTTTTAACCAAAATAGCATTTAAAATTCAAATATGAAAATATAAATTATTAATTTCGGTCTAATTTTTCAAATTTAATATTTTTATTTAAAATAATATTTTATTTTTTTTTTATTCTCTGCCCAAATAATTTGTTAAATATTTACGATATTTTTAAAATTTAAATTGGATCTTAGAAAATAGTGAAAATTTAGATTATAAATTAAAAAATTTAAATATCATATATCTATTTAAAATTTGCTCTATGAAGCCTAAATATTTATTACAAGATTATATAATTTGAATTTTTATCATATAAGATTAAGTTCATAAATTTAAATTTTAAAAAATCGCCTACTATATTTTATTAAAATACTTAAATCATATCTTAATTTAAATTTACAATACTGTTCATATATAATGAATATTTTCAAAATAATGAAAACTATATTTAACTCACAATTTAAAATAAAATTTTAATTTGAAATTTATAAAATTTAATTTAAATTATATATATAAATTTCAACTTTGAATTTCAAGTGGAATAAAAATTAGAGATCAAATAAAATTAAAATTAAATAGATATTTAAAATTAAATTCAAATGTGAATTCAAAAATCAAATCAAAATATTCAATATATATCAACAATATTGTAAATTTAAATTAAGATATGATTTATATTTTTTAATAAAATATGACAGGTGAATTTATTTTTTTGTTTTTCTTATTTCAAATTTATGTATTTTAATTTATAAAAAAATCATGAATTTAATATTTTATGATTTAAATTTAAATTATATAATCTTGTGTTAAACATGTAAACTACATAGTGTAATTTTTAAATAGATATATAAAATTTGTGAATTTTAATTTACAATCTAAATTTTCGTTACTTTCGTCCTAATTATCAAATTATTTTAATATTTTTAATTTAAAGAAACAGGATCTCAAACGGACTTCGTAGGCCCTTTTTTCGTCCGCCAAGAAGCCTGGTTCTTGTTGGAAGTGAAATCCAAGAATAGACTGAATAGTAGACGCTCTTTAAAAATGTGACCAAAATAAATTTAATTGCTATTTTATTAATCAAACGTAATTTTTATTTATTTATTTATTTTTGTATTTTATGTAGAATTTCATGTGACTAAAAAATTTTTAAATTGTAAATTTTGATTTTTTGTATATGAATAATATAAAGTTTTAAAATTTTGATTATTTTTAACGATAATAACTTTTTAATAGTTTTTTTTTTTTTTGAATTCATTTATATTTTTAATGATAATAAATTTTAAAACAAATAATATATATATATATATATATATATATATATATATAATATATATATATATATATATATATATATATATATGTTTAATAGGCCGGGCCGGCACGGACCGAACCGTGATTGGACCGGAATTGAACCGGCATTGGACCCAAATTGGACCTGATTTGGACCTGAATGGTGCCGGATTCGGAATTTGAAGGAATCTCCGTCCGAGCCGGAATCGAAGCGTGCTGTGGACGGGCCTGCCACGGGCCCAAATTTTTTTTAAGTTTGATTCATGAGTATTCGAGTCACGGGCCGGAGACGGGCCGTATGCTTGTTTAGTGGGCCTTCATACTGGGCCGGCCTTTTTTATTTTTTATTTTAATTATTTACCGTGGGTCATAATTATTTTTTTTTTCCTAATAACAGTATTTTTTTTTTTTTTTCGTTAAAGATTAGAGGAGAGTCCAATTTTTAAAAAAGCTATCAAATATTATTTTTAATTTTTTAATTTTATTCAAATAATTTTGAATTTTAATTTTTATGCTTCTTCCATTTAATTTGTTAAATATTTATAATACTTATATTTTTTTAAAAGAATAATTCATAGTTTTAAATTTTAATTTTTTTTAAAAAAAATCTTTATTATTTTTAACCATAATGGTCTTTAAAATTCAAATATTAAAATATAAATTAAAAATTTCAGTCAAATATTTCTAATTTAATATTTTAATTCAAAATATTATTTTAAATTTTTTTATTCTCGAGCCAAAAAATTTGTTAAATATTTACGATCTGATTAAAATTTAATTTTGGACCTTAGAAAATAATGAAAATTTAGATGGTAAATTTAAAATTTTAAATATCATATATCTATTTGAAGATTGCACTATGTAGCTTAAATGCTTAATACAAGATTAGATAATTTTAAATTAAATCATATAAGATTAAATTCATAAATTTGAATTAAAAAAATCATTTGCTATATTTTATTAAAATATATAAATCATATCTTAGTTTAAATTTACTTTATTGTTGATATATATTGAATATTTTGAAAATAATGAAAACTATATTTAACTCACAATTTAAACTAAAATCTTAAATTAAAATTTATAAAATTTAATTTAAATTATATAAATAAATTTCAACTTTTAATTTCAAGTGGAATAAAAATTTGAGATCAAATAAAATTAAAACTAAATAGATATTTAAAATTAAATTCAAATGTGAAATGAAAAATCATATCAAAATATTTAATATATATCAACAATTTTGTAAATTTGAATTAAGTTATGATTTTCATATTTTAATAAAATATGGCAGGTGAATTTGTTTCTTTTTAATTCAAATTTAAGTATTTAAAATTATAAAAATTCTCAAATTTAAACTTATATGATTTAAATTTAAATTATATAATCTTGTATTAAACATGTGAAATGCATAGTGCAATTTTTAAATAGATTTATGAAATTTGAAAATTTTAATTTACTATCTAAATTTTCATTACTTTCTAATATCCCGATTAACAAAAAAAGTGCTATTAAAATTTTCCAACAAGATACTTAGATCAAATTATGGTTTTAATAACAAAAGAGAACAAAAAAATCGTAATAAAATTTAATTTTTTAAAAAAAGTAAATTTACTTGCTATTTTATTCATCAAACATAATTATTATTTATTTATTTTTGTATTTTATTTAGAATTTAATGTGGCTCAAAAAAATCTAAATTGTAAATTTTAATTTTTTGTATATAAATAATCAAAAGTTTTAAAATTTTGATTATTTTCAACATTAATAAATTTTTAATAGTTAGAAATTTTTTTGAATTCTTTTATATTTTTAAAGATAAAAATTTTTAAAACAAAAGATATATATGTATAATAGGCCGGGCCGGGCCGGGCACCAACCGAACTGGGATTGGAGCGGAATCAAATCGGATTTAGACCAGAATTGGACCGGATTTGGACCGGAATAGGGCAGCATTGGACCCTTATGGAATCTCGGTCTGACCCGGGATCGAAGCGGGCTGTGGAGGGGATCGAACCGAGCCGGGCGAGGGCCTAAATTTGTCTAAGTTTGATTCATGAAATTTTTAAGTCACGGGCCGGGTACGGGCCTTCGGCCTGTTTAGTGGGCCTAAATACCGGGCCGGCGTTTTTTCTTTTTTATTTTAATTATTTATATTGCGTCATAATTATTTTTCTTTTCTTTCCTAATATATGTATTTTTTTTTTCTTTAAAGATTAGAGGAGAGTCTAATTATAAAAAACTATCAAATATTATTTTAAATTTTTAAATTTTATTCAAATAATTTTGAATTTTAAATTTTATGCTTTGCCCATTTAATTTGTTAAATATTTATAATATTTATACATTTTTTACTCAAATTATTCATAGTTTTATTTTTTTTAAAAAAAATCAAAAATCATGAAGATTTTTAACCAAAATAGCATTAAAAATTCAAATATGAAAATATAAATTATAAATTTCGGTCTAATTTTTCAAATTTAATATTTTTAATTAAAATAATATTTTAATCTTTTTTTATTCTATGCCCAAATAATTTGTTAAATATTTACGATATTTTTAAAATTTAAATTGGATCTTAGAAAATAGTGAAAATTTAGATTATAAATTAAAAAATTTAAATATCATATATCTATTTAAAATTTGCACTATGCAGCCTAAATGTTTATTACAAGATTATATAATTTGAATTTAAACCATATAAGATCAAGTTCATAAATTTAAATTTAAAAAAAACACCTACTATATTTTATTAAAATACTTAAATCATATCTTAATTTAAATTTACATTATTGTTTATATATATTGAATATTTTGAAAATAATGAAAACTATATTTAACTCACAATTTAAAATAAAATTTTAATTTGAAATTTATAAAACGTAATTTAAATTATATAAATAAATTTCAACTTTGAATTTCAAGTGGAATAAAAATTAGAGATCAAATAAAATTAAAATTAAATAGATATTTAAAATTAAATTCAAATGTGAATTCAAAAATCAAATCAAAATATTCAATATATATCAACAATATTGTAAATTTAAATTAAGATATGATTTATATTTTTTAATAAAATATGACACGTGAATTTATTTTTTTGTTTTTTTTTATTTCAAATTTATATATTTTAATTTATAAAAAAATAATGAATTTAATATTTTATGATTTAAATTTAAATTATATAATCTTGTATTAAACATGTAAACTGCATAGTGTAATTTTTAAATAGATATATAAAATAGCTAAATTTTAATTTACCATCTAAATTTTCGTTACTTTCGTCTTAATTATCAAATTGTTTTAATATTTTTAATTTAAAGAAACAGAACCTCAAACGGAGTTCGTCGGCCCTCTTTCCGTCCGCCAAGAAGCCTGGTTCTCGTTAGAAGTGAAATCTAAGAATAGGCTGAATAGTAGACGCTCTTTAAAATTGTGACCGAAATAAATTTAATTGCTATTTTATTAATCAAAAGTAATATTTATTTATTTATTTATTTTTGTATTTTATGTAGAATTTCATGTGGCTAAAAATATTTTAAACTGTAAATTTTGATTTATTGTATATGAATAATAAAAAGTTTTAAAATTTTGATTATTTTTAACGATAATAACTTTTTAATAGTTTTTTTTTTGAATTCTTTTATATTTTTAACGATAATAAATTTTAAAACAAAATATATATATATATATATATATATATATATATATATATATATATATATATATATATATATATATATATATATATATATATATATATATATATATATATATATATATATATATGTTTAATACGCCGGGCCGGCACGGACCGAACCGTGATTGGACCGGAATTGGCCAGGAATTGGACCCAAATTGGACCTGATTTGGACCTGAATAGTGCCGGATTCGGACTTTGAAGGAATCTCCGTCCGAGCCGGAATCGAAGCGGGCTGTGGACGGGACCGAACCCGGCCTGCCACGGGCCTAAATTTTTTTTAAGTTTGATACATAAAATTTTCGAGTCACGAGCCGGAGACGGGCCTTATGCTTGTTTTGTGGGCCTTCATACCGGGCCGGTCTTTTTATATTTTTTATTTTAATTATTTACCGTGGGTCATAATTATTTCTTTTTTCCTAATAACAGTATTTTTTTTTTCGTTAAAGATTAGAGGAGAGTCCAATTTTTTAAAAAGCTATAAAATATTATTTTTAATTTTTTAATTTTATTCAAATAATTTTGAATTTTAATTTTTATGCTTCTTCCATTTAATTTGTTAAACTTTTATAATACTTATATTTTTTTTAAAAAATAATTTTAAATTTTAAATTTCAATTTTTTTTTAAAAAAAATCTTTATTATTTTTAACCAGAATAGTATTTAAAATTCAAATATTAAATTAAAAATTAAAAATTTCCGTCAAATATTTCTAATTTAATATTTTAATTTAAAATATTATTTTAAATTTTGTATTCTCGAGCCAAAAAATTTGTTAAATATTTACGATTTGTTTAAAATTTAATTTTGGACCTTAGAAAATAATGAAAATTTAGATTGTAAATTTAAATTATATAATCTTGTATTAAACATGTGAAATGCATAGTGCAATTTACTATCTAAATTTTCATTACTTTCTAATGTCCCGATTAACAAAAAAGTGCTATTAAATTTTTCCAACAAGATACTTAGATCAAATTGAAATGCATTGTTATAATAAGAAAAGAGAACAAAAAAATCGTAATCAAATTTAATTTTTTTAAAAAAGTAAATTTACTTGCTATTTTATTCATCAAACATAATTATTATTTATTTATTTTTGTATTTTATTTAGAATTTAATGTGGCTCAAAAAAATCTAAATGGTAAATTTTAAATTTTTGTATATAAATAATCAAAAGTTTTAAAATTTTGATTATTTTCAACATTAATAAATTTTTAATAGTTAGAAATATTTTTGAATTCTTTTATATTTTTAAAAATAAAAATTTTTAAAACAAAAGATATATATAAGTATAATAGGTCGGGCCGGGCCGGGCACCGACCGAACTGGGATTTGACCGGAATCAAACCGGATTTAGACCAGAATTGGACCGGATTTGGACCGCAATAGGGCCGCATCGGGCCTTTGAGGAATCTCGCTCTGATCCGGGATTAAAGCGGGCTGTGGACGGGATCGAACCGGGCCGGGTGAGGGCCTAAATTTGTTTAAGTTTGATTCACAAAATTTTTAATTCACGGGCCGGGCACGGGCCTTCGGCCTGTTTAGTGGGTCTAAATACCGGACCGGCCTTTTTTTCTTTTTTATTTTAATTTTTTATATTGCGTCATAATTAATTTTCTTTTCTTTCCTAATATAAGTATTTTTTTTTTCTTTAAAGATTAGAGGAGAGTCTAATTTAAAAAAAACTATCAAATATTATTTTAATTTTTTTAATTTTATTCAAATAATTTTGAATTTTAATTTTTATGCTTTGCCCATTTAATTTGTTAAATATTTATAATATTTATACATTTTTTACGCAAATTATTCATAGTTTTATTTTTTTAAAAAAAACAAAAATCCTCAAGATTTTTAACCAAAATAGCATTTAAAATTCAAAAATGAAAATATAAATTATAAATTTCGGTCTAATTTTTCAAATTTAATATTTTTATTTAAAATAATATTTTAATTTTTTTTATTCTCTGCCCAAATAATTTGTTAAATATTTACGATATTTTTAAAATTTAAATTGGATCTTAGAAAATAGTGAAAATTTAGATTATAATAAAATTTTAATTTGAAATTTATAAAATTTAATTTAAATTATATAAATAAATTTCAACTTTGAATTTCAAGCGGAATAAAAATTAGAGATCAAATAAAATTAAAATTATATAGATATTTAATTTTATTTAATTTCAAATATCTATTTAATTTGTAAATTTAAATTGAATGAAGATATGATTTATATTTTTTAATAAAATATGACAGGTGAATTTATTTTTTTGTTTTTTTTATTTCAAATTTATGTATTTTAATTTATAAAAAAATCATGAATTTAACATTTTATGATTAAAATTAAAATTATATAATATTGTATTAAACATGTAAACTACATAGTGTAATTTTCAAATAGATATATAAAATTTGTGAATTTTAATTTAAAATCTAAATTTTCGTTACTTTCGTCCTAATTATCAAATTGTTTTAATATTTTTAATTTAAAAAAATAAAACCTCAAAAGGACTTCGTATGTCCTCTTTCCGTCCACCAAGAAGCCTGGTTCTCGTTGCAAGTGAAATCCAAGAATAGACTGAATAGTAGACGCTCTTTAAAAATGTGACCAAAATAATTTTAATTTTTATTTTATTAATCAAACGTAATATTTATTTATTTATTTATTTATTTTTGTATTTTATGTAGAATTTCATGTGACTAAAAAATTTTTAAATTGTAAATTTTGATTTTTTGTATATGAATAATAAATAGTTTTAAAATTTTGATTATTTTTAACGATAATAAATTTTAAAACTATATATATATATATATATATATATATATATATATATATATATATATATATATTTAATAGGCCGGGCCGGCACGGACCGAACCATGATTGGACCGGAATTGGACCGGAATTGGACCGAATGGTATTTAAAAATCTTTATTATTTTTAACCATAATAGTATTTAAAATTCAAATATTAAAATATAAATTAAAAATTTTCCTCAAATATTTCTAATT
Organism: Tillandsia leiboldiana; assembly: GCA_029204045.2. Taxonomy (NCBI): domain Eukaryota; kingdom Viridiplantae; phylum Streptophyta; class Magnoliopsida; order Poales; family Bromeliaceae; genus Tillandsia; species Tillandsia leiboldiana. Next base: position 20,432,482 of record CM055078.1, read on the forward strand.
TAATATTTTAATTTAAAATATTAATTTAAATTTTTTATTCTCGAGCCAAAAAATTTGTTAAATATTTACGATTTGTTTAAAATTTAATTTTGGACCTTAGAAAATAATACAAATTTAGATGGTAAATTTAAATTATATAATCTTGTATTAAACATGTGAAATGCATAGTGCTATTTTTAAATAGATATATGAAATTTGAAAATTTTAATTTACTATCTAAATTTTCATTACTTTCTAATTTCCCGATTAACAAAAAAATGCTATTAAATTTTTCCAACAAGATACTTAGATCAAATTGAAATGCATTGTGATAATAACAAAAGAGAACCAAAAAATCGTAATAAAATTTAATTTTTTTAAAAAAGTAAATTTACTTGCTATTTTATTCATCAAACATAATTATTATTTATTTATTTTTGTATTTTATTTAGAATTTAATGTGGCTCAAAAAAATCTAAATTGTAAATTTTAATTTTTTGTATATAAATAATCAAAAGTTTTAAAACGTTGATTATTTTCAACATAAATAAATTTTTAATAGTTAGAAATTTTTTTGAATTCTTTTATAGTTTTAAAGATAAAAATTTTTAAAACAAAAGATATATATATGTATAATAGGCCGGGCCGGGCCGGACACCGACCGAACTGGGATTGGACCGGAATCAAACCGGATTTAGACCAGAATTGGACCGGATTTGGACCGGAATAGGGCCTCATCGGACCTTTAAGGAATCTCGGTCGGGATCGAAGCGGGCTGTCGACGGGATCGAACCGGGCCGGCAACGGGCCTAAATTTGTTTAAGTTTGATTCATGAAATTTTTAAGTTACGGGCCGGGCACGGGCCTTCGGCCTGTTTAGTGGGCCTAAATACCCGGCCGGTCTTTTTTCTTTTTTATTTTAATTATTTATATTGCGTCATAATTATTTTTCTTTTATTTCCTAAAATAAGTATTTTTTTTCTTTAAAGATTAGAGGAGAGTCTAGTTTTAAAAAAACTATCAAATATTATTTTAAATTTTTTAATTTTATTCAAATAATTTGAATTTTAAATTTTATGCTTTGCCCATTAAATTTGTTAAATATTTATAATATTTATACATTTTTTTACTCAAATTATTCATAGTTTTATTTTTTAAAAAAAAAATCAAAAATCCTTAAGATTTTTAACCAAAATAGCATTTAAAATTCAAATATGAAAATATAAATTATATATTTCGGTCTAATTTTTCAAATTTAATATTTTTATTTAAAATAATATTTTAATTTTTTTTATTCTATGCCCAAATAATTTGTTAAATATTTACGATATTTTTAAAATTTAAATTGGATCTTAGAAAATAGTGAAAATTTAGATTATAAATTAAAAAATTTAAATATCATATATCTATTTAAAATTTGCACTATGTAGCCTAAATGTTTATTACAAGATTATATAATTTGAATTTAAATCATATAAGATTAATTTCATAAATTTAAATTTTTTAAAAATCACCTACTATATTTTATTAAAATACTTAAATCATATCTTAATTTAAATTTACATTATTGTTTATATATATTGAATATTTTGAAAATAATGAAAACTATATTTAACTCACAATTTAAAATAAAAATTTAATTTGAAATTTATAAAATTTAATTTAAATTATATAAATAAATTTCAACTTTGAATTTCAAGTGGAATAAAAATTAGAGATCAAATAAAATTATAATTAAATAGATATTTGAAATTAAATTCAAATGTGAATTCAAAATCAAATCAAAATATTCAATACGCATCAACAATATTGTAAATTTAAATTAAGATATGATTTATATTTTTTAATAAAATATGACAGGTGAATTTGTTTTTTTTTTATTTCAAATTTATGTATTTTAATTTATAAAAAAATCATGAATTTAATATTTTATGATTAAAATTTATATTATACAATTTTGTATTAAACATGTAAACTACATAGTGTAATTTTTAAATAGATATATAAAATTTGTGAATTTTAATTTACAATCTAAATTTTCGTTACTTTCGTCCTAATTAACTTGTTGTTTTAATATCTTTGATTTAAAGAAACAGAACCTCAAACAGAAGCCTGGTTTTCGTTGGAAGTGAAATCCAACAATAGATTGAATAGTAGACGCTCTTTAAAAATATGACCAAAATAAATTTAATTGCTATTTTATTTTTCAAAAGTCATTTTTATTTATTTATTTATTTTTGTTTTTTATGTAGAATTTCATGTGACTCAAAAATTTGTAAATTGTAAATTTTGATTTTTTGTATATGAATAATAAAAAGTTTTAAAATTTTGATTATTTTTAACGATAATAACTTTTTAATAGTTATTTTTTTTTTTGAATTCATTTATATTTTTAACGATAATAAATTTTAAAACAAATAATATATATATATATATATATATATATATATATATATATATATATATATATATATATATATATATATATATATATATATATATATATATATATATATATGGGCCATGCTACATGTACACCCCCCTAAGGGGTGTACATCATACACCCCCACCCATCTAGGGTGGGGGTGTATTTTAGGGGTCACATCATGTGACCCCTAAAATACACCCCCACCCTAGATGGGTGGGGGTGTATGATGTACACCCCTTAGGGGGTGTACACATAGCATTTTCCTATATATATATATATATGTGTGTTTAATAGGCCGGGCCGGTACGGACCGAACCGTGATTGGACCGGAATTGGGCCGGAATTGGACAGGAATTGGACCTGATTTGGACCTGAATAGTGCCGGATTCAGACTTTGAAGGAATCTCAGTCCGAACCGGAATCGAAGCGGGCTGTGCACGGGACCGAACCGGGCCTCCCACGGGCCTAAATTTTTTTAAAGTTTGATTCATGAAATTTTCGAGTCACGGGCCGGATACGGGCCGTATGCCTGTTTAGTGGGCCTTTATACCGGGCCGGCCTTTTTTATTTTTTATTTTAATTATTTATCGTGGGTCATAATTTTTTATTTTTTTCCTAATAACAGTAATTTTTTTTTGTCGTTAAAGATTAGAGGAGAGTCCAATTTTTAAAAAAGCTATCAAATATTATTTTTAATTTTTTTATTTTATTCAAATAATTTTGAACTTTAATTTTTATGCTTCTTCCATTTAATTCGTTAAATATTTATAATACTTATATTTTTTTTAAAAAATAATTTAAAATTTTTAATTTCAATTTTTTTTTAAAAAAAATCTTTATTATTTTTAGCCATAATGGTATTTAAAATTCAAATATTAAAATATAAATTAAAAATTTCAGTCAAATATTTATAATTTAATATTTTAATTTAAAATATTATTGTAAATTTTTTATTCTCAAGCCAAAAAATTTGTTAAATATTTACGATTTGTTTAAAATTTAATTTTGGACCTTAGAAAATAATGAAAATTTAGATGGTAAATTTAAATTATATAATCTTGTATTAAACATGTGAAATGCATAGTGCAATTTTTAAATTGATATATGAAATTTGAAAATTTTAATTTACTATCTAAATTTTCATTACTTTCTAATGTCCCGATTAACCAAAAAATGCTATTAAATTTTTCCAACAAGATACTTAGATCAAATTGAAATGCACTGTTATAATAACAAAAGAGAACAAAAAAATCGTAATAAAATTTAATTTTTTTAAAAAAGTAAATTTACTTGCTATTTTATTCATCAAACATAATTATTATTTATTTATTTTTGTATTTTATTTAGAATTTAATGTGGCTCAAAAAAATCTAAATTGTAAATTTTAATTTTTTGTATATAAATAATCGAAAGTTTTAAAATTTTCATTATTTTCAACATTAATAAATTTTTAATAGTTAGAAATTTTTTTGAATTCTTTTATATTTTTAAAGATAAAAATTTTTAGAACAAAAGATATATATATGTATAATAGGCCGGGCCGGGCCGGGCACCGACCGAACTGGGATTAGACCGGAATCAAACCGGATTTGGACCGGAACAGGGCCGCATCGGACCTTTAAAGGAATCTCGGTCTGGCCCGGGATCGAAGCAGGCTGTGGACGGGATCGAACCGGGCCGGGCACGGGCCTAAATTTGTTTAAGTTTGATTCATGAAATTTTTAAGTCACGGGCCGGGCACGGCCCTTCGGCCTGTTTAGTGGGCCTAAATACCGGGTCGGCCTTTTTTCTTTTTTATTTTAATTATTTATATTGCGTCATAATTAATTTTCTTTTATTTCCTAATATAAGTATTTTTTTTCTTTAAAGATTAGAGGAGAGTATAATTTAAAAAAAACTATCAAATATTATTTTAAATTTTTAAAATTTATTCAAATAATTTTGAATTTTAAATTTTATGCTTTGCCCATTTAATTTGTTAAATATTTATAAAATTTATACATTTTTTTACTCAAATTATTCATAGTTTTATTTTTAAAAAAAAAAATAAAAAATCCTTAAGATTTTTAACCAAAATAGCATTTAAAATTCAAATATGAAAATATAAATTATATATTTCGGTCTAATTTTTCAAATTAAATATTTTTATTTAAAATAATATTTTATTTTTTTTTATTCTATGCCCAAATAATTTGTTAAATATTTACGATATTTTTAAAATTTAAATTGGATCTTAGAAAATAGTGAAAATTTAGATTATAAATTAAAAAATTTAAATATCATATATCTATTTAAAATTTGCACTATGCAGCCTAAATGTTTATTACAAGATTATATAATTTGAATTTAAATCATATAAGATTAATTTCATAAATTTAAATTTTTTAAAAATCACCTGCTATATTTGATTAAAATACTTAAATCATATCTTAATTTAAATTTACATTATTGTTTATATATATTGAATATTTTGAAAATAATGACAACTATATTTAACTAAAAATTTAAAATAAAATTTTAATTTGAAATTTATAAAATTTAATTTAAATTATATAAATAAATTTCAGGTTTGAATTTCAAGTGGAATAAAAATTAGAGATCAAATAAAATTAAAATTATATAGATATTTGAAATTAAATTCAAATGTGAATTCAAAATCAAATCAAAATATTCAATACATATCAAAAATATTGTAAATTTAAATTAAGATGTGATTTATATTTTTTAATAAAATATGACAGGTGAATTTGTTTTTTTTATTTCAAATTTATGTATTTTAATTTATAAAAAAATCATGAATTTAACAATTTATGATTAAAATTAAAATTATATAATCTTGTATTAAAGATGTAAACTACATAGTTATTTTTTTTTAATTCATTTATATTTTTAATGATAATAATTTTTAAAAGAAATAATATATATATATATATATATATATATATATATATATATATATATATATATATATATATATATATATATATATATATATATATATATATATATATATATATATATATATATATATATATATATATATATATATATATATATATATATATGTGATGATCCGGACTCCCGCAGGAACTGTGCAACATTAAACAGTGACTGTAGGGAGCTTATCCGGTGAAGCAGAGCTTGTAGAATCGAAATTGGATATTTAATATAGACTCTGCGCGAAAATCGGAACAAATGGAATTTTCCGGGAGCTTTCGGCAAAATTTCGGATGGGAATTTGGCAAAATGGACGTTGGATTTGGACTCAGCGCGCGAAAACGATCGAAATGGTATATTCGCTTTATTTTTTCGGCACTTGGTACTGTTCACCGGAACAGTAACCGCCGGCCGGAATTACTGTTCCGGCTGCCGGCGGCGAGCGGCGAGCGGCGGCGGGCGGCGGCGCACGGCGGCGGGCAGCGGCGGCACAGCGGCAGAGCGCGGAGGCGCGCGGCCCTGGTGCGCGGTCCATGGGCCTGGCGTGCACCGGGAGCACCGAATACCCCCTTTCCACGTGGCGCTTCCCCATTGGTTCGCCGGCTTCTAGAAGCGCGTGGGAGGGTGACACGTGGCACACCCGGATTGGCCGACATCTTCCGGAAGACCCGGCGCGGGGACCGGGCCCGTGCTCCACGTGGACACGTGGCGTCTTCTGAGTGGCCCTTGCACAGGCTGTTCCCTGTTTTGTGGACACGTGGCGCGTTTTGGTTGGCCCGTTTCGGTGTTTCCTGTTCGGATCCGATCCTGTGTGGAGCCTCAGCCCATTATAAATAGGGCCCCCCACCCCCTCTCTTTGCACCTCAGTTTTCGAGCCCTTAGAGAGAGAACCAGAGAAAGTGCCCTCTACGAAATTTCTTCCTCTCTCTCTCTTCTCTCTCTCCTCCAAATCTCAGAATTTTTGGAGTTACAGTTAGTGAGTTATCTGCGACGCGGCGCACTGCGACGGTTTTCTTTTTCGGCCCATTTCCCGTCGCAGTTCCGTCGAAAATTCCCTGTGGGCTAACCAGGAGGAATTTTTGGACGATTTTTGCCACAGCGCGTTCCTAAGAGGTAAGGCTTCGATTTCTGTGTTGATCACTTTGCTCCATTTCGTACTTTTGGCACGTTTCCCGAGGTCTCTTTGACCCCCCTTTTTGCTGTGGAAATTTCTGGACAGTGTCAACTTCTCCGATTTTTATCTTGGCGTAGGAGCATCAGATCGAGGCGTTCAAAGAGTCGATTTTGATCTACTCTTCGCGAGGAACGCAACCGTAATTTTTCTGGATTTTTCTGAGCACTATACAGAGGTGAAAAACTCCTCTCTTTTCGTGCTATTTGAAAAACAGCAAAAGCTGTATTTTTATGAATAATATAGTTACACCCTGTGCAATGTGTGTTGCTGTAGGGCACCGTTCTCGGCAGACAGCAGTTCTAGGGGACTGTGGACAGCCAGGAGACTATCTGGGTGTGATTTGAGCTGTTCGAGGTGGGCGGTTGTTGCTTACCTCATTTTTGACAAGCTCACTGGGATTACTGGAACTCCCCTAAAATTTAATTGATAAGAACAATTGGGACAAACTAATATGACAATTGATGAGAACAATTGGGATAAACTAATATGACAAATGATGAGAACCATTGGGACTACTAACAGGACTACTAACAGGACAACTAACAGGACAATTGATGAGAACCGCTGGGACGAACTCTCCTAAAATTTAATATAACCCCACCAATTATATGATGACTTATATTGGGACACTGTGATTGGGACAAAGGCTATAATCTCGCATGCAATAACTTTCATAACAATCAATCTTTTTTATAAATATTTGACACTTTTCTACAGCTTTTAAATAATGGCATGCTTTCTTGCTCATCTAGTTAGCCACTATTTATTGCTACACTATCATCTTGGGAATTGTACATGTTTCATTGTTGTCCTGTGCATCCAGAGGCTTGTTGCTCAAGTGTGAGCAGGGGTTTGGGATAGTGTAGTCGAGATTGCATTAGATTATGGATTTGTGGGGTATTGCGATGACCGCGGACAGTAGGCGGTCGACCAGATATTTATCCTTGCATCAGATTAGGGATGAGTCTGGTCTATTTTGCATCAGCTGAGGATCGGGTTATCCTAGTGGGTGGTTTTCCCACTTGTTAAGTACTATGGCATCAGATCGGGGGTTTTCTTTAGTGGATAGTTTTCCCACTTGTTAAGTACTATGGCATCAGATCGGGGTTTTCTTTAGTGGATAGTTTTTCCACTTGTTAAGTACTATGGCATCAGATCGGGGTTTTCTTTAGTGGATAGTTTTCCCACTTGTTAAGTACTATGGCATCAGATCGGGGTTTTCTTTAGTGGATAGTTTTCCCACTTGTTAAGTACTATGGCATCAGATCGGGGTTTTCTTTAGTGGATAGTTTTTCCCACTTTGATCATAGTCATGATCCAGTCCTGCTGTTTTATGGCACTTATGATACTTATTACTGAGGTACTTTTACTCGTGTGGGTTGCTCCCCTCGAGTGCCACTCCGGAGTGTGTTACAGACAGACTTTGAGTCCTTGAGACTCCTATCCCCTATCGGTGTTATGCGTTGACCAGCATACCCAATTTGGCAAACACTATTCCCTATCGGTGTCATGCGTTGGCCAGCATACCCGATTTGGCAAACACTATCCCTATCGGTGTTATGCATTGGCCAGCATACCCGATTTGGCAAGGCACAGCAGGCAGTACCAGTGACACAAGACTGAGTTATTTCAGGCAGGCATGTTTGGTATTGTTGCATACAGTCATTTCATGCTACATGACATTTAGAGGCATACTAGTGGTGGTTTCCCTTTATTCAGCAGTTCTGTTTACAGCTTTACCACTTATTCCTTTCTGGCCTCTAGTAGTCCTAGTGGGTGCGTCAGAGTTGAGGTTTTGCCCACTAGGGGAGGCTACTGGTTTATCTGGTAGTTCTCACCCCCATTGTTCTTTTCTGTTTCTTTCTTCTCCTTTATTTTTGCAGAGTCGTCTGCGGGAGCTGCTAGGCCATCGGCAGCTGATCGAGGTAAGGGGATCGCTGAATAGATAGATCTCCTGGGAGACTGAGAGATGTTAGATAGATGCTGCACCCTTTACTCAGACTGTGGTATTCTTCTTTTATTCTAGGTCTGGCTTCCGCCAGCTGGATGTACTATTTTGGTGAGCTGGGAGATTATTGTACTTATTACAGCTTTATTAGTAGTTTCAGTCTGAGATACTATGTGGTTCTTCCACTTCAGCTCTGTATTATGCTCTTTTATTGTTTATATTATATCGGAGCAGGTTACCAGCGCTTCGTGTACTCGGGAAATCCCATGTGCACGGCGGATCTGTTGGCGAGCCCGGGTTCCGGGGCGTGACAGATTAAGTTGGTATCAGAGCTTAGGGATTGGTCAGTTGGGACTTAGGAAACCCTAGGCTTTTGGTAGACCCTAGGATAATAGGGTACGAGAGACGTGATATTTGCGAAAGTCGTTGATTTATTGTTTGACTCTTCCAGTGAGAGAAGAGGGATCGATATGCCTAATTTCTGGTGAACCGTTATGTTGGCTGCAGACAACATAAAGTCACAGAAATAGGGGAATGTCTTTGACTTTCGCTAGATTGGGTCGTGTGGAATTTTATTTTGCTGATTTGTGGCTTTTGGTGACAGTATGTCACCCCGTCGTCATTTTTCCGTCGGGAATATTTCTACCCCTTCTGAGAAGCCCGAGCAGGCGGTATCTGCTGAGCTGGGAGAACTACGGGCCTTGGTGACCCATTTGGTGGCAAGAAGCTTTCGACAGGACCAACGCCTGGAGCAGTTGCTGGCGCAGAGAGGTGACTTGGCGGTTGACGAAGGGGCCAGGACTTTCGAGCAGCGTCCAGACAAGGAACGCCCCGCCCCAGATAATGATGGACAGGCCAGTTCAGGGAGACCACCACGACCCCTGCGGCCCCAGTCTACGGGCCGTGGGCGTCTTGATCGACGAGGACCTGGTAGATCGCAGAGGCCTCCGCAGCAGCAGTCTCGACAGTCTCGGGCGTCGGTCCGATGCATTTTCTGTAGGGGGCAGCATTCATCAAATACCTGTGGCTTGAGGGAGGGTCGTTGCTTCCGATGTGGGCAGCCAGGCCACATCCGACCTACGTGCCCCTTTCGGATTTTAGTAGCACCTTCTTCAGCATTGGCCCCTACCGCATCCCAGCAGAGGTCACAGAGGCCTCAGCGGCATAGGCAGCAGCAACAGCAGGTAAGGCAGCCTCAGTCTATAGTTAGGTGCATTTTCTGCGAAGGTCAGCACACTTCAGGTGCTTGTGACTTGAGGTTCGGCCGCTGTTTCAAGTGCGGACAGCCCGGGCACGTGCGAGTTACGTGTCCTTCGGGGATAACGGTGGCACCTACTTCGGCATCTGTCCCTGCCACTTCCCAGCTACGACCGGGAGCTTCACCGACAGATCTTCAAGGAGATCAAGTTTCATTCCCCCACCCTTCTGGAGAGAGACAGCCGTTGTTGAGCAGTCAAGATGGCTTAGCGCAGGCAAGGGATTCTGCTATGGCTGATCGAGTGGAGGCAGGTATGATTTACTTTCTGGCATAAGGACTCGTACCTCGTTTTTATAGGGGCATCTCTTTTATTTGTAGAGAATGTACATCATTGCATAGGGTTAGGAATAGGACTCTCACCTTGTGCACAGGAGGTGTAGATTCCCGATTGAACTCTGCACATGGAGGAGTGCTGTTAGCCCCGCCCGATTTAGATCGAGTCCTGGATTATGCCAGTAGACCTATTGGACCTGAGTCAACTGAAGGACTTCGATGTGGTCCTCGGGATGGACTGGTTGGCTCGGTATTTTGCGACTATTGATTGTGCCGCAAGGACCGTCACTTTTAGAAAGCCAGACCAGAAAATGTTGGTATATCGGGAATGTCAGAGCGCTTTCTTTGCCTCTATGATTTCGACTTCCCGAGCGAGGCTGATGATCCGTCGAGGATGTGTAGCCTTTTTGGCTAGTGTTGTTGAGGGGCCTACGGCGGCGCCGGAACTCGGGGATATCCCTATTGCCCGCGAGTTCCCGGATGTTTTTTCCCACCTGAGCTGTCTAGCATGCCGCCAGATAGGGAGATTGAGTTCGTGATTAACGTAGTTCCAGGAACTGCGCCAATCTCTAAGGCTCTATACCGGATGACACCGGCTGAGCTGCGAGAGCTTAAGGCGCAACTCCAGGATTTAATGGATAAGGATTTTATTAGGCCGAGTGTATCACCTTGGGGTGCGCCGGTGCTATTCGTAAAGAAGATGGGTCACTTCGACTATGTGTGGATTATAGAGAATTAAAGTGACCATCAAGAACTAGTACCCTTTGCCGCGCATCGATGATCTCTTTGATCAGCTGCAAGGGTCTTGCGTCTTCTCTAAGATAGATTTGCAGTCCGGTTACCACCAGTTGAAGGTGAAGGCCGTAGATATTCCGAAACGGCATTTTGATCACGGTATGGGCATTATGAATTTACAGTTATGCCTTTTGGGCTAACTAATGCCCCTGCCGCATTCATGGATTTAATGAACCGGATCTTCCGACTATACTTGGATCGATTCGTAGTAGTATTCATTGATGATATCTTGATTTACTCCCGAAGTGATATTGAGCATGAGGAGCACTTAAAGGTTGTGCTGCAACTTCTGCGAGAAAAGAAGTTGTATGCCAAGCTGGCAAAGTGCGAGTTTTGGCTTCGGGAGGTAGTCTTCTTGGGCCATGTGATTTCTGCCGCAGGTGTGGCAGTGGACCCAGCAAAGATTGAGGCGGTTCGGGATTGGCCCCGACCAACGACGGTTTCTGAGGTACGTAGCTTTATGGGTTTAGCTGGGTATTACCGTCGGTTTGTGGAAGGCTTTGCGAAGCTCTCCACACCCCTCACTCGCTTGACGCGTAAGGGAGTGAAGTTTATCGGGAGTGAGGATTGTCAAAAGAGCTTTGAGGAGCTGAAAAATAGATTAATGACCACTCCTATTCTTTCCCTCCCTGTTATGGGGAAAGGATATGTGATCTACAGCAATGCATCACACAGCGGACTTGGTTGTGTGTTGATGCAAGAAGGGAGGGTAATTGCTTACGCATCAAGGCAACTCAAGGATTATGAGAAGAATTACCCTACCCATGACTTGGAGCTTGCTGCTGTAGTGTTTGCACTAAAGCTTTGGCGTCATTATCTATATGGGGAGCATTGTGAAATCTACACCGACCACAAGAGCCTAAAATACCTGTTCACACAGAAGGAGTTGAATTTGAGGCAATGTAGGTGGTTAGAGCTATTAAAGGATTATGATATTCTCTACCACCCAGGCAAGGCTAATGTGGTCGCTGATGCCTTGAGTAGGAGGGCGGTGCAAAGTTTGTCTATGTTGATCACAGATCAGGCACCGCTATTAGAGGAAATGAGACGACTCGAGATAGAGGTTGTGTCCCCTGGGGTCACTGCTAGACTGACATCTTTAGTCTTGCAGCCCACTCTGCTGGACAGGATCAAAGAGAAACAGAGTGAGGACCCCCACTTGGCCAGGATTAGAGATCATATTCCGAGTGATCAGTCAGGGGACTTTACGGTAGATGCCTCGAGAGTACTGAGGTACAGGAACCGAGCATGTGTGCCAATACATGTGGAGATTAGAGAATAGATATTGCGAGAGGCCCATTATACACCTTATACCCTACATCCTGGTGGGACTAAGATGTATAAGGACCTCAAGGCACACTTATGGTGGAAAGGCATGAAAAGGGATATTGGGAGATTTGTGGCCCAGTGTTTAACTTGTCAGCAAGTGAAAGCTGAGCATCTAGTGCCAGCTGGCAAGTTACAAAGTCTCCCAATCCCCGAGTGGAAATGGGACCACATTACAATGGACTTTGTGGTCGGACTACCGAGGGCCCAGGGAGGAGCAGACGCTATCTGGGTAGTTGTAGATAGACTTACCAAGTCGGCGCACTTTCTGCCCATGCAGACTACGTGGCCACTTGAGCGACTAGCCCAGTTATATCTAGACAATATTGTGAGATTACTTGGAATACCCGCCTCCATTGTTTCAGATAGAGACCCGAGGTTTGTTTCGCATTTCTGAAGGAGTTTGCAAACAGCCTTGGGGACTGAACTTAGGTTCAGTACTGCTTTTCATCCGCAGACGGATGGACAGTCAGAACGGACGATACAAATCCTGGAGGACATGCTGAGGGCTTGTATCTTGGATTTCGGCGGAGGGTGGATTCGGCATTTATCTTTGGCTGAATTCGCGTACAACAATAGCTTTCAAGCGAGCATTCAGATGGCTCCGTTTGAAGTATTGTATGGACGCAAGTGTCGATCACCACTTTATTAGAGGGACGTAGACGAGAGACGGACCTTGGGACCAGATGTCTTGATAGAGGCAGAAGAGAAGGTCCGGGTGATTCGAAAGCATCTTCAGACCGCCCAAAACCGACAGAGGAGCTATGCCGACGTTCGGCGATGAGACTTAGAATTTCAGGTTGGAGATCATGTATCCCTGAAAGTCTCGCCGTCCAAAGGAATCAGGAGGTTCGGCATTCGTGGGAAACTTAGCCCCCGATATATTGGACCCTTTGAGGTATTGGGGCGTATCGGGCCAGTTGCCTACCGACTCGCACTTCCTCCAAGGCTTGCTGGTGTCCATGATGTATTTCATGTTTCTACTTTGAGGAAGTATATCTTCGACCCATCGCACGTCATCGACTTCACACCGCTTGAGATCAGCGAGGATTTGAGGTATGAAGAACGCCCACTGCGAGTTCTGGATCGAGAGGTGAAAGAATTACGCAGTCGGGCCATTCCCTATGTGAAGATCCAATGGAGCAATCATGACGAGCGCGAGGCTACATGGGAGCTCGAGTCGGAGATGAGGGATGCTCACCCCTACTTATTCGAGACATCGGACTGTGGATTATTGTTTAGTCTCGTTTCGAGGACGAAACTCTTTTTAGTGGGGGAGGATGTGATGATCCGGACTCCCGCAGGAACTGTGCAACATTAAACAGTGACTGTAGGGAGCTTATCCGGTGAAGCAGAGCTTGTAGAATCGAAATTGGACATTTAATATAGACTCTGCGCGAAAATCGGAGCAAATGGAATTTTCCGGGAGCTTTCGGCAAAATTTCGGATGGGAATTTGGCAAAATGGACGTCGGATTTGGACTCAGCGCGCGAAAACGATCGAAATGGTATATTCGCTTTATTTTTTCGGCACTTGGTACTGTTCACCGGAACAGTAACCGCCGGCCGGAATTACTGTTCCGGCCGCCGGCGGCGAGCGGCGAGCGGCGGCGGGCGGCGGCGCACGGCGGCGGGCAGCGGCGCAGCGGCGGCACAGCGGCAGAGCGCGGAGGCGCGCGGCCCTGGTGCGCGGTCCATGGGCCTGGCGTGCACCGGGAGCACCGAATACCCCCTTTCCACGTGGCGCTTCCCCATTGGTTCGCCGGCTTCTAGAAGCGCGTGGGAGGGTGACACGTGGCACACCCGGATTGGCCGACATCTTCCGGAAGACCCGGCGCGGGGACCGGGCCCGTGCTCCACGTGGACACGTGGCGTCTTCTGAGTGGCCCTTGCACAGGCTGTTCCCTGTTTTGTGGACACGTGGCGCGTTTTGGTTGGCCCGTTTCGGTGTTTCCTGTTCGGATCCGATCCTGTGTGGAGCCTCAGCCCATTATAAATAGGGCCCCCCACCCCCTCTCTTTGCACCTCAGTTTTCGAGCCCTTAGAGAGAGAACCAGAGAAAGTGCCCTCTACGAAATTTCTTCCTCTCTCTCTCTTCTCTCTCTCCTCCAAATCTCAGAATTTTTGGAGTTACAGTTAGTGAGTTATCTGCGACGCGGCGCACTGCGACGGTTTTCTTTTTCGGCCCATTTCCCGTCGCAGTTCCGTCGAAAATTCCCTGTGGGCTAACCAGGAGGAATTTTTTGACGATTTTTGCGACAGCGCGTTCCTAAGAGGTAAGGCTTCGATTTCCGTGTTGATCACTTTGCTCCATTTCGTACTTTTGGCACGTTTCCCGAGGTCTCTTTGACCCCCCTTTTTGCTGTGGAAATTTCTGGACAGTGTCAACTTCTCCGATTTTTATCTTGGCGTAGGAGCATCAGATCGAGGCGTTCAAAGAGTCGATTTTGATCTACTCTTCGCGAGGAACGCAACCGTAATTTTTCTGGATTTTTCTGAGCACTATACAGAGGTGAAAAACTCCTCTCTTTTCGTGCTATTTGAAAAACAGCAAAAGCTGTATTTTTATGAATAATATAGTTACACCCTGTGCAATGTGTGTTGCTGTAGGGCACCGTTCTCGGCAGACAGCAGTTCTAGGGGACTGTGGACAGCCAGGAGACTATCTGGGTGTGATTTGAGCTGTTCGAGGTGGGCGGTTGTTGCTTACCTCATTTTTGACAAGCTCACTGGGATTACTGGAACTCCCCTAAAATTCAATTGATAAGAACAATTGGGACAAACTAATATGACAATTGATGAGAACAATTGGGATAAACTAATATGACAAATGATGAGAACCATTGGGACTACTAACAGGACTACTAACAGGACAACTAACAGGACAATTGATGAGAACCGCTGGGACGAACTCTCCTAAAATTTAATATAACCCCACCAATTATATGATGACTTATATTGGGACACTGTGATTGGGACAAAGGCTATAATCTCGCATGCAATAACTTTCATAACAATCAATCTTTTTTATAAATATTTGACACTTTTCTACAGCTTTTAAATAATGGCATGCTTTCTTGCTCATCTAGTTAGCCACTATTTATTGCTACACTATCATCTTGGGAATTGTACATGTTTCATTGTTGTCCCGTGCATCCAGAGGCTTGTTGCTCAAGTGTGAGCAGGGGTTTGGGATAGTGTAGTCGAGATTGCATTAGATTATGGATTTGTGGGGTATTGCGATGACCGCGGACAGTAGGCGGTCGACCAGATATTTATCCTTGCATCAGATTAGGGATGAGTCTGGTCTATTTTGCATCAGCTGAGGATCGGGTTATCCTAGTGGGTGGTTTTCCCACTTGTTAAGTACTATGGCATCAGATCGGGGTTTTCTTTAGTGGATAGTTTTCCCACTTGTTAAGTACTATGGCATCAGATCGGGGTTTTCTTTAGTGGATAGTTTTTCCACTTGTTAAGTACTATGGCATCAGATCGGGGTTTTCTTTAGTGGATAGTTTTCCCACTTGTTAAGTACTATGGCATCAGATCGGGGTTTTCTTTAGTGGATAGTTTTCCCACTTGTTAAGTACTATGGCATCAGATCGGGGTTTTCTTTAGTGGATAGTTTTTCCCACTTTGATCATAGTCATGATCCAGTCCTGCTGTTTTATGGCACTTATGATACTTATTACTGAGGTACTTTTACTCGTGTGGGTCGCTCCCCTCGAGTGCCATTCCGGAGCGTGTTACAGACAGACTTTGAGTCCTTGAGACTCCTATCCCCTATCGGTGTTATGCGTTGACCAGCATACCCAATTTGGCAAACACTATTCCCTATCGGTGTCATGCGTTGGCCAGCATACCCGATTTGGCAAACACTATCCCCTATCGGTGTTATGCATTGGCCAGCATACCCGATTTGGCAAGGCACAGCAGGCAGTACCAGTGACACAAGACTGAGTTATTTCAGGCAGGCATGTTTGGTATTGTTGCATACAGTCATTTCATGCTACATGACATTTAGAGGCATACTAGTGGTGGTTTCCCTTTATTCAGCAGTTCTGTTTACAGCTTTACCACTTATTCCTTTCTGGCCTCTAGTAGTCCTAGTGGGTGCGTCAGAGTTGAGGTTTTGCCCACTAGGGGAGGCTACTGGTTTATCTGGTAGTTCTCACCCCCATTGTTCTTTTCTGTTTCTTTCTTCTCCTTTATTTTTGCAGAGTCGTCTGCGGGAGCTGCTAGGCCATCGGCAGCTGATCGAGGTAAGGGGATCGCTGAATAGATAGATCTCCTGGGAGACTGAGAGATGTTAGATAGATGCTGCACCCTTTACTCAGACTGTGGTATTCTTCTTTTATTCTAGGTCTGGCTTCCGCCAGCTGGATGTACTATTTTGGTGAGCTGGGAGATTATTGTACTTATTACAGCTTTATTAGTAGTTTCAGTCTGAGATACTATGTGGTTCTTCCACTTCAGCTCTGTATTATGCTCTTTTATTGTTTATATTATATCGGAGCAGGTTACCAGCGCTTCGTGTACTCGGGAAATCCCATGTGCACGGCGGATCTGTTGGCGAGCCCGGGTTCCGGGGCGTGACAGATTAAGTTGGTATCAGAGCTTAGGGATTGGTCAGTTGGGACTTAGGAAACCCTAGGCTTTTGGTAGACCCTAGGATAATAGGGTACGAGAGACGTGATATTTGCGAAAGTCGTTGATTTATTGTTTGACTCTTCCAGTGAGAG